>JAHLJT010003656.1:2618193-2704037 GCA_031308135.1 Acheta domesticus | reverse complement strand
AGTCGCCAAAGTGGTGTCGGTCCGTCACGGCGCTCTTCTTTGATTAATTGATTGTTCGTGATTCGGGGCGCGTCAACTGCTAAGATCATTACTCACAGAAGAGTAGTGCATGTTTTACATGGAAGATGGCGGTGATCTTTCCCCGATGGAGACGAGATCCTCCGCCGACCTACCGTCTACCAGCGGGCTTTCCCCAATCAGGTATCTCTCAGCAGCGGGGCACCGCCCCTGCCGGGACAAGTTCTAAGCTCCCGAAACGGTCTCCCGGCATGTGTGGTAATGTGGTGCACGTTATTGTAAGTGTGTTTAAGTAAGGGTGAAGGTAGAACAACGAAGGGAAGGAAAGATCACACGCGGTCCTTGGACCGTTTGTTAGGGTACTGCTCCGGCATTCGTTGGTGATCAAAGAGACCAGGAAGCCCGCCGCTAGAATTCTCCTCCAGTCAGCGGTTGAATGCAACCCGCTTCTTCGAACTCTGTTACTTATTGTATTGTTCGGCATAGCGACTCTCAATTTCAACCACAATTTTATTAATTGATTTCCCGGCAAATGAGTTGAGATTTAAATGAATGCCTATAGAGCCTCTGTGTTGTGTACTAATTTATGGTCCCGGGAAAGTCTTGCGATTCTAATTAAAAGTTAGAGACTTTTCGGGAACGTTCGTCAAGTGATTTGTCGGATGCGCTTCCCTGAATTTGGTGCGTTTTTTGCTTCCTTTCGGAACTTCACTAACGATTCTGTAATATTCTCCAACCGATTGAATATAAATGTCTAGATTTGTTTCGTTTCCTACGTTTACTGTTAAATGTGAAAGAGTATACTGTGGGTTCTTGCTACAAATGTATATTTTACATAAATACTATAGAGTGTTGATATTACGTTTTTATATGTTATATCAATATTTAAGCTATACATCCAGTTAAAAAATCGTGTGTGTGAAATGATGACAACAGTCAATAAATAACGCTTGCTTACCCTTTGGGAGCTGCCAGGGAAACATTGCATTGCATACCGTTACACAATACACTGGGTATTTAACTTTCGGCAATGTCTACATGAAAATAACCGAAGAAGTTAAAAATAGACAAGCGAGTTCAAAAAATGACAAGCGAGTTTTCGAGATAGAAAACTTACCTAAATGCTTAACTACACTTTCATATTTTCTTTTATTATATTAATCGGTTATCTGAAGAATCAGGTCAAATTACGTACTGGACTTCATTATTCGGATCCTTCAGTCTTAACGAATAAATTACAATGAGATGTTACATTGTTCAGTTCTCCCCTTTCTCGTATTCATCCCCCCTTCTGAATACCAAAAAGAAATGCCATTCCAACAATCCAACAATATACTGATATTCCATTTTACACTTCACAATGCACTGTGCCCATTGCACTCAACACCTACTCACGGCATAGCGTTTCTAATACTCAGTGTTCTGCCTAGTGTAGGCTAGCCCTAAACCAACGCAAGCGAGTTCCCCAGTAGCTCTCCGCGGAGACAGCAGGCGACTTCAATGGCACAATAACAATCTCCACGAGGGCCTCAAGGAGCGCGGGCCGGGGCGCCAGCCGAGAGGCGTTGCACACAGCCGTCACAATTACAGCGACGAGTTAATTGATTCCCACGCGGGCGCCCCAGGCCCAGACGCCACCGCCCGCCCGCCCCCACCGCCCCCACCGCCCCCACCGCCCGCCCACCCGCCCGCCCGCCCGCCACCGCCCGCCCACCCGCCCGCCCGCCCGCCACCGCCCGCCCGCCCGCCCGCCCCCACCGCCCGCCCCCACCGCCCGCCCGCCGCCACAACCGCCCGCCCGCCCGCCCGCTCGCCTGCCTCTTCGCGTGCCCGCTCGCCCTCCCGCCCGCTCGCTCGCCCGCCCGCTCGCCCGCCCGCTGAGCCGCCCGCTCACCCGCCCGCTCGCCCGCCCGCTCGCCCGCCCGCTCGCCTGCCCGCCCGCCCGCCCGCCCGCCCGCCCGCCCGCCCGCCCCCACCGCCCGCCAGCCCCCACCGCCCGCCAGCCACCGCCCGCCCGCCCGCCCGCCTCCTCGCGTGCCTGCTCGCCCGCCCGCCCGCTCAACCGCCCACCATCCGTTGCCGCGCACCCACCCACCTGCCGCCCACTCACCTGCCGCTCACCACCCACCCACCCACCCACGTGCCGCTCGCCCGCCCGGCAACTCGCCCGCTCGCCGCCGGCCCCCCATCTGCCGTCTGCCCACCAGTCTGTCACCCGCCCACCCACCCACGCGCCTGCCGCCCGACCGTCCCTCTACTGCCCTCCGCCTTGTACCTGCCTCCCTCCCCCCGCACGGGCCACGACGCGCTCCCTCGCTGTGCCCACCGCTCTCCACACCCTCCCGAGGGCACCACTTTCTCCGCTTCGCACCACTCACCTCGCTCTAGCGCCCCCGCGGCTGCCACCCGCCTCTTCCACTCGCTGCGACCCATCTGCCCCGCACCTCGGCGAGGGCGCTGATGCACAGTTATCGTTGACCCTCACCCGGAGGCAACTCAGCTTCTTGAAATTTCCCCTTCGTTTCCCTTTCTGTGACACCCTCCCACCCTTTCCTCACTCCTACTTCTGTTCCTCTTTCCTCGCAAGAGTCTGCTCCTTTCTCCAGTACCTACAGCTGTACGTCCGCCGTCACACCCCGCCGTCTCCTGCCCTAACCGCAGCTGCCTGCCGTTGCCGCCGTCGCCACCGCCGCCGCCGGCCGTAGACTCTCCGGCGGGACCTAACGCTACTGCTGTTGTTGTTTGGTTTATGCCCGACGCTCCTCGCCGCGCTTACACCGAGACGCGCGCCCGCGTCGCTCCTTTGTCTTAACAAGCGAAGGTCGCCGCGACGCCTGGCGCCCTCTGACAAACAATTGCCGGCGCCTACAGCCCCGCCCCGCCCTGACCTCCCCCTCGCTCTCGCTCTCGCCGTCGCCCGCACCATCCCCGAGTCGCCGACTCCCCACCCACCCGCCTGCCCGCCCGGCGCCCTTCTTTTGTTCGTAATTATCAAGATGGCGGCCGGCCGCGGTGAGAACAAGGCGGCCTCGTAAATAGGAAAGAAAAGGGGGGGGCGAGCATTCCGCGGCGTAAACCCGGCAGTCGACTTTTTTGATTATTTGTTAAGTATTCCAGAAAGTAAATGAGGTAGCTATATAAGCCAACTGCGATGAAAAAGGGCGGAAGTTATTTCGGAATTAATGCGGTAGGAAGAGCGGAGGCGGAAAGAGGCCTCTAACTCCACCGCTGCCGACGCCCCGCCCCCGCCACCGCCGCCACCGCCACCGCCACCGCCACCGCCACCGCCACCGCCACCGCCACAGCCACCGCCACTGCCTCCGCCTCCGAGATAAAGGTAAAACGAGATGGACGGGACCGGGCCTGGTTCAAATGAATCAAAACTCGAATTATCGAAAATGATAAAATAGAAATAGAAACACAACTTTCAAATTTCAAAGTATGTATATTTCAATAAAAATATACTTGCATGATATTATCACATTACATTATTACATAAGTTCATTACATCTTAAAGTAGTTGGTAATTTTCTTGTTTAAATATATTGTGTATTTTATGAGCGGCAATATCACACGATCTTCTGAACTTTACATTGTCCTGCTGGAGTTGCCTCAGTTAGTTGTTGTTGCGCAGCAAGGCCCTTCTTGTGACTCACACACGTGGTGTGGCATCAATCAGACCTTCCTCCTCACTGTCATCCTGCTCCACTGCATTACTCATGTCAACTATAACTGCATCCGTAAATTCTAGTTGTTCGTCATTATTTGGCCATTTTTCTGTCCAATGATTAGTCTGAGCACTTGTTACTAGAAAAAGCTTCTAATTTTCAACGTCAATCACCAACCGTAACTTCATCTACGCTATATTCGACTGCAAGTTTTTTTAAGGGTTTCCCTCTTATCCCGTATCCTTAATGCTTCAAATTTCACTGCTAATGGAACGAATTTCCTTTTCCATTTTGTAGAATTCATCAAGGAAAAGCAACGATTCTATAAACTAAATTCAAAAATATTTCGAAGGTGACTCTAAATGAGCATGGAAATAATCTAACTGCAATCTGCACAACTAAAGTAATAGTTGTTTGAACGATTGGGTGTAACAACAACAATGCTATCGCCCCGGTCCAACAACAGTGCTTCGAACCGGCCAAACAACAATAAAACACAGATGTAAATTTTCATGTCATTGTCAGTGTTTTGGGAATAAATTTATTTTTATTTATTTATTTTAATTAATTTTTCGGAAGTCGGATTTAACTCAGATTTATGGGAAACTTGAACAATCGAGACTCGAATTATAGAGACTACTGTATTTCGATACATCACCTAATGGTTTTCGATGTCAGTGAAAACATAGATAAAAATCGATGTTTAAAATATCGATGTTTTAAATATGATAAAACAAATTGTATTTTGACATCCTGTTTCCATTTTTAATTAGAGAACTTAAATGAAATACCGGTAAACTAGTTGAACGTGGCGTCGCCGACGCTGTAAACTGCTTTAAAAGTATATTCACGTGTTGAAAATTTCTTTCATACTTCATTTCTTTCATCCATAGCTTTGTTCAAATATGTTCTTACAGATCTAATGCTAATATAAGATCATTCTCCATTAGAATTTACAACACATTCCGCCGGGCGATATTCATTTAACTTTTGCTCGCACAAAAATCAGTGTCGCCATCCTTAGGGAAGAACATTATGGTGTTGTCAAAGATATATAAGATATCATATATATCATTGGGTGTTGTGGACTGAAAATAACCACGGAATAATGTGGTTTAATTAACGCCACCTGCATAGATCTATTTAGGTGGCGTTGGTTTAATACCCGCCATACTCACAAAGATCGCAGCGCCAAAACACGACAAAATACGTGTTTGGCATTTTCTTGGAATCTTATTGCCGGATCGGAAACCAAATTATCAGTTCCCAACAGAAGACAGAGACGCGTTCAATGACACCTCATATGTCTCGTGTGGAAGTGGTCTAACCGTGAGAGACGGAACTGCACACTTCCAGAGGAGTTTCCTAAAATACTGTATCAGGATTTTATTGTTTAGGCATGTATAATTATATGTAAATAATAATGTTTATAGAATGTAAAGAAGGAAGTAAAAAGATACGGACAGCGTATTTCGCTATTTTATATTTATTCACTTTCATTTGTAAATAGTCAAACTAAAATATCCTGTATCTAATATACATGATACACAATTATTAGTTTAAAGTATCTTCTTCCTGAAAGCACTCGTTCATCGTAAGTTTTAATCATTATTCTATACATATAAGGTTCAAAATGCAGTTTATCGATATTACCACGTACAATATCATCGAAAAAGGAACGGAAAATATTAAACTATTTTTGAATATATAGATGTTTCTGGAAAAAATATATCCAGATTAACTCTCGAATGTTCATTGTAATCGCGCTGTATACCTTGTTTAGCGCAGATTACTTTGAAAAGCTAAATAATGTCGTCTTACACTCCTACAAGAAGCAGATGAATGCGGAATTTCCGAGAAGTGCCGAAACCTCGTGCTCTAATCACTATTATTTACAAAAACGTCTTCTACACGGGCTGTAGATTACGCTCATTGAGTACGCTATTCCCAGCAATACATAAAGAGAATTATAAAAGGGCAAAATATTATAACTAAGCCCAAACAAATGATGAACATTACTTTGTAATATTTCGTACTGTAGTTGCACATCAAGATTTGATATCAATTACATCTAATTCCTTAGGACAAAGATTTTAACAGAGAAAGGTTGCGGCTATTCGCACAAGCCCTTATTATATTTACGAGTACTTATAAGGTTATGTGCTGTTAAATCTGTTGTAACTTCGCTACATGGCGCTGTAGAACAAAACTAAATATTTACGTCAAATGATATCCGCAACACATTCGGCAGCATATTGAATCTATATCGTTAATTAACTCCTAAACGATGCGTTCTGTGGCCTTACAAACTAAAATATTGGAGTCAAAAGCCTCAGATAAACCTTTCTTACACCGTAATCTACAGGATGAACATTCTTCTTGAACATTCTGTTACATTTTTGCTGATCCGGCGCTTTCCGATATTACCTCACCTACTCAGATATGTGCAGAATCTGCAATTAAGTGTGATTGTGAGGGACAGAGAGCGGCAGAGACAGACAGGGACAGGGTGAGGGAGGGAGGGACAATGAGAAACGGAAATGGGAGGGGAAAGAGGGAGATGAAGGGCGGAACAACGTCTGTCGGGTTTTCCTAGCATATAACAAAATGGATGACACGAAGACGACGCAGAGCCTTCTCCACCGGAAGAGTAGCGGTGAGAGTAAGGCTCCCACATTCCGAGCGGGCGTGCGTTTTCTTGGCCCCTGTGGGGCGCCGTCTCGCAGCCAGTCGCAGGTGCGCGCGCCCACGCCCCTCCGGCAAAAATGGCGAATTGCGTCGTCCGCCGATCCGCCTTAATTAAGGCAAGTTGCGTCTTCCGCCGGCGCAGCGCCACCTGGCGCTTTCGTTCACCCCCCTCCCCCCACCCCTCCCTCCGCATTCCTCAATTTCTCTCTCGCGTCCACAATTCCGAGAGAAGAATGTCGGAGTCGTTTTTCTTGTCGATGATAATTGTGTGTGTTCAGCGCGGGGTCGATTTCTCCTAATGGCCATTTTGCCTGTTAGTTTGAAGTTCATTTCAGTGCCGTGGCGCTTAATCATTTCTCGGCCCAAATGTCGACTTTTCATTTGGCAACATAAGGGGTTTATATATATCCTTGGAAAATAAGTTTAGAGAGAATATAAATTCTATTGGAATATATTTTAAAAAAATCAAAGTTGTTGGAGTTTATTTATGAATTAATCATAACTCTTGCAACTGAAAGAAATATATTAGCCAATTATTTATGCCACTTGCGTCGTATGAATTCTGCTCCGCTGTTGCTATGCTGTTAGGCTCACAATAACTAGACCACTGCGTAGAGCGCCGGATGTTACATAGCGGCAGACAGTAGAACAGATGCCTAAAGGATTTGCGAACATTTTTCTCGACAATTTTGCGGGAGAGATGAAGGAAGGTTTTTCCAGCCACACTGTATTTCAGCCATGCCGTATCCAAATTTTCTTGAAAATGTGTTATACGCTTTAGGTCTTGTGAGATTTGGAATCAGTTATGGAAAGGCGAGAGACTCAGTAGCATGGATGGCACAATGGAATCTCCCGTCCTTGCAGTACCACCTCGCCGCGACACAGCAGTAGAGAATGAGGCTCTGAAACTTGCAAGTAAGAAACGATAAGGCTTTAGCAGAATATTTTGCTGTTATATTTATTAACAAAATTTTACAAAATATTTTATCTTTCTTGTTGAACAAGTTACTACAGGTTTCGACAACACCATCGCCATTACAGAAAACTCCATGAGTACAGATTGTTCCTTTTCCCAACACCAAACTGCACTAAACGTTCGTGGCATCCTGCGGTCGCTCAAGGCATGCTATTGCCACCACAAGGTAACGTTTGTTATTAGTGTTTTAAAATATTCACACATGGCACGCGTGTAGCCGTGCCGGATGCGACGTGCACTACACTTACGTGACCAATGTCTTTAGAATTTGATCAGCCACGAAGCATCAATGAAAAATGAAGTACAGTAATTTTACAAAATAATAGGTAAAATATTGTCAAAATGTTTTTCAAAACTCATGCTCGGTGAATTCACAAATTAGAAGCATTCAAAAGTAACAGGTTCATTTGACAAAAATTGAATTCTTTTGTTGTTTTTGCCTAAAATTTTAATTCCACAAAACACGTGAGACGTCTTACAATACATTAAAGAGTCATCGTTTCATTGAATGAAGTGTAAAATTTGGGCTAAATTTTTCACTTTTATTTAAAAGGAGTAAAGTGGACGATTCTCGTTTCGTATGTGTCGTCTTCAAATGTGATGCGTGAAACATTAGGGAATAAAATCGTGTCGGTTTCTGCTCTGAATAGCAGAACGTGGCGCTGACGAAAGTAATGCCAGCCTGGGGGAAGGTGCCGCGCGCGCTACTTCTTTGTATGCGCTCCTCGAGCGAAGAGCAGCGACGTGGGCGGCGGCCAATACAAGCGGCCGCGGAGCGCGGCGCGTTAGTATCCCGGGGATAAGATACGACAGCGGCGACGACGGCGGCGACGACGAAGGCGACGTCGACGCGCCAAATCCGGAGACGCGTAAGACGAAGTGGCGGAACAACGACGACGACGGCGGCGGCGGTGGCGGCGTGAAGGTGGGGGTGGCGGCGGTGGCGGTGGCGGCGGCGGTGGCGGTGGCGGAGGCGGTGGCGGAGGCGGTGGCGGAGGCGGTGGCGGTGGCGGAGGCGGTGGCGGAGGCGGTGGCGGAGGCGGTGGCGGAGGCGAAAGACGACAACGACGGCGCCCAAGCGCGTGGAACAGATGGGCGCACGACGTGCGAACACGAACAAGGGCGGTGGCGGCGGCGAGCGCGCGCGCCGACTGCGCCTCATTTGTTTCCTCTCGCCGCCGCGGCTGTGGCGGTCGTGGCGGCGGCGGCGGCGGCGATGGTGTGTGTTGAGGGGAGGGGGCGGGGCGGAACAGAACAGGGAACGCGGCGCCCGAGCGAGTGAACAACGACCGTTGATTGCTACACACGGCCGGCAAATACAATACAAAATACGCGGCAGCCTTTTGGGGCGCGATTCGGCGTGAGGCAGATACGCCGCCGCTGCGGCGCTCCAAGGAAAGGTTGGGGGAGGGGAGGGGAGGGGGAAGGGGCGGGGCGCGCTGGCTCGGTGCGTGGAACGCGAGCAGAGGGAAGAGGAACTTAAAGGAAAAAACTTTAGTGGCAAGAGATGCATGACGATTGTTCCCTTCTCGACGCGGAAATTGGAAAAATATGCACATTTTGTAAGCACGAATATTTACTCATACTCCTTGAAGACATATATTGTGTGGGTTTCTTGGTTGCTTGTGGAAAGGAAAATCAAAAGAAATATTGTTAATCTATAGATTTTGTTTATGAGTTATAAAGACTGAAACACTTTTAAACTATTGGGTCATTTTGGAAATTTAACTTGAAAAACGGTAATGAAAGTGATTCAAGGTTAATTTTAGATTCTAATAAATATCCATATGAGTATTAGACGTGTTATGAAGTTGTAATTATTATTTCCAATTGTGTTCAACAGTATGAAAGTAGAAAACGTGAATTAAATCTTCAAAATAATACAATGGAAAATGGCAAATTTATTTATTACATTACTTATTAATTAGTGGCTTGAGATAAGCCAATAATTAATCAAATGTCTTTTGAATATTTAATCAAAGGTTTTTCCTCCGAATGACTTTTGGAAACTCCTATTCGTCTTCGGAAAAAGTATCAACCATGACAAGAGGGAAAATGTATACTATAGAATGTAAATAGAGTATCGTGTACAGAAGGATAAAGATAAAGGACATTTGTGAAAGAGAGGGGAGAGGAAAGAAGTGAGGAAAGAGTGAAAGAAAATGAATAGGCAAAAATACGAAGTTAATTTGTTTTAAAGTTCCTTTAAGAATGTTTATTTAAATTTTAGGTCTGTGATGTGTTAGAGAACAAATGATGCTTGCATTAAAAAATTCATGCTCTGTTTATTACCTTCTCCCCTGTAGTATTGAGAATTTATATTAATCCATCTTAATTCATCTCCTAAATAAAAATTCATCAAAATTGTGTAACAAACAGATCACGTTTTCAACATGTTCATTTTCCATTACGTTAAAAATCAATAAAATTTAATCCTGAAAATTTATGGAGGCAACGGCTAAGTACAGAGATTATACGAAATTAAGTCAATTTGTCGAGGAAAATGACGGAATCTCGTATCAAAGTGACATAAATTAATTGGAACGTTTCGCCTTTACTGGGTAATTACGAAGTGCCTTTGAAAGTTAGATACAAAAGCGGTGACGCGTAAAGTCGTTGCTCCAGGCGATTGTACTTTGAAGCAGCTCTTTGACGTTTTTGAATGGCCGTTTCTCAATATGCTGAGTTAATTCATCTATCGATTAACGAAAATGGCGCAGCATTTAAAAAATATATGTGAAGTGCGTTAAAAATGCGTTGTGATGCTGTAAAACTTGGGTTCTCTGTAGTATGCCAACGTTATATTGCTTTGTTTTGAATACCTTTTTTTTTTCTTCTACACTTTAATTCAACATACCTAGTTTGAGCAATGTGTCCATTAGAGATTGAAACAGATTCTGTAGAATAATTTTCTTTGACTAACAGTGGATTGTTTTATTGTTTTTCCTTAAGTATTGTCATAAATAATAGTAAACTTCTCTTATAGTCGTATCATTCTTTGGGGATAATAATACCTCTGAAATTTGAATGATCAATGCAAATGAACTGAAAAAGGACTAATTCAGTAGGCTCAACTCAACCCAATAAGACTGCATTTTTGCACATCTGGTTTCCATATTGATGATCAGTAGTAAAACATAAACAAATTTTGCGACAAGCAAAATCAAGGATAAGTGTGCTCAATTTAAATGAAATATTTTTTCAACGCGTAGTTGCTGTAATTTAACTTTATGGGAATCACACTGAATGGAGATGAGGGTCATACACACTTTTGATGCACTTGAATTCATAGCCAGTGAAACAAAATTCGGTTTCTGTCATTTCCGGTGGTTTCTGTCATTTCTGCCATTCTGTGTCGATAGTGCAATGTTTAGCGCACCGGGCTGTTTTACCCAAGTTCATGGTTTCAAACCCTATCGAAGCCGCGGACTTTTAAGGTCTAAAAAATCCTTCTTACGCGTTCCTTCGGAGGGGAAGTAAAGGCGCCTGTCCCATATTAGTAGATTTACTGCATGTAAAAGATCAAGTCCAAATGAAGAATCTGAGCTAAATTCAAATTGCTTGTTTCGTTGCCCAAGTAATATCTTCCTTCTTCCCTAATTGTTGAGAGGAGCGTAGCAAAATTTGCGTGATCAGACGGAAGAGCAGGTCACATGGCCTAAGTCTCGCCAAGTAAAATAAAGCATCAATTCAATTCAATTTCCCTGACCCCCTATTTATATTACTTCGGACTTATTTTATATGCGTTATTATCCACCATGTTGCTACTTTACAATTTATTATTTCTTTCTTTCAACTTCTCCCCCGCAGAGAGCGTTTTGTTTCCTGGTCCCTCTCACCACTGTGTTCTCCACTGATTGATTGCTAGAGACGGGAGTGCCTAGGTAAAAGAATTTGGACCAGACTGCCCGCAATGGCGTTCTCCTGCTGCCCGTGGACCACGCTCCTTTTACTAGAATAGAGCCGATCACGCCCGAGCACTGCCCCTCCCATGGGACTGATTCATCCCGGTGGCCCGCACACAAGCACTGGGCCAATGCCCACGCACTTGAGTGCCCCTGCTTTAGAGATCCTCCTTCACCCTACAATCTCGTCTTAACGACGTCTTAACGTCCAACACGACTCTTTTCACGTCTTTTGACCGTACATTTCCTAACTTGGTTTATTCTACCTTCGCGTCTTTCCTACCTTCGTATCTTTTCAACCTTAGTTTCTTTTCCACCCTCGTTTTTTCTTTCTTCGTTTCTTTTATCTTCCTTTCTTTTCTACCTCACTTTATCATATACCCCCCTTTCTTTTCTATTTTAATTTCTCTTCTACCTTACTTTCCTTTCTACCTTACTTTCTCTTTTCTACTTTACTTCTTTTTCACCTTACTTTCCCTTCTATTTTACTTTCTCTTCTACCTTACTTTTTCTTCTAACTTTCTCAATATGTCTTGGATTCTCACCCTATCCATCCACTTGACATTTAGCATCCTACTCTATATCCGTATCTCCCCTCCAGACAGCCTCAAATACCTCGTGTTTGTATGTTCTCAGAATTGTTTGGGTGTTCCGTTTAGCCCCGTTTAATCCGATACCCATACATTCCATATAAAATTCAACAATAATTTTCTCACAGACTTCGTTATACAAATCGTTGTTTCCTGTTATTGCTTGCCTTGGACAAAAAATTAAGCAATTTCGTCTGGAAAGGGCACAGTATCTACTTCCTTTCCGATCAGTTCTTTTGAAAAGGTGATCGCAAACTGAATTCCCATAAAGCGCGTGGGAAACGATTTCGGTTACGACTTCGCAGAAAAAATTCCGAACACCCGTGGTTCCCACCGCCTCCCTTCCCTGCGCGAGGAAGGAGTGACAGCGCAAGCGAAACGTGAGTAAATATTTTGAGTAAGTAGCGAAGAAGTTCAATTTTGGCGGCGAAGAACAGTTCAGTGTATTCTGAAGCACGATTCCTCCGGACGGCCGAAAGTAAACGACAGAGCGGTTCTCTTATTTACTCTGCCGCCATTCCCCATCACCGTCCAATTCGTTCCCTTACTTCATTTTGGAACTTGTTTGCACTTCTAAAGAATCTTAAAGGAAATTTAAAGAAACCAGCTTGGCGGAGTATATATACGTTCAGAAGCTATACAAAATCAGCCGAAGGTTAATACATTGCCACCAACGAGGCTCAGTGTAAACTAATATAATCAAATGAAGTTCTTGGAAGTTTCTTATTCTTTTGGAGAAAGTTCTGCTTTTCATTTACGATCAAAACATTTTTGTGAACTGAATTTGAGTAGATATTCATTAATATATTGTAATTTGTTTTTGTCTTGTAAAATCATGAGGGAACTGAAATATTAGTAACTTAAGTATCCAGTAACGAATATGACATTGTTTAGTGTACTTAATGTCATTGGGTTGACAATATTGTCGTTTCTGAAAGACAGAAACCGTTCGAATTACTTGTGTGTAATACGAAATTTCATGTGACATCTAAATTGTACTGTGATACCCGTGAAATCAAAAATCAATCCAATATTACCCTACACCTAAAATTCATTCAATCCCTCCAGATTATAAAATATAAATTTTAGATTTCTTGTCCCAAAGAACCAACGTGGCGCCGTTCGTTTAATATAATGATTTTTTGTCTGCTAGTATTTCGTCTAATATTAATAATATACTTTAAATTTAAACTCGATGAGGGATAACATCTTTGTAAGCGTAGAGGAAAGTACCCAAAATCGGGCCCGGTTCCTAAAGCGAGCCACTTGATTTGCTGCTCTGTATAGTGTTGTTGCCTATTGGAAAGGTAGTTGTGTAGAATTGTATTTTTTGCAAAACCGCAGCCCAGTCAAGCGGTAGTGTATTCATCTGCACTTATTGCCGAACAGTCGGCTATTTATTGCGAACAGTGAAAAGCAAAATTTTCATGTGCTTATTATCAGTTGTAGGTTTCGATACTTCATCGGTACGTCTTTTAACCATTACATTATTTTGAGGGAGGCATTACTAGCTACTGATCTAGGATAACGTAATTTATTTTATTTGCCTTGTAAAAATTTTATTGGCATTTGGAATATACACCCCTGGTGCTTAACTCGAACACCCCAAAGCTTTCTAACGCAGGCTCCCAATTTTCGTCTTGTACAATAAAAACAAGGTTTTTGACACTCCTTATACCTCAGGTGGCAAATAAAAAGGAGGAGCCTACTCTGAAGCCTATCAGTTTGAGAGGACAGGTAGAAGAAAGAGATGGAGACAATTTCAGAATTTAATCCCGAACATGTCGAAAAGAGGGAGATTTAAGAGAATTCTGAAGTTCAAAAGAAATAAAAGGAAGATTCCACCTTCGACGAAGAATCAATCAAACATGTCCTGTGGCTTTTCGAATTGGAGATACTACCAAGAATATATTCCTTACCAAGTCAAGATGATAACCGAAAACGGCAAGATGATTACAATAAAAAACTAGCTGTTTTAAATATGGAAAACAACCATGAAAAACTGTGTTTCGCGTACTACGGGTGATAGTTACTTCTATTATCTTCAGAGAATTTTATGAATAAATATTAGTTTTTGATAATTCCTATCTAATTCAACTTCTGCATGAAATGTGTTCAAATTGTAACTTAAATTCTCCCGCTCTCTTGCTTTCCCCACACTCCCTTAGCAAATGAAACAATAAGCCTCGTTAGTAGTACATAATGATTTCATATTCGTAAATGCCGTATCTCAAATGAATATTTTTCGTTTCTGTGCTGTTCGAAATAGTCCGATATAATCAAGTATTTATTACTTCCTGGAACATTTATTGCTTCCTACGCACTTGACACAAAAAACTGATATTACTCATGATTGGTCATTGAGTTTTCATTTGATTTGTTCTTGTATACAAACAGAGAGAAAGAGAGTTTAATGGAGAAACACCAGTGCTATTGAATTTTGCTTCGTATTAGTTGAGAAATGTGAAATACATTTTTGTCAAAATTGAAGACACGTCAAAAGGCGACCGGCTTCATGATTATGCAGGCAGCTTACGAGCGACGGGGGTAGTTGACATCTCGAAAATTAGGCGTCGTGACGGAGCATTTATTGTAAAGCAGAGACAGACGTTCGCAATTGTTCTCAAGCGCACTGCCTCATTTCTTCATATCTTCACAGTTTTAACCCACATATGTCCTTCGAGTAACGAAAGGGGTAGGAAGCTTGAATGTTTTTTTCTTATCTCAAATGTCTTGTATTGCACCTCTTATGTCCAAATCAGTTTCAATATCAAGTGTGTACAGAGAATTCAAGGTATTTTTGATATTGAGGAATAACGAAAATAAGTAACAAAAATGTGGAAAGAAACAAACGGCAACATTTTGTACTGTGCCGTCGATTGAAACACCTACTTTTTCGCGATAACCAGGTAATTAATAAAAACAAACATTTCCATAACAATAAATACGGTTCTGTACTAACTACGTAATTTCTATTGTTTAATCAAGATCAGGTACATATTTATTTAAGTAATTGTTTCGTAAATGTTTCATCCTTCGTAGAAATAATAAATTGACAAATATGCCTCTGACTTTGGTATTCGAATCATTATTATTATTCGACTAATTTATCGCAAAATTGAAACAACCAATAAACATTGAATAAGCAATTAAAATTAATAACTATAGAGAAATCGCACCTTCATTTCTGACAGTGATCGTACTCCACCCGCCACCAAATTGTCGAGAGCTCTTCTTTAAGTTGCGTTAGAGTTCATCATCGTTAGAGTTTCAGTGAAATTCAACTTTTCCAGAGATAATATGGACACAGTAGTACCATTTATTTCAGAGCTGCTCAAGTGAGCAGCCCACTTGGCGTGCCCTGCCCAGCTCTTGCATGAAACTTCAGATAGCACAGGACAAATTTCTACGAAAATGTACCAAGACTCTGCTTCATCTCAAACACATATATTCAAAGAGTACTACCAATAAAATCTCAGTATAAACGAGTATGACAGAAAAATGAGTATAAAAGAAAGAACTGGGAAAATCGTTTACTCCATCCATATTCTTCTTGCACCATAAAATTTGCAAGGGGAAAACATTCAACAATCTTTAAAATACCTTCACGAAATCCGACAGACATGCTAAAACTCTTATGATAATAAATACTAATTATAATAATGTATTATGTTTAAATATGTAACTTTTCAACCCATGAATGTAAATACAATTTTTGAACGTATTTTTATAAAATTTCTAAATCTAAGAATAAATAATGTATGAATGTGTATTGTATATAAATTGTGTGTGCTATAAAAAGCGTGTATGAAATATTGTAAATTACCTATTAATAAAAATTTACGAAAATGAGGGGCTATCAGACCAAATGTCATGTTCGTGTAAAAACTATAAATATTCAAATCCGTGAAAGACAGAATTGCCGAACAGGAGTAAAATAATTTTCTTCCTGAAAAGAGCTTTGTGGCCCGGCGGGAGGGGCGAGAAGGCGCTCGGGCGCGATCGTCCCTAGTCTAGAATTAGTGGTGCTAAAACAGCGCGTACTTTCTCGCAAAATTTCGCCAAAAGTAGTCAAATTTTCAAAAATTTGGAGATGACTATTTTAAAATCTATCGGTAAGGAACAAATTTCATTCAGGGAAAAACCTCTCTCTTAAATATTTTAGTTGTAGGAAGACGCCGAAAAAACGTTGAACTTCTGCAATTTGCGAAAAATTAGGGGTTTTAATGAACATGAGAACTGCACCATTCTCTTAAACATCCTTTATATCATCTAACAACAAAATATAATAAAAAACGATGGAGCCTTTTTCTTAATTTGGGAAATGTCCCAGAACCTTTATCTATAGTACCCCCAAAATTAAAATATCGGTTTGAGATCGATCTGACAGATTGATAGGGGAATATCAATTTTGAAGAAAATCGGCTGAACGGTTTATCCGATACCGGTATTGACAGACGGACAGATGTTTTGCCGTCATTCGATTTTTCGGTTTCAACGACTCACAAAACATGGATTCTGGCGTAATACAGGATTTTGGGATAGAGAATGACGTGATAGAGGATGTTTTCTAAATTTAGCAAGATTTTTCCACTTTTTTCGTTACAGGGGCCTTTAATAAGTGTTTTCTTCCAAAAATTCGCCGTTTTTTTGTGCAGCATTACATTACTTTCTACTCCTTAGGGAGAAAGTAAGAAGGAGAGAGGTTCGCGGGCAGATACAGCGGATTACGGAGATTAGTCTGGCCACAGTTCTTCCATTTGAGCAATCCTGATTTATTAATATTAGATCTATAATTCAATGTAATTTGCTAGGCATTGCCCTTTTCAATGCTGAAGAAATGTTGGTAGTCAAGAACCTGGATTGTAGTCGTCTCCCTTTAATCGGTATATATCATATGGTTATCTCGTCAGTTCGAACAGTTCCATTGTTGGCCATAGTTCCTTGAGAAATTGCAAAACTTGCTTGTGTTTCGTTTAGAATGTCTGTGTGTTTTGACGAAATAAAATGTGCTATGGGGTCATCCATAAATTACGTAAAACTCTGAAGGGGTTCTGAGGCAGCGTTACGCTGCGTTACATAGGGGTAAGGGAGTGCGTTACAAGGAGGGAGGGGTATTGAAAATACCTTAAATCTGCGTTACGTACTTTATGAACGGCCCCTATGTAAGAGAATAATTTGAGACAAAAAAAAAACTTCGAAGTTGACTACCCCTTTTTGGTGCAATGGGCAAATTTAGGTTAAAACCTTGATCATCCGCAGCAGTGCGCTTGAGAAAAATTTCGAGCGACGGCCTCTGCGAGGCAATAAATCTCTCCGTCGAGTCGCCTAATTTTCGCGATATCAGCTGCCGCCGTCGCTGGCAGGCTGCGTGCGTAGTCATGAAGTCCGTCGCGTCGCCTTTTGACGTCGTCCAATGGATGTGCTCCGCGCGGCGGCTGTTCGGGGGGCAGCGGCCAGGGGGGGGGGAGGGGAGGGACAGAGATGCATGGGCGCCGCGGCGCGCCTGAGATGACGTCACTCGGAGCGACGGCACCGGCGGGCTCGCGTCATGCACAAAGGGTGTGGTGTGAATGCGTTCCAAAAGTGTTGTGCGCCCGTGTGGAAAAATGAGGAATATGTTGGCCCGATGACATCGTTGGTCAATACAAGGTAGCATTGTAAACGAATTATATTTCGTTTTACTCCCCTTGTACACTGACATGCACTACACTACCACTCAAGCCGGGAGACCGGTCGGGAGCTTAGTGCTTGTGCAGGCTGGGGCGGTGCCCCGCTAGTGAGAGATACCCGTTTGGGAAAACTCCACTAGCCGACGGTAGGTCGGCGCCGGATCTCGCCATCCAGCGGGGGAAGACCACAGCCACCTTCCGAGAGAGAAAACATGCTGTAATCTTAAGGGACTAATGACCCCAGTAGTTGACGCGCCCGGAATCACTAACAATCAATCCAACATTTAATCAATTTTATATTATAACATGTAGTTTATTGACATCTCAATGGCTGTCGCAATAGTTAACTTGAAATTAAAGAAGTGTGAAAATATATTCATAAATGGAATTCTGTATAGGACGTGGAAAGATCAGAATACGATATTTATTTTGAATAAATTGATTAAAATTACCAAAAAAATGGTTTTGGTGGGGAGCATGTCCTTCATGCCATGCCCCCTCCCCTCATAGAATTCGCCACTGGATATCGTGTTTTATCCGTTGGCGACGCAGCGGTGCCTGGTGCAGGCCGGAGAGTAGGAGGTTCCTGGTGTAGTCCGGATGCGACATCGAGTACAAAACGTCGATGTTAGCAAATATCGATGTTCAAAATTAAAACATCGATATTATTAACACATGAACCGAAAACCATCGACGTTGAAAAACATAGATGTTTTCAAGCTGGTTTAGTAATAGTTAACATTAAATTCGTGTTCAACAAAATTGAGTGTGACAGTGTTCACGTTTATAAATTCACTAAATGAGGATACGAGAAGAAGGGGCAGACACTACACTCGCAGCGCGTCTGTTAACCAACTATCGATGAGTGAAATGAATAAGAGGCAACACACGGGCATAAAGGTTATATTGGGAGAGAGTGCTTGATTGATGAAGGTAGTAGAAACATCGTTCCTTTTGTTCCAACACATGAACTACCATCAGTGTTATGATCAGTAACGTGAAGTGTTACCATCAGTTCTATTCCGTATTGTAACTTTTAAAATATTGTGATCCTGGGATTTTTCGGAAACAAAACATCGGAATGGAAAAAGAAACGATCACAAAACATCGATGTTGAAAAAACATCGGCATTAATACATCGATGTCTATACTTGGATGTTTTCACAAAAAACTTGATATCTTCAAAACATCGACATCGATGTGGCATCCCTAAAGGAGAGCCTTGAGTGCGTGGGGCGCGGCAGGGCTGTGGAGGCCGCCTGTTGATTGATTGATTGATTGATTGCTTCGTGATTCCGGCGCGTCAACTACAGAGGTCATTAGTCTCGTAAGTATAGTGCGTGTTTTTTCATTGGGTGGTGGTGGCGGTGAACTTTCCCAGGTGGACGGCGAGATCCGACGCCGACCTACCACTGGCTAGAGGTGTTTCCTCAACCGGGTATCTCCCACCAGCGCGGCACCGCCCCAGCCGAGGCAAGCTCTAAGCTCCCGACCGGTCTCCCGGCACGTGTGGCAGTGTAGTGAATGTTAGTGTGTGTGTGTAAGGAGTGAGCATAGGACAAGGAAGAGGAAGGAAAGATCGCGCGCGGTCCCTGGCCCGTTTGTTAGGGTACTGCTCCGGCATTCGTCTGGTTTGGATCGGAGAAACCACAGAAAAATATCGGTCAGAGCAGCCGGCAGCTAGAATTCTCCTCCAGAGAGCAACTGAATAGGACCTAGCTGACAAGTTAGTGTCGAAAACCCTGCCTAGGACCTCCTGGTGCGAGGGGCTGCAGTGACATCAGTTGCAGTGCATCAGATGCACTGGGCCATCCCTCCCGCTCCGCCCCTGGAGGGAGAGGTAGGGGAGGCGCTGACAGCGGCGGACAGCGCCGCGCACAAAGCGGAGGTCCATAATGGGCGGTGCCGCGCCGCGTCGCGGGACCTCCCGCCGCGCAGCGCATATTTACTGCTTCGGCGCTTGATTTACAGGTCATGCGCCGACGCCGAGCGAAGCCCTGGGGGACAACAGGGAGCGCGACGCAAGGCGGCTTGCCTCCCAGTACAAGCGGGCAAGTTTATTATGAGGCGTTGGGACAATGTTTCCGTAAAAAGTGAAACGAAAGAATTAAACACTTCTCATTAATGAAGTCGTAGGCTTCCGCGGCCGGAGTCATGTGAATGACCTTGGTTCTCCGAGTGACGCCGCGTCGAAGGCTGTGTGGCCGACGTTTCGACCATCTGGTCGACCAGCTGGTCTGAGGGAGACCACGATAATAGGTCGAAACGTTGGCAACACAGCCGTCGGCGCGGCGTCACCCGGACAGCCAAGATCATTCACTTCTCATTAAAATTGACTCGCTTCTCTATGGTGACATCGGCTGAGGTGGCTCAGGGCATGTCAATGCGATGCGTTTGACCGGGAGGTCTTAAGATACAATATCCTACGATGGTAGGATTTGATCTAGCTTGGTCGAAGTCAGCCGCTAATTCGAGCGGTCCGCAGCTGCGATCGATAGTTTGCCGAGGATTCTCCGAGCAATACCAGGCGAATGCCGCGGTAGTACCCTAACAAACGAGCCACGAAACGTATGCGATTATTCCTTCCTCTTCCTGGTTCCATTCTTAACCTTTACACGCACTTACGCTTGCTTCTTCTAATGATGTTTTTCGAAAACAAAAATTTTCTGTGAAAGAAAAGTTCAAATTTCGGATTTGAAGCAGCGCTTTAACGGTCTTTTCTTAAAAACTGGTTTAAATTTTTCAAAGACAATTGCCATTTAGGACAAGATTTTACTGTTCTTTACATTCTTAAAATAATATTTCCGTTCTATTATTAGGAAAATGAAAATTTAAGAAAATGTCAAATAAATGTAGTTTATGTGCCGATAGATAGCTGTGCAGCTGGCGAGAGTATGTAATCAAGTCCGAATAGGTAGGCGAGACCAAAGGAAATAGAAAACTAATACGTGAAAGTCTGTGCCATTCTGTAGCACCACTATTTAGTGTAAGTGTAATTGTTCGATCGAACTCCTAGTTACAGTGTTGCAACACCTGAAAGGCCTGACGTAGTATGCTGATGACACTCAAGTTCCCCAGCAACTTTCTCCCTCACTTTCCACTTTGCGGTGTGGCTCAAGTTTACGAGGAAATAATTTCACTTAAAACAATCTAACTCTGCGCGAAGTTTCATTTCAATATTCATTATCACCAGTTCAGAATGTCGATTGAATTGATTCAAGAGAGTTCAATGGTGTCTTTACATCGCTTTTAAATTTTGATAATATAGTATTCAACAGATCTAAATCACAGATGATACTTGCGATCAGTGTTCCTGTAGGGAAAATTATCAGTTCTCCGATAGGGAATCTAGTATCCACGATAAAGAAATATTTAGCTGTAAATGCATTTTGAATTTTATTATCAGTCATTCAGCTGAATTGAACAGTACTTCATGCTTAGAGTCTACAGTTTCCGAGAGATGTGAGATTAAATTCCCTATTAGACACTCCATTTCAATTTAGAATATAATCTGAACGAAAGATTTCTTACATGCAAAGGCATATCATGCACTTCATATTAGCTGATCCAGGCAAGAGACGGCGTGCATGATAGAGAAAATTGCAAGAATTATCTCGACGTACAGCATAATCAGTTTCAATGTCGGCTCATAAACAGCCTTCGTACATTTTGGGACTAAAAGATTCAGAGCAAAGAAAATTGAATGAAGTTTCAACTATATTATTTCGAAAAGCTAAGCTTTTCATTAGCTTATCTGAAAGAGATGTAGATGATCAAGATGCGGCTTAGGCAAAACAGGATATAGGTTCGAGTAAGATTGCGATGTTTTTCGCACATCTTACTATTTGTAACAGATATCTAATGTCCCCTGTAAGAATTGAGTATGTCGTAACAATGCCGCCGCGATAAGAGACATACATAGTTAGCATCTTAGAATAAACCTTACAAACTTCTGTGGTATACGGATGGGCCGAAGATGAGCAATTTTTACCATTTAACGAGTATTGGGTAATATAATTACATCGCTAGCGGGCAAAATTGGGATTAATCCTATTCTAAAATACCAAATACATATTTTCGTAATGGAGTTAAACATGTAACGTTTACTCTCAATTATTAAACAGCTCTTCATGAACCGTTGTTCAGCAGGTACACGAACAGGTATGACGGCGTCAGAACGTGACTTAGCGATCACTAGTGTATAAGGAGTTGCCTAATTATCGGGAGCAGATGTTTCACGTGTGAATTCGTTGAATTCGCATGAAAATCCCCGTCACATGTTCATTGGCAAAACGTTATAGTCTTGGAATCTTCTACGTGCCCTAGAAGTTAAAACTTTGTTCTTGTATACTCCACATAAAAAGTAATTGGATCATGATCGGCCCTCAAAAATAGACTGCCCAGGTTGATACATGAAATCGAAAGTAGCAGCATGTAAATATTTGTGTTGTCAGAAAATACTATTAATCAGGCAGCATAAGAGTTATTTCTAAGATATGCACGAGATGAATACTGCCAACGACATACAGATGCCACCAGTAACTTCTTTTTCCTTATACCTTTCTTTTGTTTGCAAACGTAATGTTAAGTGTGCCGCTTTGTTGAAGATTTTGTATAGGTGCTTTTATACGCAGTATATTTTGTGATTGGTCTCTTGAGACCCAGCTCAGTCTTTGGTGTAACTGCGATAGTTAGTGCGTAAAAGTACTTCATACTGTGTATTTATAAGTAATTCATATTACGAAAGAGATGAAATGTTGTAATATGTAATGTAATACGTAATATAATGTGGAGTAAAAGATGCAATGTAAATAACCAATCGTAATAAGTGAAATTCTATTAAAAAGGATGATAAAAATCCGCATTGTGCTTTCTTCATAAATTTTAAAAATCACATTAAGATAAAAATTATAATGGCATAAGAGTTTAAAAAAGACTTCAATTTATAACTCTACAATCACAATTACAATCTATATAAATTAAATAAACAAAATAATGTTATGATTCTTTTCAATCTTGGTGTCTCAGACCCATTCGCTTGTATTATACAGCGCGCTAGAAAAGTCTCTCCGCAGTAACACCTTGCTGGTGAGAGTGCTTGCAACAGAAGTTATCTCGGCAGGAACAACTGCAGCTTGAAAAAAATTGAAAACTCACCAAAATGATATTACGCGCTGGAAGTGTTGTCCCGTTCACTTCTTTTCCTGTGATTTGCCTGGTTGCTACCAACAAAAATGCAATTTGTTATAGGAGGCCCTGATTCGACTCGATGAGGGGCGACCTAGCACACTGTATTTTTCACGTATTCGTTACCTTATTACAATATCATACTTTATTACAATAATAATTATATAAGTAATGCGCTTGCCGTAAAAGCACTGGCTTGATTAAAGGGAGAGGGTACCGTGTATACCACGCACATTCAATTTGCTATTATTGATATACCTTTTCTAGAAAATGATTCACTAGAAAATTTTGATATTTCACACACACACAAAAACAACCTTTTTTAATATTTTTACATTTTTTTGAGTTGACTGAAAAATAATTAATATTTTTTCAATTATTACTTTTGCCCTAATTTTTCAGCATTTTTAAACCAAAATTAGTTTTTATTATTAAAGAATGTTTACATAAAAATGTCAATTAAATGCCGATAATATAAAGAACGTATCCTGTAAATTTCAATATATTGTGAATAATAGATTCTGACAAAAGATGCATTATTTTCAAAATAAGTACATTTTGGGAAAACAACATTTGTAAAAAGGCTGTTATTGTCACTGCTCTACTAGAATATTCCTGCTTCATATTGTGGTTCATATTATTCAAGGGAAAAGACCAATGCTACCAACGTATCAACAAGAGCATGTTTCCTTAACTCATTAACAATCCAACATGCGTTCAGTATTCCGAAAAAATAGCACATGCTTGTATACAGTGTAAAAAAAAGTGGCTCACGTGCACGAGGACATTTAAATGAGAATTAAAGGAACTTCCAAGCGTCCTAGAAGAAAAATGTTGATATATTTGTATAGAGCAAGATTTGAACTATTTAATATAATATAATATATTTATTAGGATACAATTGGCTGATTGCCAGGTGGTAACCATACGTCTGTAGCTTTACAATACATCTACATTTGCAATTAACAAAAACCATACAATATAACACAATAAAATAAATTACAACTACTACTACGTCAAAGGATGGAACAATACAATAGATTTCTCTAGAGACCCTCAAAACCAACCGTTAACATTATTAATACTTTTAAAAATGTGCACGTACATTCACACATTCATGCTTACACGTACATACATACACTTACATACACACATACATACATACACACATACATACATACACATTCTTATACATGAATGCTCACTCACATGTTCACACACAACCGATCACACACCTACTTATTATACATGCCTACATTTACATAAAGAAACAAACAGTTACATATAGTATACATGCAAAGATATACATGTACATAATCATAAACATACATAAACGTAGATACATGATTATACAATTTTTTAAATTCAGAATCATAATGTGGATTTTCCTCAGCTAGCTCTTTAAACATACGAATTATTCCCCACACACTCTCTCACTACACTCCACCTCACTTCACTTCACATTCACCATATCTTTCTTCGGTTATGCCATACAACTCATTGTTGTATCTTACCCCCCCACTGCACGGCACTACACTTAATCTATAATACACCACACTATCTACATTACAATTTACTTGAATTACGGATCAATGAAATTATGGCTCAGCTGCGCTATGCGGTATAATACGTTTTCTACATGTACTGATTAAGCCTTCTTCTGAAAACACCAACAGAGCCAGGAAAAGGCTCTACGACTGCTGCAGGGATTTCATTCCAATTTTTAATCGTACGATTTACATATGAATATTTCCCTACGTCGGATCTTTGCCTTCTACTTTTTATTTGTAATTGTGGTCGTTTCTCCCAACTCTCGAAGGGGAGCCTAGTCTTTTCAAATTAAAATTCCCCTCGGGGGATCGAACTCGGCACCTTCCATTTTGAAGATCTCAACCCGAAGGTGCATTAACCAACCGCGCTACGGGTTAGACAATTTATTTAGACAAAAAAACAAAATGGCTATTTCGTCCCATTTCATGTCGCTCTAATCGCAAATGAGAAAAGGATTCCTTCGTCCGGCAGCAATGACCAATGTGTGCATTTCCCTGTTAGCCAGCGCTGCCCGGGGATTTGCACGTGATGGAGCTGCAATGCCCCCTCGCTGTGCAGCCGCTGCCGAGAGCAGAGAGCAGTGCGCAGAGAGCAGAGAGCGAGGCGTCGAGAGCGCGTGCCGGCCGTGGCCGCAGCGGCCGGCCAGAGGGGTGGCGAGTGGGGGGGGGGACCAGCGGGCGACCGAAGCTTCATCGGATCTCGCTGGAATGTGTACCGCCACATGCCATGGATGCCAGCGCCACCCCGTGGCCCCTCCGCCCCCGCTCCGCCCCCGCTCCGCCCCCGCGCGGACCGCGCGACACCTGGCGGTGTAAGCTGCACCTCGCTCCGGGGACGCGACGCCCCCCCCCGGGGGTGAGAGAACCCAGGCTGGGTGCGGATTTTTGCTGCGGAAAGTATCTGCTTCTGATTCTACCCGACTCCGTGACGCGAAGAAGGGCAATGTGGTTGGGTGTTGGAGTTGTATGTTTGTTCGTTCACACTTTGCGCTCGAAATTGTTGGCCGATGATCAACGGGCCGGGAAGATTTCTTCCATGTTACGGGAATGTGCAAGGTTCGCTTGTAATTTCTAAAATGATTTCAACTTATTAATATAGAAGAGAAATATAGAAAATGCTATGCGGGTTGCCTGCGTTTCGAGCAGTAAGTTTCACTTGCTGCCCACAAATCGCCGTCGATGTGCAATTATATTCTTACGCAATGTACCTGCAAGTTTTCTATAAACTAGTAGAATAGTTTAACAGTAATAGAAATCATAATCTGAAAAACGACCACTATATTGTCCTAACAGACTCCATAAATCCTGTGATAACTACATTGTAATAAAACTTTTAAAATAATTTGCGCGCGTTAATGAAACTTCAGCTCGCCGTCTCGTAGAAACTTTTAGAGTCGTGTGCTTCCAAAGTAGAAACGTAATGTCTTGACGTGTAGTTGTCTTGTATAAAGTATGTTGTCATAGCACGATGTCGTTGGTATGAGTTGAGAAATATAGTACTGGTGTGGTCAAACTAATACAATATTCAAAATGCATTCAATTAAATGTTAAACTGATATAATGTAAATGAAATTTTATTCATCGTCTGTAGAATAATGATAAATACAGAAAATATTTATTATAGATTTAGATATAGTAGATTACAGTTTCTTTATCGAATCCAACTGAATAGAACTTTCCTCGGGTCAACAGAGAAACATTTATCGTGTCTATTAAGACACTCAACAGATACTCAGATGGAGAAAATAATATTAAATTTCTGGTAGACTAGTAGCAACGTGCGTTAGTCATGAGTGTGATCTCAGAATACTTGAGTAGTTCTCAAGGAGAAAATTTGTAGTATAATACCACAACTTTTTGAGATCAGTTTGATACTTAAGGACTTCAAAATATGTTAATCTTTTCTGCTACTCTGGTTCTAGAGGCTCATTTTTATTTTCGGTTACAGTGCACCAGTAATCGAATGAATAGATTTTTTGTGAAAATAATAAAAAAAATTGAACGATGTATTGTTTTGGTGAAGTGATCATGGGTAAATTACATAGATCAATATTTTTGTGGAAAGCATCTGCAGTATAAAATTTTATATTTATATAAAATTTCTGCTGTATATTTTCATGGTTAAAATTAAAAAAATTGGAAAACGAAATAAAGTTTATATTACATACATAACATTCTACACCTATTGGAAGGTTTTTATAGTACAGCAGTATCGCATTTCTACGTAAAGTATTATAACGGTTTTAAATGTGTACTTTTGATTCTTTCAGAACTATCTTGGAAGGTAGGATTTGTTTTCCTACATGTGTAGTTTCGCTTTCAAAAACATTGATGGATGAATTTCATTTGAAATTTGCTTAAAAAATCGGAGAACGTGATGTTTCGATTCTCTCAGAGTATGTGGCACATATTTGTCCCACAAATATACACATACAAAATAACCTTTACAAGGAAATATTGACTGTCTTCTTCTTCTTCTTCATTTTTAACAAAAAATCCCGTTCTCAGATTACTTCGATTCTGGTTGCTTCTGTTTTGAGTAGAATTTTTTCGCATGCATCATTCCCTCAATGGTGGATTTGTAGTCCGATCAGTCGAGTCAATATGATCAGAACCTTTGCTGTTGGCTGACAATTCCCTTTGAATTCCATGATCTACTAAATGCAAAAGGCCAACAAGAATGCAATATTTTTTTTAGAGTTGATTTTAAATGTTGATTCAAATTGTCATTGTAAATAGAAGGCTTCAGTTACTAAGAGTACTTTTCGCTTGCTCACTTAATTTGAATTTGCGCTCCCCGAAAATTCTGCTGATCCTTAATAAAGCTGAATTAAGCCGAGGTCATGGTAGAGTTATTCCATTTAAAGTAAATTTACGACCAACGGAGTATATACCATCAGATGGATTTGAGACTACGTGCACCCCCCTTAAAAGCTGGTTTTTCTTGATAGAAACAAAATTTTAATTTAAATTGGTGGTTCCCACAGGCAGTTGAACATGAGCAATTGAGCATGTTTAACATTCGCAACTAATCATGTGTACCACGTGAATTATCATTTTTTTGCTTACTTTTTATTTATTTTTGATTTATCATTCCTTTCGTTATTATTCACCTCTTATGATAGCGCTACTCTTCATGAAGTGAAGGCAACAACTAACAACCATTCCTTCTCAGGTAATGAGAGGGCATGAAATACGTATTAAACCTTTTTATTTCCCCCTTACTCAGTGTAAAATGCTCATAAAGAAATATCTAAGAGTAATTATTGTTACATATTTAACAACCCCCACAATGAAATGTTAAATAAACAAAAACATTTTTTAAATTCTAAGTAATTCGTGCGGTAAATAATAACAATAATGGATGAAATTATGACAAACCTTTACTTACTTCCAGCGCCACGTGTTTCACGACTTTTCATAAACTATCAAGTTGCATTTCGACCCAACTCTTAGTTTCGCGATGAATTCATCTGCTTAAAGTTTCTTGACTTTCTCTCCGGCAGGCGCGTAGGGCCACTAATTGCCGAAGTCTTACATTTTTGTTGATTTCGTGTAAATAATTGGTGTCGCACTATTCAGCTCATAGTTATTCTTCATTCATTATATTTTTAATCTAATGATACTCAAATCAGGATTTTAGACACTGCCGATCGACCGTTATTCATTAGTAATTGGACCTCTACAACGGTGGGGTACTCCGTATCGTACGCGCTTTGGCATGTAAGTATTATATATGCGTATTTTATCCATTAGAATTCATTCTGCTGTTTTGTCATTGAGCTTTATGACATATTTTGGTGTACTAATTAATAATTCAAATTTAAGTGCATTGTTCCGGAAGAAAGGTTTGCACCGTATTCATTCCCCGACAATGGCATGTAACACGTGCCAAGACACGGAGGGAGCGAGTGATATATTAAATTCTTATTAATATTGTTATTTCTTTTGGTATTTAGTTATTATGAAATAAAATGTATAAAAACATAAATAAAGAATATTTCCTTCGCATTCACTAACAAAAGTAATAACTATAGTCGTGAAAATCGAAGTTGATAAATGCGGTACAAAGTGCCGGCGCGCCTGCTGGCGGGAAACGATAAGACGCGCCCGCCGGAGGGTTAAACGAGCACAATGCACAGTTTCCTCGCACTCTAAAATAGCGGGCACTCTACACAACTTGAAACGCACACCAGCAAAATGCGCGCGACCTTTGCGCGTCACCCCCTCTCCGCAGCAGGCGCACGCACGCAGTGACGTCACACCGCCTGCATAATTGAGTTAAATACGGAACCTGCAGCTTTGCTCGGGGCCTCCCACTCACGATGGCCCCTGCAGCCCTAAATACGACGGGGCTTTAACAGCCAAAATATGACAAATAAATCGGTTTAATGCGGACATTTATGAATATTTACACACGTGTGAAGTTTGGTCTGCGTAATGAACAAGAACTGCCGTGCAACACTCTAGCTCGCGCGGGTTTTACAAGTATTTATGAAAGAGCATTATTCGAAATTTTATTTCCATTTTTTGCCCAACAATTTATTTCGGTCCAGTACCAGAGCGTCGGCGCAGTTCGGGCGGTCGCGTGATAAACAGGTGTCTGTAATTTATGACGTCGAAATGAAACTCCATGGTGAAAAAAAAAAACTAGCGCGGAAACTTGCGGTGAGCCGTTGCGTGGGAGGCAAAGTTTTTGCGCGCTGTTTCGCCGCCGCCGCCGCCGCCGCTGCAGTTGCTGCTAATGGAGAGACCGCGAACAAAGGACGGGGCGTGTGGTACTGTCTGCGCGCGGACGCTGTCCGCGGCACGAAATAGCGCTAACTTTTAGGGCGCGTCGAGCCCAGCCCCCCTGCCTCTTCCCCTCGACGTACGTGTTGCTGTTCTCGTCAGCTCCCCGGACCCCGCCGCCCCCGCGGATGCCGTCCCCGACACCGGCACCGCCCCCGCCTTCACCGCCGCCATCCCCCACAACAGTCCTCCCTCACTCTACGTCACGAAGGCCATGGCCATCGCCCTCGCCTTCGCCACTGCTTCCTCTCCCGCCACCGCCATTGCCCTCACCCCCGCCGCCTGCGACGCCGCACCCGTCCCCGCCACCGCCCACGCCCTCGCGCCCGCTCCCACCCTCGCCACAGCTGCAGCCACTGCAACCACCCTCCCCCTTGCCCTGTCCCTCGTCCTTGCCCTTGCCCTCGCCCTTGCCCTCGGCCTCGCCCTCGCTCTCGCCCTCACCCTTGCCCTTGCACTCACCCTCACCCTTGCCCTTGCTCTTGCCCTTGGCCTTGCCCTCACCCTCGCCCTTGCCCTCCCCCTCGCCTTCTGTCTCATCCTCGCTCTCTCCCTCGCCCTCGCTCTCTCCCCCCTTTCCCTCGCCTCCGTCCCGTCGCCGCCCCCGTCGCCGCCCCCGTCCCCGTCCCCGTCCCCGCCCCCGCCCCCGATCCCGCCACCACTACCGCAACCGCCACCGCCACCTCTCCCCTATTCCGGAGCTGCTTTGCTGGCCATTTCTCTTGCGGGGTATGCCTCATGCCGCGCCCCACGGCCGGTGCTCAAGATGCTGCCGCCGCCGCGCGAACTTTTCTTTGTTAACGTCTTGTTTGTGAATTCCATTAATTCTTCGTTCTGTGTGCAATGCTCCTCATTTTCCTCTCTCTCCATTCTTTTCTTGAGCTGTACCCTTTTCACGATCTGCCAACGCACATTCTCACTATTTTTTATTCTACACGAGATAAGAATGCTGACAGTTTTCTGTAATTCTATATTGTATTTCAGAATTATGAAACATAATTTCCTTTTACATTGTATTTAGTGACGTATTCATTAATGTTTCAACATCCTTCTGGCCACTTGGATGTTACCGTCTGTGCTCTGCTTTTTACTGTAATTCGTTCTCATCGTTCCCTTTATTGTTACAGATATTCTCTGCTGCTTCTCTCGTTATTCTTACCGTTGGCTTTTTCTCTGTGTTGAAACGACAGTTCCCTACGTTTTTAAATAACATTTTTGCTCACAAACTCTTCCGGTAAAATAAAGAAAGTGACCTTAATATATTTTAGACCACCTTTACTTTCGGGAGCTAATTGACAGTACTTGAGACGCCGCGTTCTAGACACAAATGTCAACGTTTCGGCCGCCATTCTGCAACCCTCCTCAGGGCAAAATGCGATCGAAACTTTTCCACCTACGCCTATCACTCGGCATATCCCGGACAGCCAAGGAGCTACTGACTCCGGTCACGGAAGCTTACGCTCTCATTCTTTACTTTCATTTAGATTAATATAAAGAATTAGGATAGTTCTGAACAAATTACATTTATAACATTTATTCATAAATTAATCATCCTAAACATAACTATATTTAACTTTTACGACCGAAGTTTACTGTCCTGGCCTCTATCCTTCCGTCTTTTTGAAAAAGATATACGTATAAAGGCGTTTTTTTAGATTTATTACTAAAAACTTCTATACTAGAAGTGGTAAACAGTAAAACTGTATTACATTATTTATAGAAAGATCATCCACTTACTAAAAACATTTACTTATTTTTATAAATGAATGTCATAAACTTCAGTAATCACACACAATTCGGTAAGAAAGAGGCGAAGAAAAAGAAAGAAAAAAGAACAACAAAACAAAGGGCAAAAAGTGAAAGCAAAATGTCAAAGAACAAAGTTTGGAAGGATAGAATAGAAAAGGAAAAAAGGAAGAGAAGCTACAAGACAGCGGAAAGTGACAGAGAGAGCGAGAAGGGTCAAAGACATGAGGGAGCGAACGTAGCGAGCAGCAAAATGGACCTCATTAGAGTCCCTAGATACAGAGAGTAGCGCATTACATTATTCCTCCAATCCCCCTATTTTACATCCGTTGCCAGGAAAATTGGGAATGTATGGTAGTCTTGGTGTTGACAACCATGAATCTCTCCCAAACCAATATTAATATCCTTAAAAATCTGCATTTTGTCACCAATTGTTATTTCTGTTCAAGAGAGAGAGGGAGAGAGAAGGAGAGAGAAGAAGAGAGAAGAAGAGAGAAGGAGAGAGAAGGAGAGAGAAGGAGAGAGCAGGAGAGAGAAGGCGAAAGAAGGAGAGAGAAGGCGAGAGAGAAAGAGAGAGAGAGAGACTGAGATAGAAAGACCAAGATAGAGGGGCCAGCGAACCCAGCAGCAAAAAAGGCACAAAGAGAGGAAGAGAGAGATGGGGAGAGAGTGGTGATTGGAAGAGAAAGCCAGAAGATCCATGAGATAGCGAAGAGGAGAGCGAAAAGGAGGAAGCAAAGGAGGAAAGGGACGCTTCTCGTGCCGGTGGCGATCGTCTTTTGTCTCGACGCGCACAATGCGTCAACGCACCCGCGAATTAAATCAAAGTCCGACGGAACGAAGCGCAAGTGTTGCCGTCTTTTGTGAGCGCGCAAACGAACGTAAATAATGAAAGGAAACAATGTTGCCGTCGAGTCAAAATTCCTGCCGATGAAACAAAAAGAAGCGAACACGACCAGTGGTTCCCGGATTCCAAACGAAGTGCGGACGGTTGCCAATTGATCGCAAAGCCATGCCGGCGTCCCCCTGGGGTTGAGCTTTAAGCTGCGGCCAAATTAACTGTCGTCTAGGAAAACCTACATACTTCGGGAGAGGGGATTACGAGCACAAAATTAAGACAAGAACGTTGAAAACGGACGTTGGGAAATTTTCATTCACAGACAGAACTATTAGAGAGTGGAACAGTTTGCTTACGACAATCTTTTAACCCCGTTCTTCAAAGCTTGAACAAACTTAAAAATAAATTAGTTTTTTCAGATATGTATGTATATTTTAGGTCAATGATTAGTGTTAGGTTTCTAGTGTATTTACTACTGTGTTTTCACTGTATTTACTATTAAGTAATTTATTTAATTGTTATTATTAGTAGCAGTTATATTATTATTATTGTTATTATTATTTTATTATTATATGTGTAGTGAAGTGCAGTGCAGTACAGTGTTGAGTTATGTAGAGGAGTAAGGCTTGCGCTGTGAAATTATGGACTATTATTATTATTATCAATTATTGTCTTTTAATTAACTACTCTCTGGTAATTTATTTTTAGTCAATGTAAGCTTAAAGCCTGTAAAGTTAAGATATTTTGCCACCAAATTATACCTAATTGCAGAATTAATAATAAAATCTAAATGTATTTACTACTGTGTTTTCACTGTATTTACTATTAAGTAATTTATTTAATTGTTATTATTAGTAGCAGTTATATTATTATTATTGTTATTATTATTTTATTATTATATGTGTAGTGAAGTGCAGTGCAGTACAGTGTTGAGTTATGTAGAGGAGTAAGGCTTGCGCTGTGAAATTATGGACTATTATTATTATTATCAATTATTGTCTTTTAATTAACTACTCTCTGGTAATTTATTTTTAGTCAATGTAAGCTTAAAGCCTGTAAAGTTAAGATATTTTGCCACCAAATTATACCTAATTGCAGAATTAATAATAAAATCTAAATGTATTTACTACTGTGTTTTCACTGTATTTACTATTAAGTAATTTATTTAATTGTTATTATTAGTAGCAGTTATATTATTATTATTGTTATTATTATTATTTTATTACTATATGTGTAGTGAAGTGCAGTGCAGTACAGTGTTGAGTTATGTAGAGGAGTAAGGCTTGCGCTGTGAAATTATGGACTATTATTATTATTATTATCAATTATTGTCTTTTAATTAACTACTCTCTGGTAATTTATTTTTAGTCAATGTAAGCTTAAAGCCTGTAAAGTTAAGATATTTTGCCACCAAATTATACCTAATTGCAGAATTAATAATAAAATATAAATCTAAATATAAAATGAAGTGGAGAAATTGCCAACTCCGATGCAGAGAGAGAGAGGGAGAGTCGAGCCGGCTGTGGAGAGGAAGCCGCACCGCTGTAAACAATCGAAGTGAAAGTGTGATGTTTGCAAGTCGCCCGGTACACCACATACAAAGGAATATAACTGGGGCAACTGAACTGAAGACGCCAAGGAATGATTTCAGTATAAGAAATTCATTAATCAACATGAAACGCAGATAACTCCAGAGATACGCTACACAAGCGTAACAAAACAAACAGAATCAAAACAATACTTATCGAAAAGAAAATATCCAATTTCTTATGACATACACCAAGGCAATTACTTAATAGTTAAACAAATGAGAAAGAAATTGAAATAAAATGGCTGTAATAAATATCTACCAATGAAACGTTATATACAGTCACTTCCAAAAGTTAATATTTCTTTTTAACTAACTACATTGAATAAGTAATTCACCATACCCTATCGAGCAACTTGTGAATCAAATCATTGTCTCGATTACTATTCCTGAACATTGATGCTTTAAAGGCAACTGACGACATTAACATTCCCTGTGCATGAATTGCACCACTTTGTAAACAACTGTAATTGAAGAAAGAATGAAGATGAAACTGTCGGTGCGAAAATTATACAGTTCGTTAACCGCTAGAAACTATTTATGAGGTCAGCGAATTGGGTAAAATAAGTCTCACAAGGTTTATTAGTTTCCCCGCAGTGCTTTTGCGCTACATTATGATGCGCGTTTGTTCTGGGCGACGGTTCGGAGAGCGGCCACGGGGGCGCTGGTGTCGCGGCGTGGAGGCGCCCGCGGCTGGTTGCCGGTTGGCGAGTAATTATGGCCATTGTGAACGGAATTTTTATCCTCTTTGTGTAAGAGGATTACTCGCGAGCCGGTCGCTGATAAGCTTAGAAATTAAACACCGTCCTTTTATCTGGTGACCGCTATTAGAGGCCACGGCCGCGCGCCGCCCCCGGGCACCACGCCCCCTCCTCTTCGCTGCCGCTCCCGGCCCCGCTCCTGCCTCCGTTCCTGCCCCTGCTCCACTCCTCGCTTCTGCCGTCGCTCATCCCCGTCTCATCCCCGCTTCTGCCCCCGCTTCCGCCACCGCTTACTTGCCCGCTCCCGTCTTCCCATCCCCACTCCCGTCCCCACTTCCGTCCCCACTCTCGTCCCCACTCTCGTCCCCACTCACGTCCCCACTCACGTCCCCACTCACGTCCCCACTCACGTCCCCACTCACGTCCCCACTCACGTCCCCACTCACGTCCCCACTCACGTCCCCACTCACGTCCCCACTCACGTCCCCACTCACGTCCCCACTCCCGTCCCCACTCTCGTCGCAACCCCCGTCCCCACTCTTGTCCTCACTTCCGTCCCCACTCCCTCCCTACTCCTTCCCTACTCCCTCCCCACTCACGTCCCCACTCACGTCCCCACTCACGTCCCCACTCACGTCCCCACTCACGTCGGGCCGAAAATAGAATGGGGGACGGGAATGAGGACGGGCCATTTCGTCTCCTCGGCCCTGTCTCTGCCCTAGCCGAGGACCTCACCCCCACCCGCAACCAAAGCCACAGCAAACCTTCCCGACTTATCTGGCACTGCTGTTACTACTGCCGCCGTTCATTCAGTCTAATCGGGAATCTTTACAGCTGCTGCTGATGCCGACGCTGTCGGCTTTCCCAACACCCCACAGACCCCCAAACTTTGTTGCCGTCTCTTCTCGCATTTAAGCTGTCCCCACCGCCTCTTTCGCTTCCCTTTCCGGTATCCGTAACTCCCCCCACCTCCCTGCATTCCCTCGACGCGTTCGCCTCATCGCCGACGAGCCCGCCGCCTCTGCCTCCATGCTTCTGCATCCACACCTCCGCCTCTACACCTCCACTTCCACACTTCTGCCTCTACCTCCGTACTTCCGCCTCCACGCTTCCCACTATACACTTATCATTTGCTTCAGTCGCGTAAATTCCAAATCACTGCCAACGACTTTCCTCTTCTTGACGTTTACGCTTCCATCTTCCATTCATTCTTTTTCCTTCGTTCTCCCGTTTCCGGTAAGACCTCCAATTTCCCATTTCTCTTTCACATTCACATCTTTCATTGCCTCTAAAAACCTTAGTCGTGTCACTTCCTGTTGGCGATGCGAAAATCACCGACCCCTCTCGAAGTGCCCTGATCTCCCTATTGCTTTCCCGTGAGCGCAGAGGCCATCTGCGGCGGGCCATGCGGAGCGGTAGGCCGTGTCTACGGCAATCATGCAGGAGCTCCGCGAGTAGTTGGTCGCAACGGCTGACTTTTGGTGGAAACTCGCGGTGCTCGCTTCGCAAAGGGAGAGTTGTGGCGTCCACATTCGCGTTTAATTCGTAAATCGTTTATTGGGAAATTGTGAATAAAAAAAGGCGTTTGGGAGATGAGAAGATATCGCGTATTATGTATGATCGGAAGCACAATATTCGTGGTAGAAACGAAATTGTAACCGAGGGTCAAAGGTATTCGAAAGAATTATGGGACTGCCTCTCTCACATGCATACTGTATAGAAACAGCGGTAGATGAAATGATAGTCCATACGCTTAATTTAACAGTTAATTGTGCTTTTAAATAAATTGCCAATTAAAGTAGTAGACATGGAAATGTCTATTTTATTATTGAAACAGTATCATTGTCCGATTCTCAGGAAATTTATCAAATTGAAAGACACTATATTCCCGTGACTGCAGAATAGTAAACGATGAGACATAATTATCCCTGGAACAAATTGATTTCATAAATCTGAATACATTAAAGTAGCATATAAAACATTAAATTATTCATTAGTAAGTTAAAGTACCAGAATAAAGTAAGAAATTAATAAAAACTAAAAGATTATTTGTAAGACTATCGTGTAAGTGGAGTATTACACACATTTAATAGAGAGAATAGGCTTCATTAGTTTTGTTACAGTGTCAAGAGGTAAATATTAAAACAACTAGACTAAATTCTACACCCTCAATATTCTTAAAACCTACATAATTATCCGAGAAAAAAATTGCAAAATAAGTCCAAATAAATTAATGTAGCACATACAACTTTAAATTATTTATTAATACATTAAAATACTGGAATAAGCCAACAAAATTAATATAAACCAAGGGATTTCTTGAAACAGTATTGTATAAATGGAATTTTACACACACTAAATATAGGTATTAGACTTCATTATGTTTGCTACCCGAGTCAAGAGATATATATTAAAACAAGTGAACTAAATTCTACTCCCGAAACAGCCTTAAAAAACTGTATTACAACGAATAAAATGATATGCAAAATTTGCGGGCGTAACAAACGTCCTTTAGAGTGGTGCTCTGTTAGGGAAGACTGGAAGAACAATAACCTGGAATGCTTCGTTGTCCTCGGGGGCGCCGCGCGCTGAACGCGTGGAGGGGGGGGCCAGGGGGAGGACGTTTGCGCAACAATACGACTAACAAGTGCGGCGGCGGTAATTTGAGCGAGAGACGTGCGGGCTCACCGCTGACGCACGCACGCACGCACCCAGCCACTATCCACCCCGGCCTGCCCCGCGCCTGCGACCGCGCAGTGCCTGGCGCTGCAGACCGACCGGTCGAAGAACGGCGCAGACTCGTCCCAGAACTGCTCTGCACAGGGCTGTGCAGATGAGGGTCGGGGGACGGCGTGAATTTGAAAGGAGCTTTACTTAAAAAATAACATGTAATAAAATATTGTTTGTAATATAATAAAATTTATAAATGCTTTATAAATAACCTTTTCTTTTGAAAGAAATCGTTCATAATTGGGCGGTTTACGGCACAAATGATGACGTGTTAGATTTTACGGTACGAATTATTGCGTCATCACACATTCAGGCAGTCGCAGCGAGAGAATTACGGGGAGGTAGAGGGGAACAGAGCAGCCCAACACAGTTTTTTCGCACGAGAGACATCACAGGAAAGTTGTTTCGCAAAATTCTCTAATAAATTTATATAATACTGTCATACAAAAAAATTGCATTTGCTACTTGTTTGTTGCGTCATTGCATTCGTACAAATTTGAAAACTCACTCTTAACGTCGTTCGGTTTCAAAACACGTACTCGTGCAGTAAGGCTTAACATTATAAATTAATTTCATAAACTACTATTGTTTCCGTTAATATTTTCAATCCCTTATATTTCTTAATAATCTGACAAATTGGGGGAATTGTACATTTTAGCCAAGTAGCTATCCAATCCATCTGGACACACTGCATATGGTTCAACGTAAACTTAACTGTATTTGTTAATTGCATCTCTACAGTTATAATTTCAATCTTGTTTTATTTATTTATTTAAAGTAAAATGCGTTATACGTTAATAAAAATGTTTAATGGAAAGAGTGCTCTAGAATGTATTTATTATTTTATGTTTGTATTTGGCGTATTTCAACTACCACGTTAGGATAAGGACAGTCTTGTCGAAATAACGAGCTTCATTCATGAGAAATGCGAGTGCTGTCATTAATCTATCGCAACAGAAAAACTGTTCATATGAATTCATAATTTATTTTTACAAGGCATATAAAAACATTTTCTTAAATAAGCTAGCCAGTAACCTTTGGACCGTAACATTTAATGTCACAGTATACTAATCTTTGAAATCAAAACAAATTTAATAACAACATACATTTTATTACCATACCTGTAGATAAATTATAATGATGTAACACATTGATGAGACACACAGAGTTAATAAAAGAGTATGAAAGCAAAATATTAATAAAAATAATGATAATGATAATAATAATATAATGCTAAGCAACAGCAGTGAAATCAAATATTTTTTTACTTGCAAAATCGTGAGGTAGATCACTGATAAAACAAATCGCGCAGATTTTGTTCCGCGGTAAAAGATGTAGTTTTAATAGAGTAATTAATCTGGTGACAGATTAATAGTCAATTAAAAATAAAATACTGATGAACGGAATTAATTTTTCAATTTTACATGGTTTTCAAAATCTCTTCCCCGGGGAATATGAAACAAACAAAACATTCGGAACCATATAGCACCATCCAATGTAAATATTTATCACTAAAACCACCAATCTTGAAGATCTTAAAATACTGACGTAATAAATTCTCATTTTTGATTATCTGTTTTTAGAGTGATTGCAGCGAGCGATGTGTGATTGTGTGACCATGTTCCGCAAACTCCAGACTCTCGTAAGCTGTCTGAAGGGCAACCCGCCCAGAAGAGGAAAGGGAATTAATTGAGACGGAGTGGACTTCTAAGATTTCGTACCATGCTTTTGATAATTTTCTAGACCCAAGGAACATTTATTTGGATGAAAACGATACCACTTCTCGAAAATATAAACCCTCCTTATTTAGTTTAAAAGCTATTAGTGCTTTATGAAACGGTTATTAATGGGGAAAATAGTGTTTTTATATTCAGTATCAAACATACAAAATTAATTTAAAAAATAAAATAAAGTATGTTAAATACAGTGTAGATAGTTATCTAAATTCTGGGGTTTTGAAATCAGTTCTTTGCCTCACCCTATCTATGGGATATAGGTATCGGATTGTGAGACATTTTCAAGTTTGGTACAGCCTTGGGATTGATTTATCCCTGCCAACTACTCCACGTCATCCTGAGGATATTATTTCTTAAGAAAATCGATTGCTTTCCACTGAGTTTGAACCCGCCAACTTCGACATATGATGTTACTGTGTCCTTACTCATACCACGAAGGGACGGATTAACCTTTGCGAATTCGAGCATAGGTAAAAATGTGAAATACACACGTGAAAAAACAAGGTATTAACTAAGTGCATGGACATTCATGGACAATTATCTACACACCAAATTTTGGGTTTCTCATATTTATTAAGGTATTTGAAATAACAGTACTGATTTGACAGTACTGTGCTGAGCCCACAACATTCTAGAAGCATTAGACACCAGCTCTAAAGGTCCGATTAGACAGATGCTCGATTATCGCACGTGATGCCTTATCTATTCGCACACCCGCAGGTCACGTGCGTTGCTGATCACTGGTTGCTACGCGTCCTCGTAGAAACTCTCCTGCCCATCTTGCAACTCTCCGATATGGAAAAGCGCAGCAACAACGAAAAGCCCTGAGACATTCTCAGGTACTTCTCCAACGGAGAAAAGACTATCTTGGTGTATGAGTGCTACTCGAAACGGATTACTTTCATCTGGCACGGAGGTAGTTGGACAACTGATTTCACATTGTTTTTGTTATGTTCATAAATTAAACATTGCACGCATAATTAACAAAGGTTTATTCCCACATATGTACAATTACAATCGGCCTTGACGCCGCTCACTGACAATCACCCATGCCGTCTCTCGTACCCCGGGCAAATCCCTAATGCCCTCCGGGTGCTGCGTCTGCCTCTTGGACGCTCCACGCTGCTGCTGCTTGTAGTTAACCCACGACGGCTTCCGTATGGCGGCTGACTCTCCGGACCTGGCTCGTCCACTCACTCGTGCTCTCAGGGCTCGCTCCCAACTGCAGACTGCCGATCAGGTGTCGGCTGGCTCCTTATAAAGGGCCGGTGTCCGGCGGCGAGACTCGCCATCCCGGCTCGAGTTCGCCGACCGTGGCTGCAGCCAGTTGCTGCCGCCGCCGGCTCCCGCCAGGGCGCGCTGCCTTGGCGCTAGCGCGCCACATCCAAAGTTATGTCGCGCCTGGTCGCGGCGCACATAACAGTTTTCTGTGCTAATAGACACTCACACAGCCCTCTGTTATTGTGAACACGCATTAGTACAGTTTTTTTCATGCAACAAATAAAATTGTGTGATCCAATAACATTTCTTTCAGCAAGAAATAGTTTCCATGACGTCTGTTCCAACCCTCGTATAATAACACGATCCTATTGCTGATATCTGAGAAGAAAACCCCCCGAAAAATTAAAAATTAATGTTTCTGTCTACAAAGCTGCTTGCAGCAAGGGTTACTGGCTGCAAGAATATCGTGTTGCCTTTATAGAGCGCGTTCTAGATGCTAGGGTTTTTCGTTGGCCACAGTCTCGTGTAGCTTTTCGTGATAACTAAAAAGAGAGAAAATATGAGCACTTGATCACCCTTTTCCCTACTTTTGCCTTCCTTTCTGTATGTTTTTCAGTCTCGGTCCCTTTTTGGGGGAACTTCCTTTGCATTTTTATTAAATGGCGTGGGCCCCCCTCATTACGTGGCGTTGGAGCGGTCGTTCTATCCACTCCGTGCTTAATCCTGACATCATATACCAACAAGAAGAACTAATAGTTATTAACATCATTAGGCCGCCTGGAAAACACTGGGGAAAAGTCTAAAACTCCCAACAATGTTAGCATAGTTGGATGGAACGTGTTTGATGAAAACAGGGAAATATTGGATTAAATTTGATTTTTGATGAAGTAAATTGAGTGTGCAGTTATCTAATAAATTTGTACGATGCTCCAAAATACTGAATTCCTGTTGAAGCGGTTTTCCAGTAACTGCCTGCACGCGGTATGCACGAAATTGTTGGCTGCACACTAGTATTTTTAGTGCAAATAATGTTTGTTATTTTTGATACCCAAATTATGTCGTTCAATACATTTCGTTACACATATGAAAATACATAAAATAAATACACTTTCTCTGGTCGCTCCTACGCAATCTTTGTTAACTCTAATTTATTTCGAGTGATCTTAATGAACGGTAGCTTAATGAACTATGCTTCTATAATTTTTGCCTAGAAATCAATTTTTCAAACCAACTTTTGGCTGCTTATAGTGGCTCTACCGTTTGGAATATCCACGTAGTTTATTAGGCAAAATATGCTTAGAATTGTCTTAAGAGCTTATTTTCGAAGTTTTGACGTTTCCTCCTCGGACATCCTGTATATTGAATTTGGCTCAGTGAAAGAATATAGTCTTCCGTACGTCGTGTTTATGGCCCAGCGGTTGAGTCGAGTAGGCCTGTGTGCGTTGCGTAGTTTCGCCAGCGCCTAAGCCTCCACCCCACACCCACCCACGGCGTCACGTGCGCACACAATGCAGGCGGCAATGTGGCGTTTTCAGCAGCCGCGGGCGGTAATTGGGGCGCCGGGGGCGGAGGGCAATTTGGGGAGGTAACTGCGTTCTTACACGTGATGAACAAACCGATTTGACAGCTGAGAACGCTCCACGGGAGATCTTGAAACGAGGCTGACGGATGGGAGGCTTTCATGCACGCCGCTCGCAGTACGTGCCACCGCCTGAGTGATTTGTATCGTATCGGAAATGGTTGACGTCGTAGAATCAAAGTTTCGGCACGAACCAACCAGGCACACTCGAACATCTCCTGAACGTTTCATATCCGTTTTCATATTTTAATAGTAACTTTTTTAACTTTCTTTCCATAGAATGTTATTTTCCCTAAGACTGCTGTTGCAGTTTGATCCTCCCCTTTTGGCTCATTTTCAATGTGATATAAAAACAGAAAATATTTTTAATTTTCAAACTTCTGCATTTTATGGATTGTATAGATTATAGCTATATAATAGCATGTATAACAAAATTGAATTTAGCTTGGAGTCAGTTTTACCCCCCTTATCATGCTACAGCCTTTCGCGGCAAGTAAAAGATTGAAAAGAATCCAAAAATAACAAAGAGGATTTTGTGGTAAACAAATTATTATCATAAAAATAGTATATTAATTCCGTTTATTTAGTAGTTACCTGTGTTGTTTTAATGCATTCGGCCCCCATTCCAGAAGCATTGGTAGGAAAATGCATAAGAAAAATAATCTCAAGTGTTAATTCCCATCGAATCAAATTACATATTTAAATCCAAATGATCCTGTGTGTACACGACGGAGTTCCAATTCTACGCACCGACCATCTCTCTTATCCTCAATGTTTCTTTCGTTCCTATCCCCCACCTTTCCTCCTCTTTCCGCCCTCCCCCACTCCCACCCACACCCCCACCCACACCCACCCAAAAGATAACATTGAAAACACTATAAAATTAATAACATATCTTTCAACATTTTGTGCGAAACAAAATCTCATAAAAATATGAATCCCATTTACTTACTAGTTACTTTCATGGATTTGATGCATTCGCCCCTCCGTCTTTTTCCAGCAGCATTGATAGAAAAATTCACAAGAAAAATAATACAAGTGCCAATTCACATACTGAAATCCAAACGATCCCGTGTGTACACGACGGAGTGCCAATTCTACGCACCCATCATCTCTCTTATCCTCAATGTTTCTTTCGTTCCTATCCCCCACCTCTCCTCCTCCTTCCGCCCTCCCCCACTCCTACCCACACCCCCACCCACACCCCCACCCACACCCCCACCCACACCCACCCAAAAGAGAACATTGAAAACACTATAAATTTAATAACATATCTTTCAACATTTTGTGCGAAACAAAATCTCATAAAAATAGTACATGAATCCCATTTACTTACTAGTTACTTTCACGGATTTGATGCATTCGCCCCTCCCTCTTTTTCCAGCAGCATTGATAGAAAAATTCACAAGAAAAATAATACAAGTGCCAATTCCCATACTGAAATCCAAACGATCCCGTGTGTACACGACGGAGTTCCAATTCTACGCACCGACCATCTCTCTTATCCTCAATGTTTCTTTCGTTCCTATCCCCCACCTCTCCTCCTCTTTCCGCCCTCCCCCACTCCCACCCACACCCCCACCCACACCCATCCAAAAGAGAACATCGAAAACACTATAAAATTAATAACATATCTTTCAACATTTTGTGCGAAACAAAATCTCATAAAAATAGTACATGAATCCCATTTACTTACTAGTTACTTTCATGGATTTGATGCATTCGCCCCTCCCTCTTTTTCCAGCAGCATTGACAGGAAAATTCACAAGAAAAATAATACAAGTGCCAATTCCCATACTGAAATCCAAACGATCCCGTGTGTACGCGACGGAGTTCCAATTCTACGCACCGACCATCTCTCTTACCCTCAATGTTTCTTTCGTTCCTATCCTCCACCTCTCCTCCTCCTTCCGCCCTCCCCCACTCCCACCCCCACCTCCAGCCGCCACCTCCCGGGAAGGCGGGCCGCCGAGTCGTGGCGGCGGCGGCGGAGGCGGAATCGACTTCAATTGAGGGGTAAATGTCGCGGAAAAGAGAAGATAATGCGGTTTTAATGAGCGCGGGGCCTCAGACGCCACGCTATTATCCATTGTCTGGTCGCGCGGTGGCGGCGGCGGCGGGCGGCGCTTACTTAGGGCGCCTTTAAGATTAAGCGCTGGAAAAACCGCGCGTTGCGATTCGCGAATCGTCGTCTGCGTTTATTAAGCGTCGCTTTCTCCGCGCCGCCGCTAGAGGGCTCCGCGCCGCCGGGGGGGCGGAGGGGGTGGGGCTGTGTTCCGTTCATTGTGCGGGCCTTCCGTCAAGGGCTGCGGATGAACTGCTTACGGGAAACGAAACAATACCTTGGGGTTGAGCTGCTGGGGAATAAAGGAGCACCAATTTAGAATTGAATTTATTGTGGGATTAAAGTAAACCTTCTGATTACCATGAAGCTTTCACATGAGAGAATACTATTTACTGTTTCCTAGAAATTTAAGTAATTCCAAATTGTCTATTATAAATGCTAAATGACTGTTATTATTGTTTACTATTATAGTTATTATTATTATTGTTCTTATCATGTTAAGTATATATCGCTTTTCGTGTTTAACTACTCGGTCAATGGCAACAAAAAAGGGAGTCATTTTGAAATGGAAAGTTCCTGAAGGTGTCGTTTACATTTTTGTATATGCTATAATATAACAAATACAAAAATGTAAACGGCACCTGCAGAAATAACATAACAATATAAACATTGATAATAAAAATAGTTATTAATGCACCAAGGGTTTTAATGATCGAGTGGCGACAAAATGTCCGAGAACGTTTTGTCGCCGCTCCGCTCATTAGAACCAGTTAACGCCCGTGGTGCATACATAATTTTACTCTTTACCGAATTTTATATCTCGCCTTTTTCGTGTGTTAAAATCGTTATTAGTAATGCTAAGTGAAATTTTCGAAACATTTATTTCAACAATTAAATATCATTTTATAAATACTGGTTGCTTAGAGGAAAAGTATAATAAATTAAATCCTCACAAAAAAACAAAATTCAAATAGGCCATTTGTATACTTATGTTCTTCGTATGTTAATGGTCGCGGCAGAATACTGATTTGGACACACGTTTTCTAATTTCACGGACCGGGTTCAAACCTCAATATCTCTTGGGTTTCTTCTACGTTTCATGGCGGAGTGGTCAGGGTGATCAAGTGGTGCTAAAATTGTCTGAGCTTGTTTTCCAAATAAGTGCCAGCACTTACTGACTTTATTAACAATAAATATTGCGTAAAATGTATCTCAGAAGCATCTTCTCCACTTCTAAATTTATAACAAGACTTTCTGGAAATACTCATTGCATTAATAGTACTATAGGGGGCCGTAGAATTGGGTATCTGTTGGAAAGGGCAAAACAAAGAGGATTCCTAACATCCATCTTAAACCTAAGCAGGAGCATACCTTCAATTCTAAAGTCACAGCGTTATATATTCTTTATATATTTTTTAATTTTGTTCATGTCAGGATACTCACATTCATTCAACCCGGAGTTGATCTCTCAGTAACGTGAAGGCCATAGACTGAAGTTTGATATGGTTATCTAGGCGTGAGCTCCTCTGCCGCGGTCACAAAGGAGAAGCTGACAAGATACGCGCCAGGATAAAATCTCGTGTCGGGTGGTCGCCTTGCAGCTCGGTGCCGCCACCTCTGTCCCCTGCACCTCCCCCATCGCTGCCGCCCCCGCCCCCGCCCCCCGCCACCGCCCCCGCCCCCGCCCCCGCCCCCGCCACCGCCACCGCCGCCGCCCCCGCCACCGCCACCGCCCCCGCCACCGCCACCGCCCCCGCCACCGCCACCGCCCCCGCCACCGCCCCCGCCCCCGCCCCCGCCCCGCCACCGCCACCGCCACCGCCACCGCCACCGCCACCGCCACCGCCACCGCCACCGCCACCGCCACCGCCACCGCCGCCGCCGCCGCCGCCACCGCCACCGCCACCGCCGCCGCCGCCGCCGCCGCCACCGCCGCCGCCGCCACCGCCGCCGCCACCGTTATCGTCGCCGCCGGGGCAGAAGGACAGTGGCAGGCGTCGGTAGCAGAAGGGAGCGAGGGTGGTCCTAGCAGATGAAATTACCGGCCATCCGCCGTGTTTGCTCAGGGACAGTTTCTGGCCACTTTTTGCCGCGGCGATGGCGAATAACCGGGAGGAAAGGTCCGGGCGCGGGCGCAGTGGCTGGGGTGCCATGGAAAGGTTGGAGGTGGAGTCGGTGGCGGGGCAGTTGGCTGCGGAGGTAGTGGGGGAGGCGATGGACACGAGAAACTGTGTCCCTGTCGACAGGACTCCCCAGAGGTTTTTCGTCGCCGCAACCATTGCCCAGAGGGTCCAGATAACACCGAATGCACAGAATATGTTTTCTGATTTCCCGACAACCAGCAAGACAAACAACAAATTTCTAACACTTCTTTTAAAAATATTAACAAAATTAACCTAAGATATCTAGAGCAGCGCGAACTGTTATTTTTGTTGATAATTTTGATAATGGTCGTGGAGAAGTTATCAAACTTGAGTTTTCGTAATGTCTCCCTTTGACTCACTGATTGAATTGCATTGCTATCTGTTTTATTATTTTTCGCTTTTGTAAAAATGCTTACGTTTTTTAAATACTTTGGCCCTCACGCATTGGTAAATTTACTTAAATGGGAGATACTTTTGCTTCACTAATTGCATCGTCTTGTTGAACTGCCAATTCTTTTTACATTCTCGCCTTACTAAATAAATGGTGAAGAGAAAGTATTGTAATCGTGCAACGATTTTAGATAGAAAAACACATAATGTCGAGCCTTGGTAACGAAATAGTTGGCACATCATGTTCCTATATCTCTTAAACTACATTCTCTAACACGTGTTGTCAGAATACATGTTTTAATGTCCTTGAATCATAAGAATCTATTGAAGGTAAAACTTCTGCCTGCCCGTCTATGGTCAGTGCTAACGCCTATACCGTTTAGTCGTTTTTCTCCAAAATTGATATTCCGCAATTGCCCTAAACGAACTGAAGGCGAGTTTAAAACATTTTTGCAGGTTAATGTGGTAATATTATATTGCGTTGCCTTTACCAATAATGCCTGTAAATTGCAGTTTGTTGTAGCACTAGTAGTACTAGTTTATCCTGAAGCAATTGACTAGTACCACAAATAGTTATACATTGTTTTGCTTTTGATCAAGTAATACCTCAGAATCAAAGTAACCCTTTTTATGGTATTTCTCTAGCAAGTGTAAGGTTATTATTCTTATATCTCAATTCTATGAATCAAGATAGATTCATACGATTAAAATGTGTAATACAAATGAATGTAATTCATTGTTTCAATGAACTGATAATTAAGACCGAGTAAATCATGAAAACAAAGAATCCTAGGTTCGACAGTTACAGTTTACTTCTCTCTTAAAGAAACATACTCGTAGAAATGATACGCTTTCAAAGCATCAATGAACACCGTATCACGTACAAAGTATTGAAGACTGATTCCGCTTCATTTAAATAATCGTGTTATAAATGTAGAGTGGTCGAGCAAACTGATTTAAGTACCAAAAATTAGAATTATGAGAAATGGGGAGAAACACTCTAAGAGTCATGGACGGTAAATACAAACTTCGCCGCATTTGGTTGCAGATTGTAAAGAAATGGAACGGTTTTGAGTTTCAGAGCCAATATCTCTGTATTGGCCTTGGAAATTGCATTACTTTGAGATGAATAAAAGCAAATCTGAACTTTGGCACTTAGATCAATATGCTTAACCACTCTGAAAATATTACGTATCCCTCTCCAGTTTTCAGTCTCCCAATAATATCTGCTACGAATACGAGATTTCAGGTAACTAGTCTCCTTTTTCTTCTTTTGCTCTTTTCCTTTTGTGCGTTTCCCCAATACCGGCCAGTATGCACCTCCCATCACACGCACCTGGCCATTAATCTGCGGCGTTTATGGCTGCCCCGATCGCTGCTACAGGATAGCAGGCAGGTGCCAGGGGCCGAAGGATTGTTTCTTATTGCTTGATTAGTGATTCCGGGCGCGTCAACTGCCAAGGTTATTAGTCCCGTAAGTGTAGCATGTTTTTTGCTTGGGAGGCGGCCGTGATCTTCCCCGCTGAGTGGTGAGATTTGGCGCTGACTTACCCGACATTTATGGTAGTGTAGTGCGTGCGTGTGTACGTGTGTGTGTATGTATGTATGTGTGTGTGTGTGTGTGAGAGAGAGAGAGAGAGAGTGTGAGTTAGAGGCAGGATAGGACAAGGAATGAGAAGAAAAGATCGCGCGCGGTCCATGTCCTGTTTGTTAGGGTCGCTTGGTATTGATCGGAGGAATCACGGAAAACTACCAATCAGAGAATCCGGACGCTACAGTTCTCCTCCAGACAGTGACTGAATCCGATCTAGCGGACAATTAGTGTCAAAATTCCTAGCACCGTCGGGATTCGAACTTAGGACCTCCCGGTCAGAGGGACTGCAGTGACTTCAGTTGATGCCCTGAACAACCTCTACCGGTTTCTTTATACGAGAGGATTATAAACCCATAAGTCAGTTACCTCCTATTATTTAAACGCTTTTACCTAGTCCAATTGGGTGTACATTATTAATCATTTGCCATTGGTATATCTCCTGTTTTCCAATTCATCTTGTTTCATTGTAAATAGAGAAATATGTATACTTTTTACATTTTGGAAATCTTATGGACAGATTGTGAATGCGAAACAATATTTGGATATGATTAGAAATATTTAGATTGTGAATGCGAAACAAAGAAAATATTGAGTTATTTACTGACCTTATCTCTCTGGACATCAACAATTTACAAAAAAACATATAATTCATTGTCATACAAAAAAAAACAGATTTGTTACCCCTTTTTTCAGAAAAAAAAAACGCATCAAAGAGGAACAAAGTGTTACGTACACTTGACCGAATTTGTAGTAGATCATAAGTAAAAATATTATAACTAAAAACAAATAATAACTTGCAAACCAAGAAAATTTTAACTATACACTGGATTTAAAAATAAGAATTAAAAAAAAGGTAATTATTTATGACTAACACGTAAACGCGCATGAAATTGGTTTGAGTATCATTACTGAATGTTCCAAACATCACGCCCGAAACAGTGCTAATGAGCATTAAAGCAAAAACAACTACCCTGGAATACCATTTTGGGACCGCTCTAATGGCAAATGCAACATAAGCATATTTTAACACTGAAGCTGAGTATTCGGAGACATTCGTTTCAGTGCTAAAAATTTCTCTCACAGTCATTTCACTCGGCAAAGGCAAGCAGTCTGCTGCAATGCGACAGAAGGCTCGCGCCTCTACGCAATTTGCATTCTCATTTAACTTTTGCAATTATTAATTTTCTACGAATATCTGAAATTCAATTACGATTGTTATTGTATTAGTAGCTCCACCGTTTGCTGAGCATTCTCGTAACTCAGAGCATAAAAACTCAATCAGTCACCAGAGAGAATAAATTAATAAGCAACTGTAATCGAGATAACAGTCCACTTTTCCGACAATGTACGTTTCTGTATGCATTAGAATATCAAATGACTTTTGTCTGAAAAGTTGCCTTTTCATTGAATACTGCGAATAACCATTCTCAAGAGCGTAATATTGTTTATCGAAAAATAGAACAAAAACAACGTACTACTATAATAATAATAATAATAATAATAATAATAATAATAATAATAATTTCTGTCTCTTTTTGTAGGAAATAATGAACGCAAGAAATGAATATACTATATTTCTATAAACTTTTTTAATTAAATTCTCTTTTAATGTCAATATTTTATTTCATTTGGTCGTTTCATCAGGTTTAATACAATACCTAGTAGTAAAAATGTACAGTTAGATCGCCAATAATGTTCCAACTTTTGTAGAACACGATTTCGGAGCTGAGATATTGTTGCCTTATATCAGCAATTTAAAAAAATAATTTTCGCATAAATTAAAACATTGTATTAAATGTAACATATTTTAAATTTAGAAGTCGTACTTATGTCACATAATTTTCTTAAAATTGTATCACTACGCTTTTAACTTAAATTACGTTTCTAATCGAAATTTTAGACACAGTAGAACTAATTTTGTGATCTTATTCTTAAAAATCCTTTTCCATAAAAATCAAGTTTGATGGATGAGCAATTGATTAATCTATTAACACATCCGTGAACAAACAATGGCCACAAATAATTGAAACAAATAAAGAGCGTATCATCATGCTAATTAGCATGCCACGTAACTCTTGAAACGTAACTTGAAAGTATAAACATACACGATAATCAGAATTTTAGTTTCCTTTCTCATTGAACTTATAAATACTGGAAAACTCAATTATTTAAGATGCTCAATTTGTTATTTAATTCTATTTATTACTCTTCTTCCACAATTATATTCTATCATGAAGAAAATGGGAAAATTGAAGAGAGAATATGGAGTTACGAGGTTTGCTGATTAGCATGACGGTATATCATAGTTTGTTAAACAGAGCGAATTATTTTGGCTGAGATGGAGTCTCAAGTACTTCCATGCATTGTTAAACGCTTGCAATCCAGATCCACAAGTACAAATCCGCAGCATTCCTGAAGTCCGTCAGAAGAACAGAAAACAATGGAAACAAGAGAGCCGCGACACGCGCGAGCGCCCGCACAAAAACATCATGACCCAATGCACCAGATCCTCATGCCGTGCGCGGCGCGTCTACCACCCAACAGCAGTTATCGTAAATTACCGTTCTTGCCGGCGCAACGCGACTTCCTCGCGTATCTGCTGGCTTTGCCCTTTATACACTTGGCACACAACAACACCCGAAACCTCGAATTCGCATATTCCGCAGTCAGCAGATAAATAACCGTCAGCGATATTTCCTGCCCGCGGGAGCGCGGGGCGCAAAGCTCTACGGGTCGTCAATACTCGTAATTGGCCGTAAATCCCAGATTAGGGGATCGCGGGATATCTTCATCTTATTTAAGTGGCGCGCCTGTGTCCTCCATTGGGCGCTGGAAAGAACGATTGCTCCTCATAACCGTCTGTCGCGCCGAACGGACGGGGTGGGAAGAGGCCGTATTCAGAAGTGGAAACGCGGGGGAACCCCCGACGCGGCGGCGGCGGCGGCGGCGACGCGAGCGCCCTCTTTTACGAGCCCGTAACTCTCCCCGCCAGGCGGCGACACCAGCACCCCGCCCCGCCCCGCAGGCGTGCCAACCGCAGATGCGTGGCGGGGCGGGGGAATTCATGGGTTAACTTTCCGCCGCTTCAGAAGTGACGTCGGTTGACACTTGGTTGGAATTATTAGCTCAGATTGGGAGGGAGACTTCGAGGAGGAACAAAAAATTGATGATTCTGCATAGACTGATATATTGCCGAAAATTGCCTTACACATCGTCAAATTTTTACAAAAATGTGTAGGTATTGTAATTAGCGTAAAATATAATCAATGAATCTTATTAATTATTAACTAACTCATATTTCTCTTTTGAACTACCAGTATTGCTTTCTGATATATAATGAATGGATAATTCGACTAAGAAAATTCCATATGACTGAAAATAACAATTATTTCTTCTGATGCGAACATCCCACTAAATCCATAATTCATGTTTCTTAAATATTAGTTTTTATTATAAAGAATTTATTATCCCTGGAGAGATACTGAAAGATAGTTCTGGCGCAGTGGAAAACATCACCATGAGGTTTATAGTTTGGAGGTATTTCGCAGTTTCCAATAATTCACCACCACACAAAAGCAAGTGGAATGTGGTATCGCTTGCTCGTGGTTATTAATTCAGAATACTTATTTATTCAAGGATTTATTGATTTACCATATTTATTATTTGGAACATGGGGGAGAGGATCTGGTGGGGGAAAGGTGGTATCAATTTTATTCCTTCCCCAATGCAACCACACAATTTTAAAATGTGTCCAATATTGACAGTCCCCGCTAAGAAAGGTCGATGTAATGTGTTCCATGTGTAATAATGAAAAATAAGTATGTGCTTGGTTTAAATCTGGAGAAGAAAATAAAAGCGTTCCCTCATAAATTCACATTAACACTAGGAAAATTGACACTGAATTTTGGAAAAAAGTATGCGAATGAGAAAAAGAGAGAGCGAAACATGAGAGAGAAAAATGAAGAGAAAGAACGAAAGAAAAGAGAGTGTAAAATACATAGATTAGTGTGTGCGTGGCAAGCTTACTACATAAACAGGAGAATGTCAGCTATGAAATAGTTTATAATTTTTATACATAATGTGGAAAAGTAAAGAAAGTAATACAAGACAGCTTCATGTTTTAGGATTAAATGAAAAAGAACAATATCCAATATTAGAATAGGATTTTGCAATTAAAAACAGAAACCGCTATCAAAATTAAAATTAATAAAACTTAGCATCTGGTTATAATCCATTCGAATCAGAAGTGGCTTAAAAATTAATTGACAATAAAGTAACTTTTATCGATCAGGATGTTATATGCAAAAATATGTTTTTCAAAACCACATTATGTTGATTTTATTGGGATAGTTAAGTAATTAAAAATAAGAAACGTATTTTTTAACAATGTAGTGTAAATTTGTTTAAATTGTGTTCACTATTATCTTTTTATTGAAATGAACCTAGTAATACGTATCATCAAAACTACTTTCTCAAAAACCAGTTCAACATGTACGACAAAAGAATAATCTTACGAAAATGTAGTAACACGTGAAGAAAACATTACGAATTCCCAGCACTCACAAACCACATTGCCACGAGTGCCCTTCATTAGAACAGTGTTGTCAAGGTCGATCGGGAGTCCGTGGTACGAGTGCCACGACGAAATCGCCTCTCCACCTCTCCAGGTCATAACCCCGCCGCAAGAGACAACGCCATCACTATTGTAAAACGTCGGGATTATTAATAGTTTCCTCTCCCGACGCTAGTGGCACAGAGAAGCTCGTGGCACGCTACGATGCCATGAAGCGTGCCACTGCCACCAGTAGGAGACTTTGGCACCACCGCATTAGAGGGTGAACAAAGAAAGGGAGCGTGGTGTGAAAGGGCGTGGTTTGCGAGTCTAACGCGTTTACTCAGCGCCTGTAACGAAGGTCAACGGCGACGCTGACGAGCCGCCGCAGGCGCCATTCTGCGTGCGTCGCGACGCCTCGGCCCGGCCCGGCCCGGCCGGCGCGATTACGACGCTGCATTATGCAGCGCATTATTAAGTGGAGCCGCGGCCCGCTAGGCGTCGCCGGCGCTGCTAACGAGCGGTATCAGCCGGCGCGGTTTGTTACCACACGCAAATGACGTCGCGCCCACCACCTTTACTTCACCGTCCCCTCTGGTTCCGTTGCTTTCTCTGTCATACATCTCGACAATTTCTCCGCTACCTCTTTCGCCAAAGAATCTTTCTCGTCTTCTGACAGGTCCTCTGTCAGATTCTGTCATACTCTAACAGATCGTCTGATCTCTAACATATCCTCTGTCAGATCTTATGTTATTCTCTGACTCAAACTTTGCTATATCTTCTGCAAGATCCTCTATCATATTTTGTCAAATTCTGTTCAAGATCCTCTGCCGTATTTTCTGTCGTTTTCTCTGCCGGTATCAGCCGGCGCGGTTTGTTACCACACGCAAATGACGTCGTGCCCACCACCTTGACTTCACCGTCTCCTCTTGTTCCGTTGCTTTCTCTGTCATACATCTCGACAATTTCTCCGCTACCTCATTCGCCAAAGAATCTTTCTCATCTTCTGACAGGTCCTCTGTCAGATTCTGTCATACTCTAACAGATCGTCTGATCTCTAACATATCCTCTGTCAGATCTTATGTTATTCTCTGACTCAAACTTTGCTATATCTTCTGCAAGATCCTCTATCATATTTTGCCAAATCCTCTTCAAGATCCTCTGCCGTATTTTCTGTCGTTTCCCCTGTCGGTATCAGCCGGAGAGGTTTGTTACCACACGCAAATGACGAGGCACCGACAACCTCGCTCTCTCGTCTTCCGTCGGCGGCTCCGTCATCTCTTCTGACAACTTCTCGTTCATCGTAGAATCTTTCACGTCCTCTGACAGGTCCTCTGTCAGGCTCTGAAATACTCTGACAGATCGTCTGGCATCTTCTCATATATCCTCTGTCAGCTCACCTCTGTCACTTATTATGTACTTTGAAAGAAGGTTATAATTTGAAAGAATCTTTGCCATATCTTCAGCGAGATCCTCTATCAGATCGTCTGTCATTTTCACCAAATCCTCTTCAAGATCCTCTGCCGTATTGTATGTCGTATCCTCTGCCTGTATCAGCCGCTGCGGTTTGCTACCACACGTACATGACAAGGCGCCAGTCACTTTGACTTCACCGTCCCCCCTTCTTCCATCGCCTCTTCCATCATCTCCTCCGACAACTTCTCCGCCCCCTCGTCTTCCATAGAATCTTGCTCGTCTCTTGACACGTCCTCTGTCAGATTCTGTCATACTCTAACAGGCCGTCTGACATCTAACATATCCTCTGTCAGATTTTAAGTTATTCTCTGACAGAAACGTTGCTATATCTTCTGCAAGATCCTCTAACAGATCGTCTGTCGTTTTCACCAAATCCTCTTCAAGATCCTTTACTGTATCCTCTGTGGTATTCTCTGTCATTTCCTCTGCCGTATCCCCTACCGTATCATCTGCCGTATTTCCTGCTGTATCCTGCCGTATCCTCTGCAATATCATCTGCCGTATTATTTGCTTATCCTCTGCCGGAATTGTTTGTCATACTAAACGAAATGTTCTGCCATGCCATCTGCCGCATCCTCTGCCGTATCCTCTGCAGTATAATCTACCGTATTCTCTGCCGTATCCTCTGCCAGAATTGTTTGTCACATTAAACCAGATGCTTTTCCAGATCCTCTGTCGTATTTTGCCAAATACTCTGCCATATCATCCGCCAGGTCCTCGACCAAAATCTCTGTCTTCTCATTTGCCAGATTATTCGCCATCTGCAACCTTACCAACTTTACGCCTTCGTGCTCCTAGTCTGCCTCCGTCGCCTCTGCGATCTTCATTTTCAACACCACCGTGATCACAATTACCACCGCCTCCACTTTCACTGCCATCCTCACCGCCTCTGCTTTCAGATCCTCGCAGTTTCCACCGACCTACACAATAAGACGTGTCCGATAAAAATACGAGAATGTCCCACACTGCTCCTGTCCCTTCAGCGCCACCTCATTACCCATGCTGGTTTCCTTCGCTCATCCATTTTACCTTCAGTTTGAGTTTTACGCTTGCAGGCTCCGGCGCCGCCGCCCGCTGGCGGGATAAAAGGATTCCGCTTTCAGAACTCGCCAGACGCGCTCGTTTGTTTCCGGTATCGATATGAGCGTCCGCGAAGCGCGACAAAACACTGGCGCTTAGATGACGGCGCGCCTGACGGTGGGTGCAGTCTCCGGGAGAAAAAGGAAAAAGGATTATTCTGTACTCCTGCTAGATGGTGGTCATTGTTTATCTGGGTGATAAGCGGAATTACGTAATGAATATTGTGAATTTAGTTCAGTTATGGATGTGAGTTTTGTGAGAGCTGTTTGAAATAATACAGGGATTCAGTTCTATTTAGAACTAGTGGTGCTACATAATGACACAGACATTCCCGGATTAGTTTTTGCTTTCCTTTAGTCTCGTCTATGTATTCTGATTTGCCACATTCTCTTATAAGCTGCCATCTATCGCCACCCAAAGAACATTTTTTGACATTTTATTAATTTTTCGGTTTCCTAAAAAATTAAATTTGAAAAAATTACATTTTTGTAATTTTTTCAAAAACAAAAGAATAAAGCAGTGTCGCGTTTATATCATGTCATAGAGTATATTAGGCAATAAAAGTAATGCTTTACGAAAGTGTAATGCAAGCAAAATCATATGAACTCAACATTTAAAATATTTTAAGGATGTTTCTCATTTTATGTAGTAGAGTTTAGATCCTCAACCCTACATCAACTTTCTATACAAGTTTTATTATTTATTATTCTAGTACGTTCCTTTTGTTTCTCGAAACACTCCCCGCTTTGCAGAACGTCGATAACCTACGATTCCGATGTAGGACCGTAGGATCCTGCACATTCATTGACTTAATAGAATCAAATGTTAGAAACTATCTACATAACGTCTAATAATTGTTTCTTTGTTAAAGATTCAAATAAGAGTAGAATGGTAGACTAATGATCACACAAATGGCAATCTCTGCAAAATGCAACTTTGCAGAGTAAAAAGCAAAATAAAATCGTTGGGGCCTCTTAGGCCATATATATGCTTTGAAGGGTAACGCCAAAATTCATGAAACTGTTGGGAGTAGTATTCCTTTCGAAATGGAAACTTTAATGTTTTAAATACGAAGATACTTCACACATCACATGGCGGTATGTAGCTATCCCAATGTCTTTGAAGAAGTACAAAACATACACTTTGTTTCTATGCTAGAGATTCGTGACATTCGTATTAACGGTTAACATATATTTTCCCATTTCAGAATGTATTATGTAAAACATATTTAATTATTTATTTTATACTTTAATATATTCCCTTTATTAAATTGTGAAGTTTTAAATCGCGTTTAATTAAATGTTTGCATTCCATACTTTGCAATACAGTTTGCAATGAGTCTATTCTAACATTCACGAAATTTCATATGTTTATTTGTCAGTTTTTTTTCACCGAGGCACTTGACATGTCTGTAAATATTCTTGTGATTTCACGGAGAACACCTGGAACGTAATTTATGTTACTCGTTGTTTTAGGTATTCGTACCAATTACGGATAATATATGAATAATACGCAGACGTCCAATTCAACACATGACATTTATTCATCTGGTTAGGAACTCCAGAAAAAAGTGAAAGTCCTTGTACATAGTTACTCCCAATGATGGATACATTCGTTTCTACAACACAAAAACCATACCACAATGTATACAAGACATTCAACAAACTAATCTATAACAATTCCCCCCTTTCGTGTGACACGGGAGTACCCTGTGAACACGAAATTTCTAATCACGTTATTCCCATAGACATCATATGTTTAATTAACGTGCTCTTATCTACATCCTTCGTCAACATATCAGCGTCTAAGTTTTGTGATTTGCAATAAACCAACTCTGTTTCTTGAGATTCTATATCCTCTCTTATAAAATTAATTTTTCGCATCATATGTTTATTTCTCGCTGTTATCTTAAATTCTTTGCTCCAATCAATAATTGACTTGCTGTCAGTGTATACTATAGTCGGCTTTTTGATAATCTTATCGAAACCAATTGCTCTAATTAGCTCCTTTAACCACTTTCCTTCACAAACAGATTCACATAATGCTATAAATTCTGCTTCCATCGATGAGAGCGCTACCAATTTTTCTTTCTTGCTTTTCCAACTTATCAGATTGTTTCCGATTTTAACATTATACCCTGCGAAAGACCTGCTGTCTTTGGTCACACACCAACTTGCGTCTGCGAATGTTCTTAAATAACCATTGTCCTTATTAATCCTCAGTTTGACATTTTTCGTACCTTGTAGATATCTAAAAACGCGCTTAAGTGCTTGGAAATGATTGATTCGTGGGTCGGTTGAAAATTGAGAAAGTTTACTATATGTGAATGCAAGATCCGGTCTGGTCGCAGTGACCAAGTACCCTACATTGCCTAACATTTCTTGATAAATTTTCGGGTTGGTCTTTTCTATATTTTCAAAATCATAGAGATTCACACTTGCAACTCCTGGAGTGCCCACAGGATGACAATCAATCATTTTGAATTTATTTAACACTTCCTTTACGAAATCTTCTTGATCGAGTGTAAAACCCTTCTCGTCTTTTATTATTCGAATCCCTAGAAATGTCACTTTATCCTGATCACTTATTTCTTTAATGGTGATATAATGTTTCAACTGATTAATTAATTCGTTGACCAGATTCACATTCTTGCCAATAATTAAACAGTCGTCGACGTAAAAGGTAATTATCAAAAAATCTTCATCTCTTCCCTTTTAAAAACACATGGATCGCACTTACACGGCATCATACCGCAATCTTTCAATATATTACACAACTTAATATACCAGCATCTGCCTGCCTCCGGGAGCCCATACAAACTTTTCTTCAATTTTAGTACTTTATTTTTCGCATTCTGTAATCCTTGTGGTAATTGCATATATACATCTCTTTCCAATATTCCGTTGAGGTACGCCGTTTCGACATCTACGTATTTTATTACAAAGTTATTAGTAGCTGCAATAGATAAAAGTACTCTCAGCGTTTCATATTTCATGACTGGACTGTAAGCACTTTCATAGTCAACACCACATTCTTGATTTGATCCATCAACTACTAAACGCGCTTTGTATTTAATATTCTCTTGGTCGATTTTTTTCTTGAAGATCCATTTGCTTCTCAATATCTTCATGTTTCCTATCTGATCACGATCTACTAAATCCCACGTTTCGTAATGTTGTAAACATTCGAGTTCCTTTTCGATTGCTCTCTTCCAATTAGAATTGTCCATGCAATTCATAGCTTCATAGAACGTTTTAGGTAAATTTTCCTCCAATTCACCACCAGCAATTCTGGCAGCCGCTTGATACCTGATGACGGGAGTTCTCAACCTGGAAGACCTTCGTAATTCATTAGTATTCACTTCATTTCGTAAATTTTGAATTTCAGGTTCAACTGTCAAATGATTGTACAATTGTTCTCTTTCGCCTATTTCATTTCCAACGGAATTTATAGATGTTTTTCCAATTTCCACGTGTACAAAAGCATCGCTATTGGAATCAACTTCATCTTCATTTATTTGATAACTTGTTATGCGATCATAATCGAATTCACGCAATTTATCTTTATTTATCCGTTGCATGTCTTTACTACCCATAACATGTTCCAAGAAGTGAACATCTCTCGTTTCAATAATACAACTTTGCTTTGGGTCGAAAATCCTATAGGCTCTTCTGTTTTTTGCGTATCCCACGAAGATACCGGGCTTACTTCTTGGACTCAGTTTATTTTTTCCAACATCAACGTTTCCGTAAAAAGCCTTTGCACCAAATATTCGCAAATGTTGTACGTTTGGTTTTCGTTCTGACCAAATTTCCATTGGAACTTTCTCTTTGTCTTGTGAATTCGGCGTAATATTACGAACGTATACTGCTGTTTGTGCCGCTTCTCCCAAAAATTAGCTGGTAGCCCCGAATCGATCAAAATCGTTCTGGTCATATCTAAAATAGTGCGATTTGCCCTTTCAGCAATCCCGTTGCTTTGAGGACTGTAGGGTGTTGTTCTTTCGTGCTTTATACCCTTTTTTGCGTAGAAATCAATTAATTCCGATCCTGTGAATTCGCCCCCGTTGTCAGATCTTATGTTTTTCACTTTGAGACCTGTTTCAGTTTCCCTTCTTGTCACAAATTCTTTAATTTTTTCAGTACAATCAGATTTATGCTTCAATAATTCAATAAAATATCGTCTGCTGTACTCATCCACAATAGTCAAAATATATCTGTTCCCTCCAATTGTCTTAACAGGCATTGGGCCAAGCAAGTCTACATGCAATCTCTCTAATATTTGTTTCGTGGTTTCCCCATGAATACTCTTATGTGAAGCGCGAGTAAATTTACCAAGTATACAAGCTTCACAATCATCTTTTTCGACATCAAAGTCACTCAAGCCCCTAACCATTTGTTTCTTCCATAATTCTTCCAGATAACTGCGATTCATATGGCAAAACCGCCTGTGCCACAGATTTACGACATTTTTCACATTTGAAACATAATACATCAGCAGATTTCGAACCATTATCTCCTATGTTATTTTCATTAATGTTATTTCCAGTTTCTACAGTCATCTCAAATATAAAATTGTTCCCATCAAACGTTCCATTCGCTACGAGATCATTGTAAGTATCATATATTCTCACACCCTTACTGTCAAGTACGATTTTCTTGTTTCTTTTTACCATACTTGCCGCCGACAGTAGATTAGTATTCAAATGTGGAACATGCAAAACCCTTTCCATGACGATTTCAGATATATTCCCCAATTCATTATCACAATATCCCTTAACTTTTCCAACAAAATCTGATTATATTTTTCTCCCAGATTCTGCCGTTTCAATTTCGATCTTCGCACGTATCGGATCCCGAAGTAAATCAATTTCTGACGTCATGTGTGTCGTGCAACCCGAATCAAGATACCACACTTTCTTTCGTCTATCATCATCTTCAATTCCTGTTTCATTGGCCACTAACACCCGTTCTTTTTCCCAATACCTTTTAGAATTCAATTTTCGAGATTTTAAATCATTACAGTTATCGACATCTGTAAGTTTTTTATCTGTCTTATTAAATTCGTTTTTTGAATCATTCTTGCGGTAAGTAACATTGTCTCTATTTCCCTTTTTATGCCAGCAGTTTCGAGCTATATGACCTAATTTACCGCAGAAGTAGCACGCCAACTTTTTCGTTTCCCTAACTTTATAGGGGTTATTTTCTTTTTCGCTATTAAACAAGTTTTGCCTCCTTTCGAAACGCAGAAGATTCTCGCGCATGTGTTCATACGTGAGATGTTGATTCGCCAATAATGCCGTTGCTACCTCATTATAATTTCTTGGTAACCCATTAAGAACATATTGAATCAATTCTTCTTCTTCTATTTTAGCACCCAATTCATGTAATTCACATATTATACCTCTCGCTCTTGTTAAAAAATCGTCTATTGACTCTTTGTTCATTAGTTCCAATTTAGCTAATTTAATTTTTAAATTAACTAATCTGTTTTTATTAATTCCTTCATGACGACGTTTTAACAAATCCCATAGTTCTTTTGCATTATTGACTCCTCTACTAGCCAAAATTTGTTCATTAGAGAGAGTCAAAATTATAATGCCCATTACTTCATCATTTTTCTTCGACCAAGTTTCCCAATTTTTAACACTTCTTCGTTACCTTCAACCTTTCGTGGTTCGTCTCGAACTATTACTTCATCGAACAGATGTCTAGACTTAATTAAAGCACTGACCTTTATTTTCCACAAGTCGTAGTTTTGATCCGTCAGCAACTCGATCCTTGCAAACGATGAGGCCATTACATCAGTCATGATTCTTGCGATGGTTTTTTTCAAACGAAGAGGCAACCACGCTCTGCTACCAGATTGTTACTCGTTGTCTTAGGTATTCGTACCAATTACGGATAATATATGAATAATACGCAGACGTCCAATTCAACACATGACATTTATTCATCTGGTTAGGAACTCCAGAAAAAAGTGAAAGTCCTTGTACATAGTTACTCCCAATGATGGATACATTCGTTTCTACAACACAAAAACCATACCACAATGTATACAAGACATTCAACAAACTAATCTATAACAATTTATTTCGTACACATTTTGTACTTCGTTATTAATTCTGTGCTAAAAGATAAAAACAGCTCCTTCACAATTACGACTTGACTTCAATAAGCCTTCAGTGTAAGTGGCTCTGAGAATCAATTGATGTCACTATAGGGACTCTAACCGAAAGGACCGAGAGTTCGATTCTCGACGGTGGCAGGTTTCTCGACACTATACATAACCGGATCGAATACCTTCGCTTTCTGGAGGAGAATTCTATCGTCCAACTGCTCTGATCGGTAGATTTCCGTGGTTTCTGAGATTAACATCAGGCGAATGCCGGAGCAAAAGACTGTTGATGAACGATGCAACCTAATGCAAAAGACGATTGAAGACGGATGCAACCTGATGCAAAGGACAATTGATGATTGTTGCAACCTGATGCAAAAGACTATTGATGATTGATGCAACCTGATGCAAAAGACGATTGTTGATTGATACAACCTGATGCAAAAGATGATTGAAGCGACCTGATGCAAAGGATGATTGATCGCTCGATTGATGCAACCTGATGCAAAAGACAATTGATGATTGATGCAAAAGATGATTGAAGCGACCTGATGCAAAGGATGATTGATCGCTCAATTGAAGCAACCTTATGCAAAAGACGCGAGCGCTCGCCTGCTGGGGGGAACGAAGCGCGCGCAGGGCCACGCGAGCGGCGAGGAGCGGGCGCCGGGCGGGCCGAGGGGCGCGCCCTTGCGCCCTGTTTAGTTAGGCATGGAACACGCCCCCGCCCCTTCGCCCACGAGCGGCGCGGCGGCGCGGCCCGAGAGTGGCGAGGCGGACGCCGGTTTACATGAATATGTAACCGCAACCCGCGGCCCCGCCCCGCCCCGCCCCCTCCCCCGACACACCGCTCTCGAATGCCGATGGGCTCCTCCCCCCACCCTTCGCCCTCTCCCGCACGCACCTGCGCATCGCGAGGGTGGGCATTCCCCACCCCCTACCCCTACGCTGAAACGACCGATACGACACTTCCGCGACGCGTTGCAGGGGACGTCTCTGGCAGAGACACCTCACTCCTAGCACAACGTCCCCGCGCGTCCCCCCTCTCCCTTCCCAGCATCCCACGACACCCCCGCCACACCCGGCATCTAAAGATCACGTGACAGTGTGGGTCTGCCCACAGTCCCCTCACACGTCATTTCTATACACATGACATCGCGTGACAGAAGGCGTCACTGCCACAGATGACATCAACGCTAGACTATATCTCTACACAATGAACCATACGTAATAATTCATTTTCCATCGTCCTGTTCCCTTTAAACTCCCCGTCAAACCTTGCATTGTCGAATCCTCTCCATGTCTATGTCCCTTTCCACTTTACGCCGCTCTTCAATCTCTGCGCCAAGCTTCTGCTGCGCCGCGCCCCAGGCTGTGCGCTCCATCCGACATTCGTCCTCCCTTCGCCCTTTCCACTCGCCTCCACTCCTAACGCTCTTGCTCCCGTCCCCACCCTCTCACCTCGTCCAGCCCAGTTACACTTCATCGCCACATCTCAGCCCGTGCTCTTCCTGCTATCGCCCTGCCCTCATCCTGCCCCCATGCCTCCTTCGCCACTCTCTCGAACCATCTTGCACCAAGGTAAACCTACTCCCTCCCTTGACTTATCCCGCCCTGCTCTCTTTCCGTCCCCATTTCTCCCCGCTGCTCTCTCCCCGCCCTGCTCTCTCAATACCACTCTCTTCTCGCCCTCCTCTCTCATTATGCTCGATCCCCGCAATACTCTCACTACTCCCCTCTCTCCTCTTGTCTCGCCCAATTCCTGGCCCACCATGATCTCTCCTCGTTTCTCTCTCACCTGCTCTTCCTCTTTGCGCCCTTCCCTCAACCCATCCTACTCTTTCCCCGCCCTTCCGTATTCCTACTTCTCTCTCTCCCCGCCCTGCTTCCTCCCCACTCTGCTCTCGCCTCTTTCTACTCTCGCCCCGCTCTACTCTCATCCCACTCTACTCCCACATCACTCTACGCTCGTCCCGCTCTATTCTCGCTCCGCTCTTGTCTTCTCCCGCCCTGAACTAGACCTACCTTCCACCAATCCTCTCCTCGTCCGATCCCTCAACCTCGCTTTCGCCTCGACCCCGCTTCGTCCTGTCGGCGTCCATTCGCTCCCTAGCGGCCGCTGTGACCGCCGCCCCGCCCCACCCCGCTCCGCCCCGCCCCGCCCCGCCAGGCCCGCTGGTTCCCCAGGACGAATTGCGCATTCGATATAGTTTGCATGAGCGATAGGAGCGGGCGAAAAGCGCGTAATTAAAGCGGCGCAGCGCACCCGTCCCCGCCCTCGCACGCGCTGCGACGCCCGGCGGAGTGGGAGGGGAGAGGAGGGGGAGGGGGAGGGGTGGGGCGTAAAAAGCGAAGGGCGCAGCGCGTGGGAGCGACAGCTCGCCCCGCGCTCGCCCCGCCCCGCCCCGCCCCGCCCCGCCCCGCCCCGCCCCGCGCCATTGACCCGTCGCGTGACCCTCATTTCGGCTGCCCTAAAGCGCGGATGGGGCATTTCAAATCTCTATCTCGAATTTTTTTAGGTTGATTGTTAGTAATGCCGGGTGCGTCAACAGTTATTATCATTATTTCCGTAAGTGTAGTGTGTGTTTTCGCTTGAGTTGGTGGTGACCTTTCCTCGCTGAATAGCGAGATCCGGCACCAACCTACTTGCGGCAAACGGGGTTTTCTCCAACCAGGTATCACCCACCAGCGGGGCATCGCCCCAGCCGGGACAATCTCTAAGCTGCCGACCGGTCTCCCGGCATGGCAGTGTAGTACATGTCAATGTGTGTGTATGTGTATGTAAGAGTGAGAATTGGACACGGAAGTGGTAGGAAAGACCGTGCGCAGTCCGTGGCCCGTTTGGTAGAGTACTGCTCCTGCATTCACCCGGTGTTGATCGGAGAAACTATGGAAAACTACCAACCAGATCAGCCGAACGCTAGTATTCTCCTCCATTCAGCGACCGAATTCGACCTACCTGACAAGCTGGTGTCGAAAATCGTGCGAAAATCGGGACTCGAATTTAGGACACCTCAGTCAGAGGCACTGCAGTGAAATCAGTTGATGCCCTGAATCACCTCTCCCGGTGAATCTTCGTTAGGATTCGACGTTTGAACGCACTACTCTTCTCGGTTTTATTCCCATTTGAATCTTTCCAATCGTGAGCTTTTAAAAGGAACGAGAGTCAGCTAATTCAAAAGTTAAAAAGTGCAAAGTAATTTCTGCAACGTTTAGTTTTTCTGAATGTTTGTAGAATCGAGCATTATGAGCTTTAGCCAAATAGTTACAGCAACTCAATTCTTTAGCTGCAGTGAAAACAAGCCGGAACTACTGACACTATGCAGTAAACGAAAGAAGCCGAGTTGGATAGAGCAGTTGCGCTTAGTGACAAACTTATTTCTACGGACATCAACTCACTTGTTGACCACAGCGTTCTACACCAGAAAGATAATATATAAATATAAAATTAGAATACCTATTTTTGATTTAAATTATTGCAAGACAAAAATTCCAACTTTTCACCTGAGGGGCTTTTGAATTTGTTAACTTTCTTCTTTAATAATTCTTTCAATCTACGTTTCACAATTCCATTACTTTTTCACTTCTGTCACTTCCCATGTACTATCAATTTCCTCAATTTTTTTCCTTTTAACAACGTGATCAATTGCTATCTTATCATTTGCACATAAATTATTTTGAAAAGTTTGGAGGTGTCTAATACTGTTTTCCGCTACCTGCCTGCGCAACTCTGCACCATAGCGCAAGGGTGGCCTCGCCTAGAGCGTTTGCAATTCAAAGTACGTATGCCAGATCATTGCAGAAGTGCTCATTAAAAACAATAAGTCACTTTGCTTTTAATGCATGGAAGTACAATACTAGTAGGGAAGGAAATGTACAAACCTAATGTTCTCACAATTGCTGAAAAAAGTGTAAAACAAAAAACCTTAGATTTTCACTTTATTGGCCCATGTTTAAATTATCGTTCTTCCACTCCTTGGAACCTTCCTATCCAAGTTCAATTTCATTATTTTAAAACTTCTAATACAGGACTGTGAGGTCAGTTCTTCTTCTTCTTCTTATGATTACTATTATTATTATTATTATTATTATTATTATTATTATTATTATTATTATTATTATTATAAGATACAAAATCTCAACACTGTTGGACATGAGACAATACGTCGGAATTGAGATTCAAGACGTATTGTATAACAGTTGAGTTGATATCAGTCAATCTCGTCTCCTAAGAACTTCCTCACAATATGGCAAGTGTCCAGTATCACAGATTTCTGAATTTTTGATAGATAGCTTTCTTTATTATTATTATTAATATTTATATTTTGCATTTAAGAAAACTACTTACTGATAAACTATCTTATTTAATGATATACATTTATCTGAAAATTTCGGATTTTTTTTTAATTCAGAGCGTTATATTTCTATGTTTTCCCTCTCCAAACGCGGGACCGATTGGCGCATAAGTGACGCCAACCAGGCGAACCAGGGTTCCGAACCGCACCCTCTAGAGCGCGCTCCGCTCCAACCATTGGCAGTCGGCAGCGCGTGGTGGGGCAGTCCCGAATTCGCGGGGCGGGGCGGGGCGGGCGCGGGCGGGAGCGGGAGTGCCTCGAGGCCCCTGGGGAACGCCTCGATCGCCGGCGCTGCGCCCGCCGCGCGCCGCTTGTTCTTTTACGTCTCGCGCCGCATGCCCGCGCATAAAATAAACGGCCGCCCCCGGGACACCCCCTGCCCCCCCCGGGCCCCGCCCCCCTCGGTCGCTTCCGCCGCCGAGATGGCCCTCCGCCGTCCCCGCAGACGCAACGCGGAGACGATTCTTCAAATGGAAAGGCCGACTACGCTCGCAGGAATCCACTTCGTATAACCGTAACCTTATGGGCCGGGATGGATTTAGATTTTTTCCAATATTGGCGGCGATGTGAAAACGTTGTTATGGCTGGCTCGGAGGCGGAACGCCGCGTGCCCTCCAGCGCCCGGCGCGGGGGAGGAGCGGGAGGGGAGAGTGAAGGGACGTGGGTTTCTCGTTCCGCCTTCCTCGGTTCAATTTACAGCGCGTCGAAGGCTGTGCGGCGGAGGCGAGGCGGAGGCGGGGTGAAGTGGAGGCGGGGTGGAGACGTGGTGAAGGCGGAGCGGGGCGGAGGCGGAGCGGAGGCGGGGCGGAGGCGGAGCTTAGGAGGAGCGGTGGCGGGGCGGAGGCGGGGCGGGGCGGAGACGGGGAAGAGGCGGGGAAGAGGCGGGGAAGAGGCTGGGCGGAGGCTGGGCGGAGGCTGGGCGGAGCGGAGGCGGGGCGGAGGCGGGGCGGAGGCGGAGCGGTGGCGGGGCGGAGGCGGGGCGAAGGCGGGGCGGGGGCGGGGAAGAGGTGGGGCCGGGCGGAGGCGGGGCCAAAGCGATGGACATGGCCCGGCCGTGCGGGACGTTGACGGACTACCCGTGCACTCTCCAGAAAGGCGCCCGCTCCCTCGGCGAGAAGGAGAGCACTTCTTGGTTGTTGGCGGCGCGCGACTCTCAGGATATCACGTTGAATGGAGGCAGGGCTGAGGGAGGGAGGCGCTCTATGGGATGGTCGTCGGTGAAAAATATCACGAGCGCAAGAGTGACATTTGAATCAGCATTAAGAGCACTAATTAGGTTTTAGTAAAGTGTCTGGTGATTTGAAATGGAGGAGGATACGGTGCACACTTTAATATATCAATTTCATCATTATGACATATGATGGAGATATAATCCATAATTAATTTCATTAGGCTTGTTTTGTTCCAGCGTACCAGATGTGTGACGATGGTTGTCGCCCCATTACTGTTGGTTACGATCTATTACTTTGAGCATGACAGTTTCAATGATTATTGCAGTAAATTATTGTGTTTATTTAGACTGCAATTTTTGTACGTGTCTAAAGACTGCTTTACTTCCCATTCGATTCAAAACACGCCTATTAACAATTGATATCGATTTTGTTGATGATCATACAGTTCATACAGATTAAAATGTGTTATAATAATATTGGAAAGACACTAGAAGTGTGTAATCGTACACATAGCACAAATTGTTCTTATTTAAGCTTTTTGTTACGGTAATAGGTTTACTTTTGGGTCAGGAATATCAAATATTGCCAGTAACGCTTGTTTCCACTTTTATTAAATTATTTGTAGTAATCAGTGGAGATTCTTGCACTAAGGAAAAAGTACAGATTGCATCGTTTCCCCATACGTCAAATAGTTTTTGTTGTTTTTGGTGGTAAATGAAAAATAACTATGTTTTCCTGTAGTTTTACTGAAGCAAATGTATTAATCTCATAGTGTAAATTTGATATTTATATATGGGTCATTCCATGTCAAATCGGCCAAAATTTCCCGACCATCATCCGATTCGATTAAAACTTTTAAAATCATTTTAGAATGACGAAAAAACACTGAATATCAACTTTTTGGCATTAATTTTTACTTCCTTTTGAAAATATGAAAATGTGATATTTTCCATGAATTTCAGAGGGCATTATCTAAAAACTAGTAAAATATCTTCAAATTTGATTTTACTTTGCAACTTGCTTTATATTTCTAATGAGTACATTCCACTCTAAAGGTTTGGTATGATAAACCTAATTTTAACGGTACACTGCCTTGAATTGTGAATGCGTAGGTCTTTGAAAAGTCAGCTACTATAACCGCACAAAACTAAAAATATTACAAACAATATCTCTAAAGCGCATTAATTGTCCCATGATTCCGCATTGATGAGCGAAAACTGCTTTTCGATGTTGGGAACCGGTAATAAGATATGAGGGTGGCTCACAATTGGCGGGTCACCTGGTACAATTAGAAGTTTCTGCCTTCGAAAATATACTTCAGATAAATTTAAAATGTTTGAAAATTAATCAGTAAATAACAAAAGCAAGATTTACAAATGATAAGCGTTTATATATGTATTGTTCTACTGAGTTCATAAAAAGCAAAAATGAAAATGTAACTTCAACTGATAATAACTTTGGTAAATTCAAATTTACCATCAAGATTCTTTAACTACTATAAACTTCAATGTCTCCTCTTCAATTTGACGACAAAAAGAAGAAAATCCGAGATGGAGTATTTGAGAAAATGAATTTTGAAAATAATTTGTATTAATGCCGTTAAAATTAGGTTTGTCAACACATTTCTCCCAGCGTGCTACCAGTTTTAATATGCTTTGTTCATAGAAGTTCGTTTAGTTGGAGTATAGCCCTCTTGGAAGAATGCACGCCACCTTTAGATATTGCTTCGGTCCACTCAGACGTACACTTTCATGCCACCTATTTCCCTGTGAATTTCACTAGGATTGTGCCCTTAGTCCCACAAATTTCGCACTACACTTCTCTGCTCTTCACAAGTTGACGACGTGCGCGCGTTTTGTAGTTCAGGCTACACCTTTTGAAGCTGTACATGAAAACAAAATACCCTCTACGAACTTCAAACTATCTTGTCGTGCAATTTCACTCTGACCTTTGCAATACCAGCAGAGAAAAAATATTCTGCGTTACTTTCCAATCTGCCCTCGTAACGTGTGGAGAGCTACTTCGTGTATTGAAGTTACCTACATGACATTTGTCTTAGGCAACTTCTTAAGCAGAAATGTGCTGCGGTCTGCGTTCTGATGCCGAGAAATACCTTGGATCAGCCAATGTGTTTCCTAGCAATATAGGGCAAACATCATACTTGAAACTTCTTTACATAGAGCATTGTAGGCTCTCACGTCCGGGGTCAATATCAGAGAAAGTTTTCGGGCTGCTTGGCCTCGGTCCAGTTGGCGTTGAAGAGCCAAACGTTTCGTCCACGACAACGGTGAACATCCTCAGTGGCGGCAGGGTCTCAGACGCCAGTCGGTCGCCAGGGAGTCACCGCTCCTGATACTGCCGACACCCTGCCGCCACAGAGGATGACCACCGTAGTCTTGGACGAAACGTTTGACCCTTCAATGCCAACTGCACCACGGCCTACCAGCCCGCAAACTTTCTCTGATTTCGTTACATTAATTTTTCCACTGTATATTCATTGGCAAAATTTGCTCATCTTTGACGATTTTGTGTGCCCAAGAAGTTTATAACAATAATTCTTAATCATATGTAGATGAATTATTTAAATGAAATTATCGGTAGTGCTTCAGTTTCTTCGTTTTTTCCTGCACGGGAACTACATTATTTCCATTAACAACCAGATTATTGAATACGAATTATCTATGCATCACAAATGTAAAGTAATTTTGATACTTTTGGTCATTTTCATCCCAACAATAGGAAATATATGTCCCGCTGGGTTCTGTACCTATTGATGGGGCAAACAAGTGTTTAAGAATGCTGCTTCGATGCCCCATTGTTGCTGATGATCAAAGTTTTGCTGCGTATTACGTTCGTTTGCACCTAGGAAATTGAAAGAGTTGACTAATTTTCTACTTTGAAGTGTGTGACGTATTTTATAGACAAAGAAAATAAAAATTCCAATAAAAATAAAAATAAAAATTGGTAGTGAAAGGACTAAATAATGTTTACCTGCAGAATAGGTTTGCTAAATAACAACGGTACTTTGTAAATTTTAGAATTTATTTTTATTAACTCTGCGACGGGCGAGTAGCGGCACTCAGTGCCGTATTCTTACATTTTTGTTGATTTCGGGTAAATTATTGGTGTTACACATGTGAGCTCATAGTTCTTCTTGATTCATTATATTTTCAACCGGAGGAAACTCAGATCACGATTTTAGGCGCTGTCAATCGACCGTTATTCATTAGTAATTCGAACTCTGCAACGGTTGCGGCACTCCGTACCGCACGCGCTTTGTCAATGAAATTATAATATTTGCAGATTTAATCCATTAAAATTTTTACTACTGTTTTATTATTGAGCTTCCTGGCACAGATTTTGGAGTAGGCCTACTAACTACTAATTCAAATTTAGAAGCGTTGTTTCCGAAGAAACGTTTGAAGGCACGTTTGCACCATATTCATTCCTCGACATGTAACATGTACCAAGACACGGAGGGAGCGAGTGTTGAATCAGATTATTATTAATATTATTTCGTCGGATATTTAGTTATCATGAAATAAAATGTATGAAGACGTAAATAAAGAATATTTACTTCGCATTCACGAACAAAAGTAATAATTATTGACTCGAAAATCGAAGTAGAAAAATACGGTCCGGAGTGCCGCACGCGCCTGTAGGTGGAAACTGATGGGACACGCCCGCCGGAGGGTGAAATTGGTATTTACATCTTTCACAGTATTTCGTTCGAGTAAAACCGTATTAACTGGTTAACTCATGAAGAGCCTTTGCGTCGCGCAGAGTTACTTGCAGCCTGCAGCTGTCACTTGCAATTCATTCCGACAGGCGCGGCAGCCGGAAGAGCCCCGGGCCGGACCACGCCCCCCCACCCCTCACCACGCGCGGGACGGCGACGGCAGCGCGCGCTGCGGCGACCGTTTAATTCGACGCGATAAATTTTATCGCAAATTCCTCGCAGCATCGGCGCATGACGCCCGCGGCGCTCGGCTTTCATGTCAGTACGGCGGCCGCTGATTAATGTTTCATTCGGAACGGCCGGCGCGAGTCAAGGGCGAAGCAGTCTTTCCACCCAATTATCTCGAGCACATGGCCCCGCCCTGTCTTTCCGCGACCCACCCCGCGTCGGTCTGTTTTGCCCGGGCGCGCTCGTCCCGACTCGACTCAACCTACCGCCGCTGCCAGCCCCGCTCCCGTCCTCCCCATTCGACCCATCTTGGCTCCATCCTTTGTCACAGCCGCCGGCTTCGTCGTGGTCAGCTTTCTTACAACTCAGTTTGTCAGGTTGTTTTCGCCACGCCCATCTTCGTCGTGCCTCGTTTTGTTACGTTCCACCTCGTCGCGCTCCAGCACCTGCACGACCGAGATCTTCACATTCGGCTTCTTCACACTTCACCACACCGCACTTCATGAAGCCCCCCTTCATCACACCCCGCTTCGTCACGCCCCGCTTCGTCGCGCCCCGCTTCGTCGCGCCCCGCTTCGTCGCGCCCCGCTTCGTCGCGCCCCGCTTCGTCGCGCTCCGCTTCGTCGCGCCCCGCTTCGTCGCGCCCCGCTTCGTCGCGCCCCGCTTCGTCGCGCCCCGCTTCGTCGCGCCTCGCTTCGTCGCGCCTCGCTTCGTCGCGCCCCGCTTCGTCGCGCCCCGCTTCGTCGCGCCCCGCTTCGTCGCGCCTCGCTTCGTCGCGCCCCGCTTCGTCGCGCCTCGCTTCGTCGCGCCCCGCTTCAGTCGTGAAGACTGTTTTTGGATAATGAAGATGAAATTCTATTCATTTTGAGAGCAAAAAATGGTGTTTTAATATAGTTTATGATCTGGCTTGAAATTAATGATCAATAATATTATCAGTATCAACAGTATTAGTAGAATCAAAAATTTTTTGTTAACCAAAACACGAACATGAAATTAAGTTTTTTTATTATAAACAAGATTTAGATTTATAAAAATATAGATTGTGTATATTCATTTTTTTACTTTGCTAGATAGTAATTTTTAAAGTATTTTTGGTAGGTACTATATATAGAGAAACATTGTTTATGAATTAATTTTTTCAGAATAACATAGAGGCATCAAACCTATTTTTATTTCCTATTTTCTTTGAAATAGGAGAAAACGTTTTTTTTAAATATCAGTGTTGTAACAAAATAATACTTTTTAAATCCGCCGAATGTTGTTATATTCGACTCTTTATACGTGTCAATGACAATTATTTAATATTTATGAAACGCCCCGTGCCTGTTTGAGGACACCCTGTACTTCCCGCTGATAAAAAGGGAATTTCCACCGTGCCGCAAAGTAATCACACGGTGGGTGGGGCAAACGGGGAAAGCGGGGGGGGGCGGTTCTCATCTCCAAAATCTGATCGCGCCCTCAGCAGACGCGAGCGGTTCCAATCCGATGAGGCGCTCCGATATCGCGCTTTCGATACTGCTGCTTCGTATCGATTCGCGTCGATTCCACGGGCCCGCGGGCGCGGCGTGGCGAGGCGCTGGGGCGCTGGGGTGGGGACGCGGGACCGCCCGCCCGGCGGCGTCCCCGGGGACGACGTTTAGGCTGCGGCGCTGCGCCGGGCGGGATTGGGCAGGGGGCGGGGCGCGGCGGACCCAAAGTGGAGGAGGGGTTGCGTTTTTCCGGTTTCGATAGCGCATGCAGAAAGATCGGATGTAGGACGTAGGTTAGAGAAGGTGGAGCATGGAGGGAAGAACGTGAAGGAAGTAATAACGGTGCATGTGATAGTCAACCTCGTGCTGATTTGTAGAGAATACAAAGTAAAGACGAAAAATTAAAGGAGGAGCTGGAAGCGATGGACCGAAAGTAGAGGAAGGGATAAAAAAAGGGAGGAGGGGTTGTGTTTTACCGGTTTCGATAGCGCATGCAGAATTATCGAATATAGGACGTAGGTTAGAGAAGATGGAACGTGGAGAGAAGAACGTGGCATAGGAATGGCAACACAGGAAGTAATAACAGTGCAACCTTGTGTTGATTTGTAGAGAAGAAGGAAAGACAGAAAATGAAGGAAAGGGGGCGGGGTGCGTGAGACCTAAAGTGGAGGAACGGATAAGGAAGGGGAAGTGGGGTTGCGTTTTTCCGGTTTCGATAGTGCATGTAGAAAGATCGGATGTAGGACGTAGGTTAGAGAAAGTGAAGCGTGGAGAGGACGTGGCATGGAAATGGCAAATCAGGAAGTAATAACGGTGCATATGATAGTCAACCTTGTGCTGATTTGTAGAGAAGGCAAAGGAAAGACGACAAATGAAGGAAAGAGATTTCTGGTTGCGTTGGACCCAAAGTAGAGAAAGGGATGAGGAAGGGCAGGAGGGGTGGGTTTTTCCGCTTTCAATAATGGATGCAGAAAGATAGAATGAAGGACGTGGGTTAAAGGAGGAGGAGCGTGGAGAGGAGAACGTGGCATGGGAATGGCAAAACACTAACAAATAACGGTGCAAGTGGTAGGGAAGCATGAAATAATCTAAAAAGAAACCAGAAATACTCGATGAAAGATTGAAACAGAGGACTACATACGTTAGATCCAAAACAGTGGAAATGCAATTGAAAGACGAAGGGGAGAGGTTTCTACGGTCAAAAGCAAGATGACCGATGGGATGACTAGTCTCCAGTTTCGATATCTTATGCGGAAAAATCGGATATAGAACGTGGGAAGGGAATGCGGAGCGTGAAGGGAAGGTCGTAACAAGGAGATGATGAAACAGAAAGTAATAACTGTGCTTTAATAGACAAAATAGAAAGACAAAATCGGAAGTGCACCGGGCCACCGTAAGTACAACAGATTCGATCTGAGCTCGTGATATATGTAAATACTACGATGGCATGACGACCTTCAAAAGAATCTTGAAGATGGAATATTATCATTGACTACAATGACACTTTTCGTTACAATTGGAACATAGGAAACAGTTGACAAACTTACCAAAGCACTGATATGCAGATGTCATGATTTATGTTCTTATAATTGAATGATATAGCCCTTTATCAAACGTTGTCACTAGAGAAAGAAGGATAGAACAATCCAGGATCGTAGAAAAACTGGAAATACTGAACTGTGAATACAGTTTTGAAGCAATGAAAGTAACCACTAAAAGACAAAGAATACGGTAGTAGCTTGGTAGATGTGGGAGGAAAGCAAGAAAGAAATTTGTAAAGTATGTAAAAGTGATGTTCTACAAGAGCCATGGGGAAGAGGGCAAGTTATTTGCTAAAAGAGGTGAAATCAATAGCTGAAATAAATTGTCGTACTATGGGGTCTTCATGAGAAACGAGATATTCTTACTATTTCGTCAGAAGTTCAGGTCCAGAGAACTACTTCTCAAGGAAAAATAAAACAAGTTAAAAAAGAATATTTTATTAAAAAGTTGTAATAATCATCACATCTAAATGTCAATGAAGTGCTAAGAAATTATTATGTGTTTGATTGCATGAAAAAAATTGATTACATGAAAATAGTGTTCAGATACACAATCACAACAGAACATGTGAAAAAATAAGTATGGTCAAGATAGAAAAGCTAACTAAAAGAATTTGACAAAGAAGAAAGTTTCTAGATTCACTATAGAATATTACATAGGAGAAATGTACGAAAGATAACATGTAAAAGAACATACAATAATTAAAACAGTAATAATGAAATCATAGTCAGCAAAAGGCGTCCAAATCGGAAAACAGGTGTGAAATCTTGAGAGACTGAAATTAATACAAATTAATGACACAATGGTGAGTCTAGAAAACACAACGAAAATTATTCATCCATTTCCACAAATTCAGTATAATCACAGATTCGAAGAAGAAATGAGAGGAAGAGAAGACGAAGAAGAAGAGAAAGGCAAAGAAGAAGAGAAAGGCAAAGAAGAAGAGAAAGGCAAAGAAGAGGAGAAAGGAGAAGAAGAGAGAAAGGAGAAGAAGAGGAGAAAGGAGAAGAAGAGGAGAAAGGAGAAGAAGAGGAGAAAGGAGAAGAAGAGGAGAAAGGAGAAGAAGAGGAGAAAGGAGAAGAAGAGGAGAAAGGAGAAGAAGAGGAGAAAGGAGAAGAAGAGGAGAAAGGAGAAGAAGAGGAGAAAGGAGAAGAAGAGGAGAAAGGAGAAGAGGAGAAAGGAGAAGAAGAGGAGAAAGGAGAAGAAGAGAAAGGAGAAGAAGAGGAGAAAGGAGAAGAAGAGAAAGGAGGAGAAGAGGAGAAAGGAGGAGGAGAAGAGGAGAAAGGAGGAGAAGAAGAGGAGAAAGGAGGAGAAGAAGAGGAGAAAGGAGGAGGAGAAGAGGAGAATGGAGGAGAAGAAGAGGAGAAAGGAGGAGAAGAAGAGGAGAAAGGAGGAGAAGAAGAGGAGAAAGGAGGAGAAGAAGAGGAGAAAGGAGGAGAAGAAGAGGAGAAAGGAGGAGAAGAGGAGAAAAGCAGGCACAGAAAGAAAAAAAACGCAAAAAGGAAGGAGCATAAATAAGTCAGGGACCTGGTGAACAAGGAGAGCACAGCCGAAGCTGAAGTTCCCGAAGCCCACACAAGGGGCGGGAGGGGGAAGGCTCATCGGCATCTCCAGGGACGCCGCCGGCGGCGTGGCCGGGGGTGGGGCGGCGCGCGCAGGAGAGGCTGTGTGGAGAAATTTGAGGGGCCGAGCGAAACTTTGGATATGAGACTTTATGCTTCCCGATCGACCGGCCGCAGTTACGGTCTTCGGGTCCCCGCCCCGCCCCCGCCCCGCCCCGCCCCGCCCCGCCCCCGCCCCCGCTCCGCCGATGCCGAGCGCTCCGCACAATGCCGCTGCAGGCGCCGCCACAGGGCTTTCGCATCAGAGCCTGCAGGTGCCTGCAGGCTCCACGTGTCCCTGGCGCTCTCGTGCTCTTTTGCAACTTAAAGATAAATAAAGATAAATCTATTTAAACTGCAATTGGATATTACCCAGTGGCAGCTAATTACATAAGGTAATATAACTAACATGCAATTTCTTTATGTAGAGAGAGATATTAAAATAAATTTGTGAAAGACTGCCTTTTTAAAGTTAATAATTCTTTTAAAAGTCCAATAATTTGTAGGCAGACTCAAAATGACATATTTTTATTTTACAAATGTCCCAAATGGAATGGAACATTTGTAAAATAAAAATATGTTATTTTGAGTCTGCCTACAAATTATTGGACTTTTAAAAGAATTATTAACTAACATGCAAATTAAATAATAATAAAAGTAATGTTGTAAGAAAAACAATAAAAAACGATAAAATAATGCAACTCCACACAGAACTTTTGTACAAATAAAATTACACTTCACTGTCACCGCACTACACTTTACTTCACTATAATCCTTAAAACACTTCGTTATGTCTCTGCTCAACACTGCACACCTCACTTTACAATACAATACATATGCATCGCTACATAACCTGCTATTCTTAGTTAACAACCTCGTTTACTTAATAATACCGTAAATTAATTTCCTAAACTGTTGAACGCTACGAGGAAAGGGTTCAAAGGTTTTTCCAGGCAATCTATTCCGTTCCGTTATCGTTCGATTTGTGAAAGAAAATTTCGCGAGATTCGTTTTCTGTGATCTTGTTTGATCATAGTCTACAGAAAAAGAGACATTTTGCTGTTGGTGCTTGCCTTGCGACTGACGACTGTCTCCCTTACTTTCCTTTCGAATTGTCTTTCCATTTAGACGTTGACTTTGTCTATCACCTTCGAGCCCTCCCCTCTTTTATTTAAACTAGTTTCGTTATCTCTTTCTTTTAAATGAGAATTTGTTTAACTCTTAAATTGAGGAGATAAGAAAAATATTCTCGATGATAATTTTTGTTTTATTTTCTTGCATTTTTGAAGGTACGTTTTTAATAAATATGTTAGAATTTCGAAAAGAATTTCAAAAACTTCTGAATTTTTTTCTTTACTTCACCTTCACCAGGGTTACATTATAAAAATTACCAATGCCTTACAACGCATGACACTTAGAATAGGCTTTGGTTTGATGTACAGATGATCTATAAATAATCTCAGAAATATTACAGATGACATAAGTAGTTGAAAATTATACAAAATAGATTTACCGATCTATGTCTATACAAATCACAAATCATATGTTGAAGCGGCTTCTAGACAACGATAGTTATATTATAATCATCTGAAGAAGATTCCAAAATTGAAACTTTATGAAAAGTAAAAATGATTCTTATACCAACAATACGTTTTTAAATATCTGTATTAATTTGTCGTATAAATGTTCTTATTAAAACAGACCTTAAAAATATGTAACTTCTGTCAAATGTAACTTCTCGTCAATCGTCTTCAATCTCCTTCTGCTTCAATAACTTTCTTCCTACTCTTTTCCTTGCCAACTCTGTGATCTTCATAAGGATTCCTATCTGGATTCCACCATTTTCTCGACGATGCCTGGAAGGAAACTTTTTCCCAATCGGAAGATCGTGATATCGTGTAAAAACATGGGCCGTATACTTTGATAGCTTAAAAAGAAAATATATTATTTAAAATAATGAAAAAAATTGATATATTTATATTTTATTCAGGTAAACATTTTTATATTTTTCGCTTTCTTTATTCCGAATATTCTCAATCCATAATGCCTTACCGTCGAGAAATGCAATGCAAACATCTCCACACTTGCAGCGACTTCTCATGTTCTGTCCAGTGACATTCGTTTTCGGTCGACTCTTTCGCCTTCGCCCTTGCCCGTTCCTTCCCCACACATCCTGTTGCGCTCTGTCCTCTCGTCTGCCCTGCTTGGCCCCTCACTGGCATTCCTGGACCTTTCCCGCCACACTCCCCGCCCCGTCTTTCCCCGATCTTCTTGGGTGGACCTGCATCCAACTGTAATCCACCAATTTCATCCCACACGCCAACACCACCCAGCCACCCCACCCCATTCACCCCACACCACCACTCCACCCCGCTCCGTCTCATCTCACTCCGTCCCATCCCCCCACCCCACCTCACCTTACCCCAACCCATCCCATTTCATCCTATTCTCTCCCACCCCACCCCACTTTATCCCACGCAATCCACCGCGTTCCATCTCATCCCATTCCGTCCCACCCCACCCCACCCACCCCGTCCCATCTCATCTCATTCTCCGTCACCCCATCCCACTTCACCCCACCCTCTCTAGTCCGTCCCAACTCATCCCATTCCATCTTTCCCCATCTCACCCCATTTCACCCCATATCACCCCATCTCATCCCATTTCACCCCATCCCACCCAATCCCATCTCACCCCCACCCAATCCAACCACACTTCATTCCGTCTCGCCCCTCTCCACTCCACCCATCCCGCCCCGTCACACTCTGTCTTTTCCTGCCCGTCGTCGCCCCGCGCTTGGCTTCGCCTCGCCTCGCCTCGTCCGGCGTCGGCGCGTCCCCCGCCCATCTTTGTCCCGCTCGCTCGCCGCGTGGGGGCGCGCGCTTTGATCGGCGCGTGCGGGGTTGCGTCTAAATTAGGAGGCGCCTTTGCGCGCGCTCTGGCGGGGCGGCGCCGAGACCTCCGCGCGGGCCCTCGCCTGCTTTGTCCGCCCTCTTTCCGCCGCTCGTGTTATGTTTGCAATGCATATTCCGCGCCACAATAAGCTCAGCTCTCTCCGCCTCCCCCCCCTAGCCACACAGAAACAGATTGCGTAATAACGATGTACCCGACGAAGACACGAATCTAGGGAAACGGGGAAGTACAGAAACACGAATCTAGGGAAACGAAGATTTCCGATCTGTGCAGGATTGTTCTAGAATAAACAGCAAAGCGAGGCAGGAAGAATACACTAAACCACAGTCCGTTTTGATAAAGGAACAGCCCTAGCCACACAGAAACAGATTGCGTAATAACGATGTACCCGACGAAGCATTACAGAAACACGAATCTAGGGAAACGAAGATTTCCGATCTGTGCAGGATTGTTCTGGAATAAACAGCAAAGCGAGGCAGGAAGAATACACTAAACCACAGTCCGTTTTGATAAAGAAACAGCCCTAGCCACACAGAAACAGATTGCGTAATAACGATGTACCCGACGAAGCATTACAGAAACACGAATCTAGGGAAACGAAGATTTCCGATCTGTGCAGGATTGTTCTGAAATAAACTGCAAAGCGAGGCAGGAAGAATACACTAAACCACAGTCCGTTTTGATAAAGGAACAGCCCTAGCCACACAGAAACAGATTGCGTAATAACGATGTACCCGACGAAACATTACAGAAACACGAATCTAGGGAAACGAAGATTTCCGATCTGTGCAGGATTGTTCTGAAATAAACTGCAAAGCGAGGCAGGAAGAATACACTAAACCACAGTCCGTTTTGATAAAGGAACAGCCCTAGCCACACAGAAACAGATTGCGTAATAACGATGTACCCGACGAAACATTACAGAAACACGAATCTAGGGAAACGAAGATTTCCGATCTGTGCAGGATTGTTCTGAAATAAACTGCAAAGCGAGGCAGGAAGAATACACTAAACCACAGTCCGTTTTGATAAAGGAACAGCCCTAGCCACACAGAAACAGATTGCGTAATAACGATGTACCCGACGAAACATTACAGAAACACGAATCTAGGGAAACGAAGATTTCCGATCTGTGCAGGATTGTTCTGAAATAAACTGCAAAGCGAGGCAGGAAGAATACACTAAACCACAGTCCGTTTTGATAAAGGAAGACTGAGTTGTAATTTTAATTTTGGCGCAGTTCAATGCAGTTTGATTACAGGAGGGGGCTGAACGCCCAGTGGTTGCACCTTTCACTTCCAGGTCAGAGGGTATTTCCGTGAACGGGGTAAATGAATTCAACGGGAATGTAAATTATGAAATTAAAGCATTATATATCTTGGGAGACACATATTTATTTTGTCTTAATATGTTATTTAATTATATTCTTAGACTGTTTTATTTATGAACATATATGGAATAAATGACACTTATCAGGAATGAATTAACAGCAAATAGTACATTGCGAAATGAAAATGTAACGACGCTTATTATTACATGAGAGTGTAGAGATATTACGGGAATAGCGAGGAACAAGGGACTATGTAAACTTCATACGAGTGTATTAATACACCTGACATCGAGATTTTCATACAGTACTTGCTCCACCAGTAACCTTATCTATTATAAAAGTTAATTATAAATGTATAAATTAAATTATACAGTTATTAAATGACAGCTAGCTTATAGGTTCTCTAGGTGGCACTGGTTAAGGGTATTGGAACTTCCAATTAGCAGTACGCGAAATAAGCTACGATTGAATTTTTTAAATAAAGGCCATCGAAGTTCAGTATCTGTTCTTATTCCTTAACAGGTTAATAATTGATTCATTTTAACTAGGAGGCTTCACTGTTCGAATTTTTGAAGCAGCGATAGGCATGTGGGGTTTTCAGTCACCTACTGACGGATTGTCTCGGCACAATCCAACGAAAAATTTCATAACAATGTTAATTTAATTCTCAACTGTTTACTTTTCTGCGATTGGTCAAACATCTTTACTACAATGAAGCTGGGTCAAAATAAGAATAGAAATCTTTATGCAACTAGATATAGCCATATAAAAAGAGAATTATACAATGTGAGTCGAAAAAAATATGGCCAATCAATTGGTTGTTGGCTTCAACACAAGAAGTATATATTTCCAGCTTGTTTTTGAAAAGTAGTGTTGACTTTCACGGTTTGTGAACAGGGCAATATTAATCCCTATGAAAGCGCAATATCATTTTCAGAAGCCGAATCTCTCTCGCAGGTGCTGCTGAGTGAGATGCCGTGCGTTCAGGCAGCATCTTACCTCTTCGCCCTGATTGCCAAGGGGCAATGCCCAGCGGTTGCTTCCGCTGACTTCAAATAAAGGCCGTGTTTCCGCGAAGAGATTCACCCCCCCTCCGTGCGCCGTCCTGCTTGCTGTTCCAGCGCCGGTTTTTACTGTTGCGTAGAAAGTGTCCGTCTGACTGGCAGCGCCTGTGCAAGGGGTTTCGGGGCTGATAGAGAGCGGTTAAGAAAGAGAACACGCGAAGGAAACGAAAGAGGGGGGGAGATGCCCCTGGCGGTGAGGTCAACGCCTGCACAACGGCTGATGGAGGGTGGGGCAATGAGGGAAGTGGAGAATGGCTAACACGGATTGGTCGGCTTAGTGAAAATAGAGTTCACTTTCTCCTTCCTCCTCTCTCTCTCTCTTTCCTCTCCCCTCCTCTCTCTCCCTCTTTCTCCTCCCTTCTCTTCCCCTCCACCCCTCTCTTTCTCTCCCTCCTCCTCTCCCTCCCCTCTCTTTTCCCAAGTTTCTTTCTCACTGTCTGCCACTCTTTTACACTAGATCAATAACCCTCTGCATCTATTCACTCATTTTATTTCTTTCATTCTCATTCTCTCACTCTCTCCCTCATTCTCTCACTCTCTCCCTCATTCTCTCACTTTCTCTCTCATTCTCTCACTTTCTCTCTCATTCTCTCACTTTCTCTCTCATTCTCTCACTTTCTCTCTCATTCTCTCACTTTCTCTCTCATTCTCTCACTTTCTCTCTCATTCTCTCTCATTATCTCTTTCATTGTCTTTCTCATTCTCTCATTTTTATTTTGAAACGTTGGTAGCCCCTTCATTTTTTCCACAGAGTTCTCGATGCAGCAAGCAAAAAATCCTTACGAGTTAAAACATCTACATGTGGAACTGCAAGCAAGGCATCGTTTCTAAAAGTTTGGGAGAAATTATTAGCAGAATCCCTCATTAGAGAGCGTATAGCAAACAATGCACTTCGTCGAGAACTGAAATCAAATATTAGAATTCTGCTGAACGAAGAATGTGAAATTCAACTGAGTCCTCAAACCAAAAGACCAGGAAGATGCTACAAGAATTACTGTTCAAGAAGCAGGGATATAAACGACATTGTGGGATATTATATCGGCTGCAGAAGAAGTGAATGTGGAAAACCTTCCTGTGTGTTGACTGTTTTGACATACTAAAACATAATACATAATTTTCTTTTAACATCCATAGTTAACTGTAGGGATAAAAACTGAATCAATAATGAGTTGAAATATGCATGCTAATAAAATACTTTGTAACTGTTGCTACATTTTTGCCAATCCTACCATTTCTGCCAATCCTGTTGCTTCTTTCTAAACGTTTAAAGTTCATGTGATAACACTGACCTTTCTTGCCTTAACTATAAAAAGTTATTAAACGTTAAAAGTTAAGCTATTAAAAGTCAATGATATCTCAATGACGAAAATCGCCGGGTCATATACGACAACGTCGTAGGAAGTACGACCAGAATTTTCACAGTAGAGTTCTAAGTTAAAACATTAATGCTTTTTGCGGACTTCAAAACCAGAACTCTCATTTTCACAACAACTTGGGCTGACTTGTCCGAACGAACTCCTGTTTCAAGGGGCCGAATCAATTGACCGTACTATTTGATAATGTTTTGCGGTCATGAACAAAATAATTTAGTAATTTAATATCATCAAATTTCACTTTTTTATGCACACGTAGTCATACGTAGTTGGTACCATTGAATCTAAGTATTTTAATTATTTTGAAACCTTTCATTTCCATTGCGGCACAACAAACAATGTTACATGAACGAGGCTTTCAGTAATGAACAGTTTACTTGAAAAAAAAACTACAAATAATCCATAGGACATTATATTTACAGCATCTATTAGTTAACAAAATGTTTTAGCTTACTATCACGTAATATTTATTTTTGTGAAATTGTGTTTTATCAAAAACCACACACAGAGAAGCGAGAGGCGTGGCGAGGAGTGGGGTGTGGAGCGGGGGCGAAAAGCGGGGGCGAGAGGTGGGGGTGAAAGGCGGGGGTTGAGGGGCAGGGCCGAGAGGCGGGGGCCAGAGGCGGGGGGTCAGAGGCGGGGGCCAGAGGCGGGGGCCAGAGGCGGGGGCCAGAGGCGGGGGCCAGAGGCGGGGGCCAGAGGCGGGGGCAGAGGCGGGAGCGAGGAGTAGGAACGAGGGGCGGGGATGGGCACGTGGCAAGGCCGAGGCACAGGCGGGGTGCGTGACGAGGACGGCGGAGGCGGAGGTGGGGTTTGAGGCGGGGCGATCGAAGGCGCTCCTCGGCGACACTTTTGTCCAGTCCGCTTCCGCTCGGCCGCGGGCGGACGGTGACAAACGCGCTTTATCTCCGCGCGGGGGGCGCTCGCCGGGCGGCGGCCCGAGCGGCGGCGGCGCTGCCCGGCGTCCGCGCGCGGGCCCAAGGCGCCGCACAGTGCTCGAACCTTTGCGACGCTAAACACGAACAGCATATGGGAGATTGGAAAAAACGTTACAATGCTGACGACTAAAAATGGATTTACAAAAGTAACTTTGATGAAAAGGAAATGTGACTCCAGTGAGACATAATTAAATGGAGGAAAACAAAACATGGCCTGTGATTGAGGCAGAAATGTGAAGCCAACCAGGAAAGTAATGACGAGGAGTGTAAAACGACTGAGAGTGGTGTAGACTAGATGTAGACGAAGACAGTTTTGTCCCCAAGAAGTCAACATCGCCGGACTGAGAAGAAGAAGATGATGAAGAGAAATGGCTAACTCAGCGATGGAGGCTACAGATGTGATATAAAAATAAAATTTTTCGTGTTCTCAAAAAATGGATATATTGTTAAACTCTAAACTTCGCCCAAGAGTGCCTTTCGTTTCTATGATAGGTTGCAATAACATGAGTGTATCACACTAATAGGAGGAAAAATTATTATTGTTGTTCCCTATGAAGGATCTGTAGGATGACAGAGGTTCGGGACCATTGTGGAAGTGGATTTGAGAGCACCTCTGGAGCGTTGCTTTGGAAGCGGCGGCGCGAGCGGGGATGGGCGGGCGTGGGCGGGCGTGGGCGTGGGTGGGCGGGGCCCTGGCACCCTCGTGGCAGCGCCGCCGGCCACTGCGGGCGACTGCACCGCCCGCGCCGCTGCGCTCGGTCGATACTCGATTACCGCACCCGGATCGCCTCCCCGGGGCCGCCGCCCGCGTCGGAGTGCCGCCAAGGATTAAACAGAACAAGAACAAGCTGGAGCGGGCCCAGAGGGCGGAGCGGCGCTGTCCCCGCAGACGGCGCCCGAGCGAAGGACCGCGAGGGACGAGCGAGGCGGCGCCGCGCGGCAGGCCGTGACGTTGCAGGGCGTGGCGAGGCGTGGAGAGGTGGGGCGTGGCGGGGAGTGGCGGGGAATGGGAAGGCGGACGTGGCGGGGCGGGGGTGGGTGGAGTATTGTTGCCTATTAGTGTGGCGGGGAGTGGTGGGGCGTGGGGAGGCGTGGCGTGACGGGGCGTGGAGTGGCGGGAATGGGAGAGCGGGGCGTGGCGGGCGTCGCGGGGAGGGACGGATAGTGTCGTAGAATGGCGGGGCCGTGAGTGGCGGTGAGTGGCAGGGAATGGAAGGTGGGCGGGGCTGAGCGTGGTGGGTGGCGGTGGGTGGAGTAATGTTGTCGGTTAGAGTGTGGCGGGGAGTGGTGGAGCCTGGGTAGGCGTGGCGAGGCGTGGCGGGGCCTGGCGTGGCGTGGCGGGCGTCGCAGGGCTGGGCGGAGAGTGGCGGGGAATGGCGGGCTGGAGAGTGGTGGAGAATAGAAAGGAGGGCCGTGGCGGGGCTTGGCGGGCGGGGCGGAGAGTGGGGGAAAGGGCGGGGCGGAGCAGAGAGTGGCGGGTCATGGGAAGGCGGGGAGTGTCGGGGAAGGGCCGGGGCAGGGCGCGGTGACAGCAGCCACGGAGGCGCCCCTGATATAGTGGCGGAGTACAGAGACGTGATCAAGAAAAAAGTCCGAAAGCCGTGTTGGAGTGGAAAGAAATCTTCAAAAGCAACTTTTTTTATCACTAAAAATACTATCGTCTTAATAATAAACTATTTTGAATTTCGATTACACACATCAAAACCATTTGAATTTTCAGTAATTTTTTTTGTTGATATTTCTATTCCTATTAGCAAAGCCCCAAGCAGAATAGTATTTATTACACAAAGAATATCCCGTATTTAAAGTTTCCATTTTAGTGAAAAATAATGGTACGTAGCAACAAAGGTACTGAGCTATTAGGCGACGTGACATAAAACTAATAAAGCAATTTTTATCTCCGTTATAGCTTCAGCCTAATTCGAGCTTTGGTTTAACCTAAGCGTACTGACTTGTCTGCCAGTCTTTGGTATCGCGGGCAGTGGGGAATAAGGGATCAGAGCCACCCAAGTACTACGAGTGCCAGTAGGAGCGAGTGGGGAAGAATGATTCTGCTCTACCCTCCGAGGAATTATTGAGATAAAATCTCGATAGCACTGACAGGTGTCTCGTTTGGACTCGAATATCCGACACAGTCATTACTCGAAGTTGGGACCGACCTCATGTTTTAAGAGGTTTTTTTAATAATCTTTTTTTTTGGTTACATGAACTGCAAGGTCATTAGCGACCGTATATACAATTCATTACAATGCATCAAATTATATAAATGTGAAAACATTGTATATGTGTGTTGTTTCAGTAAGTAACTTGGAAAGACAATTTGAAAGTGAATATGTAATATGTGACTCTAAATACATTGGACAATCAATTAAGATATATTTCATAGTTATGGGAATGTTACAAGATATACAAAGTGATGGAGATTCTTCTTGAACGGATGTTAGTGGGTAAGGCGGAGTCTTGCAAGAGTAATTTCTTCTTTTTTGTTTGTACTGAAGAAACGTCATTATCAAAAATACTTCTTCTGATTTAGTGGAGGTGACTGGGAAAATTATACCTCGTGGAACGTCTATCTAGTTCTCTTTTATGTCACTATGTGAAAAAGTCTCGAACAAATGCTACGGAATTTGATGACAGAGCAATTTGATAACAGTTTAATTTGTTATTTTTGCAGAGATCGAGAGACAATAGCGAATTGAATCAGTCATTTCCGTACATATAGTATATAAGTATACAGATGTGGCTGTGTTCTTCCCTGCTAGATGAGTACCGGCACCGACCAAACGTCGGTTCGTGAGGTTTCCCAAAACTGCTCTAAGTTCTCGACTGCTCTCCCATGTGTTGTAATGTAATGCATGCAGGCGTCAGTGTGTGTCAGTAAGGGGTCAAAATAGAACAAGGATGAGGAGGGAAAAATTGCGCGCGGTCCGTGGTCCGTTTATTAGTGTACTGCTCCGGTATTCTTTTGAGTACCGGACTGTACTGCTTGTGTGTACTACGGTACTGCTTGTGTACACTCTATTGTATTGATCCGGCGTTTGCCTGGTATTGATTGGAGAAACCGGCCTCTGAAGTAGTCCTCCAGACAGCGGCTGAATTCGATCTATCTAGGTCGTGCGGCGTCCCCGAGGCGAACGGGGTGGAAGAGCGTGGGCGAGGGAGGAGGCGGGGGCGAGGACGGGGGCGAGAGGGAGGGCGAGGGCGAGAGGGAGGGTGAGGGCGAGAGGGAGGGTGAGGGTGAGAGGGAGGGTGAGGGCGAGAGAGAGGACGAGGGTGAGAGGGAGGGCGGGAGGGAGAGGGCGACGGCGAGAGGGACGGCGAGGGCGAGAGTGAGGTTGAGGGCGAGAGTGAGGTCGAGGGCGACGAGGGTGGGTGAGGGAGAGGGTGAGGGCAAGGGCGTGGGCGTGGGCGAGGGCTAGGGCGAGAGTGAGGGCGAGGGCGAGCGTGAGGGCGGGGCCGAGGGGAGCGGTCGCAGAGGCCGGGCGGCGCCGGGCAGCGCAGGGCGGCGCGCGGCCAGAACGGCCGGGCTCCCACGCGCAGGCAGGGGAGGCTGGCCGTCCCTCGGGGCCGCGTCGACA
>JAHLJT010003656.1:2291629-2618093 GCA_031308135.1 Acheta domesticus | reverse complement strand
GCACGCCGCCTGCGGCCTGCGGGCAAGTGCGGGGCGGGCGGGGCGGGCGCGAGAAGGGGAGTGGTGGGCGCGTGGTGTGCGCGGGGAGGGGGTGCGCGAAGCATGTCGTGCGCGGACGGGCGGGGCGGGGGCGGGGCGGGGAAGGGCGGGCGTGGGCGGGGCGGTGAGGGGGCGGGCGCTGGGCGAGTGTGGCGGGCGTGGTGCGCGCGGGGCGTGGTGTGCGCGGGGCGTGTGACTGGGATAGAAGCGGCAGAACGAAGTGAGACCAGAATGTGTAAGAGAAAAAGAACCAGATGAGGGAGACGAAGAAAGGGCAGAGTTTGATGAGATTAAAAGTAGATTGTGTAGGGGGCGGTGTGCACAGAGGTGGAGGCAGGTCAGGGAGGGAAGAAGTGATGCTGGCCAGAAGAGTAGAATATAAGGTCGATGACGTGATAGAGCAGAAGTGATGACCTGCAGGGTCGGGGGTGTGGTATGAGATGATAGGGGTTGGAAGGGTTGGAGGCAGCATGAATGGTGGCTGCGGAGAGGGACATAGAATCGAATGTGAGGGGAACAGGGGAGAAGTGATGTAAGGGCAAAGAGAATCACAGGTGAGGACATGTGAAATGACCCATGAGCAGATGGAATAACAAAGTGGGTAGAGGCAGAGGCAGGACAGAATCTTATTTGTGTAAAGGGGCGTGGAGGGCCAGAGGACGGACTATGTATGGCAGAGACAGTGGCGAGAACATTTGGAATACGCAGGAACGAGCGTAAACTCGTGGGCAGGGACCGGAGGCAGGATAGATAAGGGACAGGGATGAAAGCTGCGGAGAGGGACAGTATCTTGAATGTGAAAGGAGCCTGAAGGGCTAGTGGAGGGACGATGTAATGGCAGAGATAGTCGGGAGAACGTTTGGGATACGCAGGAGCGAGCGTAAACTCGGTGGGCAGGGATGAAGGCAGGATAGATAAGGGCCAGGGATGAAAGCAAGACGGGGAGAAATAGTATCTTGAATGTGAAATGGGTGGCCTCGAGGGCTAGTGGATGGACAATGTAATGGCAGACAGTAGCGAGAACATTTGGGATACGCAGGAGCGAGCGTAAACTCGGTGGGCAGGGTTAGACGTAGGATGAAGAAGGGCCAGGGATGAAGGCAGCGGAGAGGGACAGAATCTTCAATGCGAAAAGGGGCCTGGAGGGCCAGTGGACGGACAATGTAATGGCAGAGACAGTCGGGAGAGTATTTGGGATACGCAGGAGCGAGCGTAAACCCGCCGGTCGAGGGCAGAGGCAGGGTGTGGAAGGATCAGACACACCCGCGGCGGCGAAAGTGAAACAGACGCGAACGCGCCAGGGGGGAATGGTCGGCGCCGGGGGGCAGGGGGTCCGGGGGGCGGCCGAGGGGGGCGGCGCGCACCGGGCAGGGCAGGGGCGGCCGAGCGGAGCGCCGCGCGTTCGAGTCCCGCTGTGCAATTATTTACTCGCTCAAACACTGCAGATTGGACGGGCGCGTATTGACTGTCGCGGGCGCCGCGGCGGCGGCGGTGGCGGCGGCGTCGCGTGGGCGGATGCGGCGGCGGAAGCTAGGCGGCGCGAGGCGGCGCGAGGCGCGACTGACGCGGTGGCGCGCGCCACCGCTTAATAGGGAAAGCGTGCGCCGGAATGGCGGACACCGGGAAGGTTAGGTTATAGCCGCTGGAATACCGGAAACATCTCCCGGTGGCGGTGACGTGCAGCACTGATGAGATATGATGAATGATGCACTTAGATTTAGGTTTTTTTAGATTGTATTATTAATTCCTAGTACGGACTCGTTATTGAGTGAAGGTCAGTAAAAACGCCAATTCAAAATTTCGGCTTTATTAAGCCTTCATCAGGGCTACAAACAAACGTATTTTTTACCCAATGTTAATTCCGCAATTAGGTATCATAACTTGGTGGAAGAATACCTTCACTTATATGCATTAAGCTTACGTTGACTAATAATAAATTACAAGAGAGTAGTTAATTAAAAAACAAAAAATATATAATAATAGTACATAATTTCACCGCGCAAGCTTTACTCCACTTCACTTCACTTCACTTCACTTCACGTCCCTCTTATTGCACTGCACCACATAATTAGTAACAGAATATAATAATAATAACAACAACAATAATAAATCTTCTAATAGTAATAATTAAGAAATTACTTATGTGTAAACGTTGGTGTGTACATATACGTTTGGATATACGTTTGGAAGTAGTCGAAATTGCTATGAAATAAACCATATGGAACTGTGAAAAACTGAATTCGAACATTAAATTATCTATGCAATTGGTATGAATAAAAATTATTCATGGTGTCAAATCGGGAAAAGTAGTCAGTGAAGCTACACGTGTGATAGCACAATATTTCGTGGTGAATTGCTCAGCACTAAAGAATTCATAGAATGTTTATGATTATACCCGCCAGTGAACTTTCTGTTTGAAGTATTTAATAAAATGTGGAGCCTCAGGTGCGGTTTTGAAAGCAAGAACTTTCACACTCTCATCCTGGAAGTGTCGAGAATGTTGGGAGTGATTGAGAAAAAGATAGCGAGAGAACACGCGGGGAAAAAGCAGAAGGCATAGAAGACGTTGTGGATACGGTGAGAAATTTAGAAATGGAAAGAAGGGATCAAAGAGGGGAAAGTGGTAATCACTAATGGATCACACACATATAAGAAGACTGGTAAAATTATATATTGATAATGTATATGATGAGTCAGAGATTAAAGCAAGAATAAGAGATCTATGTTTATTTTGAAGTCGCTGTTGTGACTGGTGACTGGTGGCGGTGGTGATGGAAACGAGGACATGATGTGGTGGTAATTACGATGAAAACGATGACGTGATGTGACGGTAGTGGCGATGACGTGGCATGATAGTAATGATGATGGAAACGATGACGTAACCTGACGTGACAGTAAAGATAATGAAAACGATGACGTACCTTGGCGATAGTCTTAATGAAAACGATGACCTGACGGTAATGCTGTTGAAAGCGATGACGTACCGTGGCGTGGTGATAGTGATGATAGAGCCAAGACTTGACGTGGTTGTAGTGGTCATGAAAACGATGAAGACATGGAGATAGTGTTGATAAAAACGATGTAACTGTAACAGCGATGAAAACGATGACATATCGTGGCGGTTGTGACGATGGAGCGATGACGTGTGTCGCGTGACGTGGCGTGGCTGCTTGCGACGGCGCGTGTTGTTCACTGCAGAGAAGCGCGCTCACGGTCCCCTCAGCGCCGAGGAATTGTTTGTTCCAATTAACAAACACTGCAAAAAGCGCAGCGCACGCGACAGCAAATTCAGCCCCGCTCCAGTGCGGCGGGTAGCCGCGCTGTGACGGACGTTCGATGCGAACCTCACGTGGACATTTTTTTGAGTGCCTCTAAATCTGTTTTATGTTTTTCAATTGAACATATAGATGCGCATTCTTCTCATGGTTTATGGAATTACGCAAATGGAAATGTGGTTTGTTCTGATGTTATCGGCTGCTTTTGTCAATTTTAAAGGATTTTTTTTGTTTAATTTGGCATAGTATACGATTCAGTTCATCAATATTTCAAGATTTCGAAAACATTTTAAGCAAATGACCCGTTTTAACATTTTTATGTTCTTCATTATCAAAATATCGCGTCCGATTGTTACATTAGTCATAATATAACAAAAAAAAGTAAATTGGATCTTTAAATTAAATAACTCTAGGCAAAATATATAAATAATAATAATGAAATTATTTAATTAATTAATTTGATTTGTTGTTTAAGCTAACAATAATGCGTTATCGCGACTGTTGTATGGGCTTCATCTCAATAAAACTAATGGCTCACACTGCTCGCTAAGTAAAGAAATAGTTAAAGAAGAACCAAACCGTAAGGTTAATGATAAAAAATTAATCTTTTATGGATGAAATCGTAAGAAAATACTACATGTTAGTCAAAGCATTGCATTTATTTATCATTAATTACAATTAAGAAACGAAAATTTTTCATTCGGTAATAAAGCGGATTTTTTAAATATATCTTTGCATGATAACAAAGGATTTGGAAATAAAACATTACCTCCATTAGTTGGCAGCGAACAGAATCTTAAACGAGAAACATCACCGCTTTCCGAACTGTTGTTTGCCACCTAATCATGAAATTCAGAGAACAGGCAGTTTTGCAGCGGTCGGCATGCATCTTTAAAATTACCAGTCTGTCCTCTGTCAGCCCGTTCCCTACCTTCCCAACCGTCCCTCGCCTCGCAGCAGGCCACCATCTTGTCCCGACATGCCTCGATTCGTCCCGTCGTAGCACGATCGTCTGAATCACGTCCCTCTCCATCCTTCCCCGTCCCACTCCATTCCGTCTCATTTCCGCAGCGATTCTGTCAGGGATGGTTCTAGGAACTCCGTGGTTTTTCCAACTAATACTAGGCGTGCTGTGTACACAGCCACCTTCGAATATGGCGCGCGCGCGCGGGCAGGCGCGCACTCTTTTCCGAAGCAACGAAGCAACAAAGTGGCAGCCGCGCCAGCGGACCAGCGAGCCAGGAGCGCGAGTCTGCGCCAGCGGCCTTATAACGGGCGGCCCGGCTCTGGGTCGAGTAGAGTGCGATGAGGAGTGAGCCGAGCAACTAGACTGCGTGAGAGTGACTTGTTACTGCGACGAAGTGCTGCAACGGACTGGCGCCGTATTTGGTACATCTCCCGGAGATTTGGTGACACTGCTACGACGTTGGACTCTTCTCTTGGACCACGGAATTTTGTATGGGCAAGAAAACCAATCTGTATTTCTGTTGTATAATAAACTGACTGATTTAGACTCTGCCTCTTTTTCATATATTTCAAGGCGTATGCCAGAGAGTATCCTAACGAATGGGACATGGACCGCGCGCGATCTTTCCTCCCTTTTCGTGGTATTATCGTCACCCCTTACTCACACCCACTTACGCTGATATTACCACACATGCCAGGAGACTGGTTGGGAGCGTAGAGCTTGCCCCGGGTGAGGCGGTACCCCACAGGTGGGAGATACCTGGTTGAGAAAACCTCGCTATCCGACGGTAGGTCAGCGCCAGATCTCAGCATCCAGCGGGAACAGATCACCATCACCTCCAGGCACAAAAACACTCACTTTATTAACAGTACAAATTACCAAAGCAGTGTTCGAGTTCGGAAACAATTAGCAATCCTTCCATTCCAGTAATTCGTCCAGCCCCCCTAGTCTCGTGCTGACGATATGTGGCCCATCTTACCCAGTCCCCTCTCCAACATTTCAATCCGTTCCGACCACTCCCGCCTCTACTTAGGTCAATTTCTCTCATGCAATAAATAATAATAATAATAATAATAATAATAATATTTGATTTCAAAATAATAATATTCATCAACAGCAAGAAAATTTAATGAGTTGTAGCGCATCAGGATGTACATGCAGAAATAGAATCCTGTTTTGCATGAACCCATAAAAAATCTATGAACTAGAAATAAATCAGTAGTTAATTTTAACAAAATTGACGAGCTCTTTGTAAAGCTGCACACCTGCCACATCTAGTCCCCCGTCGTATTCCTTGCAGCCCAGCCCTCCCGTCGCATCCCGCCTCGCTGTGCAAAGCGGCGCTGCTCACCTGTCAGGTGGCGTCGTTATTTTCCGCCCGCTGCCCTCGCGGTCGCTTCGATAAATCGATGTCGCGCGGTCGATGGTTGCGGGCGCGGGTCCACGGGTGGCCGGCGGCGCTGCCCGCGTGAGCGACAGGCAGTGCAGCGCGGGGGAGGGGGGGAAGGGAGAAGAGTGGAGGGAGGGGCGGGGAGGGGCGGGACGGAACGCGGCGGGGCGACGCAGGGCCGGGTGGGGCGGGGCGGGGAGGGGGCGGGGCGGGGAGGGCGGGGCGGCGCGTGGCGGGGCAGGGCGGGAAGGGCTGGGACGAGAGGGGCGGGGCGGGCGATGTGCATGTAGGTCACACGCTCAGCCTCTCGCTGCCGGGCAACTCGACCAACGAAGCGCACGGCCATGACTGTCATTATTTCGCTTATTCGACGGCTTGAGGAACCAGTACAATTTGTCTCTGACCCATCGCATGTGGATGACCGCCTGTCGTACTCGATACACTAATTGTTTATGAATTATTAGGGTGTCGTGGATTAATTGTTAATTGCCGTTTGATTTTTTAATAACTGAAAGATTTTTAGTGATAGTAATATTAAAATTAATTAAAATAGAGTTAGGGTAAATATGATAACGATTGAAGCAACTAAGTTTTAGGTACCAAACGCTTTGTGCTTGATGTTTGAGAGTCATATGGTAATGCAAACGGTGGTTTCCTAGTGACTCGCAATAACTGCAGCATTTTTTGGGTCGTAACCTCTTCTTGTTGCCACAAACTCGGAGTGAATAAGTAAGAGAACAGAATGGCGTAACAATTCACCTCTTCTGCCATCTTTTGAAGACGACAAACATCAACATTTTACTCACCACTTCTGCCATGCTTTCAAGACGACAAACATCAACATTTTTAGATATTCAGACAATTTAAATATCTAGACAGTGCAGATGAAAAATACCAAATGTATCTTACTGGAATCTAGTATTCGCTTTCGATTACTCGCGAAAGATCTTACGTAACAGGGGCGGGAAAACGTGATAACAGTGCTTATGTCAAGCTCCAACTGTTACAAAATTAAGAAAGGTGCAATGATTCGTCTTTTTTTTCTATTCTCGTTGTAGCACAGTTGAAAACTCGGATTGACATTGGCGTACTCGCTTATTACGAAGATTCTGTATTTTAGAGATTAGAACGTTAGTGTCTGATGATCAGCGCGTCACCCTACATTTAAAGTGAGAGTGAGGAGCAAGGAAGATATAGCGCGAACTATGCAACTATGGGACATTGTTTAAGTTCTTTAAAGATCTGGCTTTCACATCCATCTGTAACTAGTGTGAGGAAACAAAACACATCAGAAGTGAACTTTAGAAATATTAGCTTCTAAAAAATGTATCCCGGCAGCTGCGACGTCCCACGTAGCTACTTAGCTGTGTACAAAATCCGCATATCTCGGGAATGAAACTTTGGACATCTCTTCTCACGCAGTTTCTAATACATACTCGCAGTTCGAACCTCTAACCGATATACGTGTTCTATGTAGATAAAGACGAGAACATGTAGTAATGCACAAAGGGAATTACTTAGAGGTGTTAGTGAAAAGTTATTTCCACACTGATGAAATATCATAGTGAGATGACAGAAGGCTATGCAGGGAGTCGTAAGACAGAAAATGTACATGAAATAACAAACGATGACGTAAGTTTGAAAAGCGGACCACCACATAGTGTCTCTCTTTAGTTGTATAGTTGCTTACGTCTAGTAGTAACATCCAAAGAATATCGTTGAATACAAATGTCGTTACCTGATTAGCATATCGTGAGTCAATCTACGCTAGTTGGTTTGTTTACAGCAGGTGTTCCCCACGGGTCGGTAGAGGTTTTCTGGTGGTTGATGAAATTTTGAAAGAGTCAATGATGTATAAGGGGTTGATTGGGGGTCAACAAACGTATAGTATATGAATAAGCGCCCAATCAGTAAAATCAAGATCTCATTAATTTAAAAAAGTATTAATGAACTCACTGAACTGTTTTTGATATAAAGCACAACATAAAATAGTAAATAACAAATTCCATCTACTTCTTTCGAATCCTCATTTCATCCTTAGAAATTAGGATGTTTAGAAAACTCAATAAATTATTGCAACGTATTGACAACGATACACTATCGCCCAAGAAAGCACTCTCCGTAATACACACTGGAGAAATGTTTTTGCCAGTTCTTAAATAAATATTATTTACAGCGTTCTATTTGCAACAGTTGAATAACATACATATTCATGGTATACACAAATACTACTCTACATACTAAGTATATGCACTACATACGAAGGCCTTTCCAGTATTTATCAAACAAGCCAGTTTTTAAGACTTTCAACATTGTGTAATCATTACATTTCAGGGAAGATTTGAACTTAAGCTGCTCAAAAGCAGAAGCATCATCGATAATTGAATAATCGAGTTATTTACAACGATATTAGGGTACGAAATTCTTATCTTTAAAGTTTTCCTGTGGAATTCTTTGTGTCATGGTTATGCACTCTGTATATTGTAGAGAAAACCTCTGGAGATCGCAAAAACAAACATTCTATTAAAACTGTAATGAAAGAAATATGTTGGGAATCCCTGGTATACAGGGAGTTGGTTGACCTGTTGGGGGCTATAGTAAACCCCCAACCCCCGAACCGCTACGTGGGCGCATCGGCCATTTCCCCTGTGGAGGATCCGCAGGCGGGGCTGGGGGCTGGGCAGAGCAGCCCTGCAGGTGAGCGAGGGCGGGTGGGCTGGCGGGCGGACGCTGCCACCGCCTTGAGCCCCATTTGCCGCGCGGATAAACGGCCACGCCAGACGCCGCCCACGTAAAAACGCTGCTGGCCGCCCGCGCCGCCCTGCAAAAATTCCTGGCGTCAGTGCGTGGGCGGCCGGGGCCATTTATCACGGCGATGCCGCCGCTGGCGGGCGAGGATGGCCGGGGCCGAGCGGCCTCCGAAGAGGGGAGGGACGGGAATAGAGGAGAGGGGGAGGGGAGGGGTGAAGTGGAGTAGGGGCGCGCCGTGTTGCGTGGGGAGGATCAGAGGCGAGCAGGGAGGGACGAACACGTAGGGCAGGGGTTGGACAAGAGGTTCTCTGAACAAGGCGGGAGCGGGGCTTCACAAAGCTGGGTGGGGCTGAGAGCCGGGGAGCGGGCCTGGACGAGGTGGGGCGGTGGTGGAGGAGGCGGGGCGGGGTTGGACGACTGGGGACCGTGCTGGACGAGTCGGGACGGTGTTGGACGAGGCGGGGCTGGGCGAGACGGGGCGGTGCTTGGCAACGTGACCTGAGGCTGGACGAGGCGGGGTGGCGCTATACGAAACGGGATAGAGCCAGATGAGGAGACTGGGAATGGACAACAGGGGCGGGGTTGAACAACCCGGAGCGTGGCCGTTAGAGGCGGGGAGGTGCTGTTTGTCGAGGGGGCGAGGCTTCCCGACGGGGCGGTGCCGGACGGGGCGGGGAGAGGCTGGACAAGGCGGGGCGGTACTTGACAACGTGAGGTGGCGCTGGACGAGGCGAGGTGGTGCTAGACGTGTCGGGATGGGGCCAGGTGAGGCGAGGTGGAGCTGGACAGCGCGGTGAGGGGCTGGGTGAGGCGGGGGGCGTAAGGAGACGACGCGGGATGTGAGGAGACGGTAATGGCGGGACGAGGCGAGCAAACAGAGAGAGAGAGAGAGAGAGAGAGAGAGAGAGAGAGAGAGAGAGAAAGGTGAAGTGCGGGGCAGAGCGAGGCCTGGGCAGGGAAGCTGTTGTGGGCGTGGCGAGAGGCAGGCGCCTGCGGGCGAACGAGTTGCTGGGCGTTGGGGAAGGGCGGCAGAAGCCAGGTGTGTAGCGGCAAGAAATGCTCACAATACGTAGGAAAGCTGTACCCGCGTGCGGTCGGACTGCGCAGGAATATGAAGTAGAAAATGGGAGTAATTCAGGCACGTTTTTAATTGTATATTAAGCATCGATAATATACTAATACATATCATTGTGCTTGTGATATATAATACCACACAAGCGACCAACAAGGGACACCCGTAAAAATTTATACGAGTGTATTAACATACATTTCATCGAGTGTTAACACTACGTTTTCTTCAACTGACGAAAGTCACACAGAAGTTGAGCTTAATTATCAATTGCCTTTCTCTTATTTCTGGCAGTTTTTTATTAAACATTTTAAAAATGTATAAAGGTGTGTGGAATCCACCACTACGTCTCAATTTTCTGTTCTCAGTTATGCCTGATATGGCACTGAATCCACTATATCATGAGAAGCTTACCGGAACCGTACAGAATTCACAAACCGAAAGAAGCTAATTCAGCTAAACGACAGTTTAAAAACTCCGCATTTACCACTTACTGTAGAATGCGTTTCTGAAATGAGATTCACGAATTTACGTTAGTAATGTTAGTACAGTTTTTTACTACTTTACAATGAAGGATTGAAAATCTGTGGCATCACCGCAGCTTTGGCCATCGCCTCCACCGCCCTCACATCACCCCACTGCAACATGCGCCACTTCATCATGGAAGATGAATGTGCACTCTTATATTAATATGCCACTTTCCTTCAAGTGATGATACCACCACCACTACAACCACCTTTGCCATCACGACCACGGCCACCCCACCTCACCCTCACTCACACCTCTCCCTCACATCCAATCACACCCCACTCCATTCCTCGACAATTGACGCCACTCCCACCGTCGCCCATCGCCCCCCCACCGTCACCACCTGCCATCACGTCACCACTGCCATCGCTACTCCCACCACTACTACCACCCACACCCCCACCATCCCACCACCACCACCACGATTAGCTCACGCCCACTTCACCACCATCGCCACCACACCACCCCTACCCGTCCCCGCACCCCACCACCTCCCGCGCGTTCTCAATCGCCACCACCACCAACACCATCAACCCCTCATCGCAAGAGACGCCACCACCCAAAATCAGTCAGCACGATTATCACTGGCATTGCGCCTCCACTGCTACCACCATCACAGCCACCCCCATCACTACCCTCACACTCACCGCCACTACCCACACCCCACCACCCCACAACCCCACCATCCCACCACCACCCCACACCACACCACCAGCCACCATCCCCGCATCAGTCAGCACAATTATCACTATCACCGCCACCGCCAATTCTACCACCACCATTACCGCCCGCCGCCACCGCTCGCCACCACCATCGCCATCCTTCACCATCGCCGCCACCACCGCCAAATCAGTCAGCGTGATAATCACCGTCACCGCTGCCGCCACTGCTACCTCCACCACTATGACTCCCTCCCACTCACCACCACCGCCAATTCTACCACCACCGCCACCGCTCGCCACCACCATCGCCCTCCATCACCATCGCCGCCACCACCGCCAAATCAGTCAGCGTGATAATCACCGTCACCGCTGCCGCCACTGCTACCTCCACCACTATGACTCCCTCCCACTCACCACCACCGCCAATTCTACCACCACCGCCACCGCTCGCCACCACCATCGCCATTCATCACCATCGCCGCCACCACCGCCAAATAAGTCAGCGTGATAATCACCGTCACCGCTGCCGCCACTGCTACCTCCACCACTATGACTCCCTCCCACTCACCACCACCGCCAATTCTACCACCACCGCCACCGCTCGCCACCACCATCGCCATCCTTCACCATCGCCGCCACCACCGCCAAATCAGTCAGCATGATAATCACCGTCACCGCTGCCGCCACTGCTACCTCCACCACTATGACTCCCTCCCACTCACCACCACCGCCAATTCTACCACCACCGCCACCGCTCGCCACCACCATCGCCCTCCATCACCATCGCCGCCACCACCGCCAAATCAGTCAGCGTGATAATCACCGTCACCGCTGCCGCCACTGCTACCTCCACCACTATGACTCCCTCCCACTCACCACCACCGCCAATTCTACCACCACCGCCACCGCTCGCCACCACCATCGCCATTCATCACCATCGCCGCCACCACCGCCAAATCAGTCAGCGTGATAATCACCGTCACCGCTGCCGCCACTGCTACCTCCACCACTATGACTCCCTCCCCCTCACCACCACCGCCAATTCTACCACCACCGCCACCGCTCGCCACCACCATCGCCCTCCATCACCATCGCCGCCACCACGCCAAATCAGTCAGCGTGATAATCACCGTCACCGCTGCCGCCACTGCTACCTCCACCACTATGACTCCCTCCCACTCACCACCACCGCCAATTCTACCACCACCGCCACCGCTCGCCACCACCATCGCCATCCATCACCATCGCCGCCACCACCGCCAAATCAGTCAGCGTGATAATCACCGTCACCGCTGCCGCCACTGCTACCTCCACCACTATGACTCCCTCCCACTCACCACCACCGCCAATTCTACCACCACCGCCACCGCTCGCCACCACCATCGCCCTCCATCACCATCGCCGCCACCACCGCCAAATCAGTCAGCGTGATAATCACCGTCACCGCTGCCGCCACTGCTACCTCCACCACTATGACTCCCTCCCACTCACCACCACCGCCAATTCTACCACCACCGCCACCGCTCGCCACCACCATCGCCCTCCATCACCATCGCCGCCACCACCGCCAAATCAGTCAGCGTGATAATCACCGTCACCGCTGCCGCCACTGCTACCTCCACCACTATGACTCCCTCCCACTCACCACCACCGCCAATTCTACCACCACCGCCACCGCTCGCCACCACCATCGCCCTCCATCACCATCGCCGCCACCACCGCCAAAATCAGTCAGCGTGATAATCACCGTCACCGCTGCCGCCACTGCTACCTCCACCACTATGACTCCCTCCCACTCACCACCACCGCCAATTCTACCACCACCGCCACCGCTCGCCACCACCATCGCCATCCATCACCATCGCCGCCACCACCGCCAAATCAGTCAGCGTGATAATCACCGTCACCGCTGCCGCCACTGCTACCTCCACCACTATAACTACCTCCCACTCCCCGCCACCGCCATCTTTCCACCCCGCCCGCTGCCTCAGGGCTTCTCCTCGCCGTCGCCCTCGCCCCGCGGCGCGGCGCCACCCGGATGCAGCGCAGGACGCAAAGGGCCGTAGCACGGCGCGACGGGCACAAAGGGCCTCCGCGGAGGGCAGGGAAGGGCAGGCCGGAAAGGGCAGGGAGGGGCTGAATGGTGGCGCCGCGGCGCGGGGGCCGCCGGAAGCAGGAAGGCGCCGGCTCGGAGGGGAAGCGGCGACGGAAATAATGGCAGCGAAGGAGCCCAGGTGCGGGAAGAACAGCCGTCGCAAAGAGGGGGAGACGGTGGGGGCTGCGGCGAAAATTGACACGTCGAGTGGGGACCACGGGGCATTGTGGGACGCCGGGAAAGAAGTACGGGCTGCGTTTTAAAGAACGCGCGGAACAATGAAGGCTCAGGGTAAAGGACGCAGCCAAGTTAGTAGTTTTGTGGAGCGAGCGAAATGTGTGACGAGAATTAGGAGTTAAACTACAGAGGAGAGTCGTTTGCTAGGATAGAAACGTGGTTTGCTGAGTGGAAGCATTCTTCACAGCTAGCTGCTAGTAGAACATGCTTCGCGACTAGCTGCCGTTGAGTAGCGTTCTTGCACGAGGTAGTTTCTTCCTCTGTGCAACACCGTCGCTGCCTTGCTCGATGCAACATTGTTGCGTAACCGTAGCTTTCTTGGCGCATCGGGTGTATGAACCCACAGAGTGTATTGTTCATACAGCGTCACAGGCTCATAAGACAGGCTTTCAGCCTGTGACGTTGTAGGAACAGTGGACGACACCCGACGGTGGCTGTCTTTCCGCTCTAGTTGCGTCGAATCCAACCAATGGGTGGAGGAGAATATTAAGAGACCTGTTTCTCTGTTGTGAATTTTCCATGATGTTTTGGATTACTATCAGACGAAGGTCGGAGGAGTACATAAAACAACATTAAACAAATGGCTTACGGACAGCTTGCCTTTCTTTTTCACGCCATAACTTACATTCGTATGCACTACACTATCACATATGTCAGGAGTTTCCAGTTTTTCCTAGCTGCGACGATGCCACGCTGGTGGATGTTACTGAAGGGGAAAACGTCGCAAGCATTGTCGACTCTCACGCTCTACTGGGAAGACCACCCATCTCCATAAAAATGCACTTATAGTGCTAAAAACCGTAATAGTTGACGATCCCGGAAGCACTAAATAATACATCAGTCAATAAAAGGTAAAAGTATTGTTGAAGAATAGATGCTGAAGATTAATATTTATTAAGTTCTGACAATGTTTGTAAGTAAGAGAAACATTGCAGCGCCTAAAAAGAATGTTTGTGGCTGCTCAATGCAGATTCTCATTTGAGGAGAAAACAAGTCACTTGTGTGTGTTACGAGTATTTCTCGAGAGTATTATGCCATTCTGGGAGCATACGCAATAAATATATTCATAGACATTGTAAACAATATGTCGTAGTGTAAAAGTAAGCCGACTATGGAAATTAATGAAGAAAAGTGACACTAATAGTCTTTTGAAGCTATTAATAAATTCAACATTATTTTAATTTTGAATTAAAATGCAAATTCCTTAGTATTGGAGACTTGAGATATGATTTTAAGTGGATTAACGCATATGATATACTGAAAAAAATGTTACAAAGTACATTTGTACACTTTATCGCGTAAAGAAATATTTTCTATTTCTCAAATATGTACGAGAATAATAGGCTTTGCGAAACATTTTCTGTTACCTTTCGTTGTAAATACAGCGCGGAAATGGCCGAATATTCAACCACTCCCATCACTTCTGCGTTTACCAAACCAACCTCAGCTTTGAAGTATGTGTTTATTCCGTCGGGCAGACGTCCACTCACAGGGCTACGAAGTGCCAGTGCAACGCGCGGTTGATTCAGCGATAATAAATAGCCGAGTCGCTCGCGTCGATCATTACCGCACACCTCCAGTCCGCGTTGGCACTTTATGTACAAAGCCAGTGGAAGGAGAGCGGGGTGGGGGGGTTGATGAAGCTGCATCGCATGCACACAGGCTTCCCCGCGCATCCCCCACTGCGGGCGATTGCTACTGCCCGCCGCCTGCCGCCCGCCGCCCCCGCCGCCCCCGCCCGCCCCCGCCGCCCCCGCCGCCCCCGCCGCCCCCGCCGCCCCCGCCCGCCCCCCGCCGCCCCCGCCGCCCCCGCCGCCCCCGCCGCCCCCGCCGCCCCCGCCGCCCCCGCCGCCCCCGCCGCCCCCGCCGCCCCCGCCGCCCCCGCCGCCCCCGCCACCCCCGCCGCCCCCGCCGCCAACAGGTTGACGAGGACGTCAAGGGACGACGGTGTCGACGGAAACGACAGCGACGAGGGGCGACGGGGTCGACGGGGCCAAACAGGATGATGGAAACGACAAGGGATGATGGGGACGTCGTGGTCGACGGGAACGACGGCGCGACGAGGGGCGATGGGGTCGACGGGGCCGAACAGGATGATGGAAACGACAAGGGATGTTGGGGACGTCGTGGTCGACGGGAACGACGGCGCGACGAGGGGCGATGGGGTCGACGGGGCCAAACAGGATGATGGAAACGAGGGAAGATGGGCACGTCGTGGTCGACGGCGCGACGCGGGGCGACGGTAACCATGGGGTTGATGGGCCAGGTAGGACTACGTGGGCTACGGCTATGACGGGGACGACGGAGGTGCATGGAGGACGGCTAGGCCGATGGGGTTGATTGGGACTTGGGCTGAGATTGGGGCCAATTGGGAGGGTTGACGGGGCCAACGGACCCAACGGGACCAACGGAGCCAACGAGGGCCGACGGGAACAAGTGATGGTCGGGACCGACGGCGCCGACGGGGGTCAACCGGGCTGATTGGGATGACAGTGGGGAAGGGGGCAGACGTGGACAAGAGAAGGACGGGGCCGAAGGCGCTAACGGGGGTTAACGGGGCTGACGGGGGCCGACGGGGACAAGGGATGGTCGGGGCCGACGGGGGTCGTCGGGGCTGATTGGGATGACAGTGGGGAAGGGGGCAGACGTGGGTAAGAGATGGACGGGGCCGACGGGGGTCGACGGGGCTGATTGGGATGACAGTGGGGAATGGGGCAGACGTGGGCAAGAGATGGACGGGGCCGAAGGCGCTAACGGGGGTTAACGGGGCTGATTGGGGTGACTTTAGACGGGTGCATCGAGGACGGCTAGGCCGATGGGGGTGACGAGGGTTGACGGGGCCAACGGGGGCCGACGGGGACAAGTGATGGTGGGGGCCGACGGCGCCGACGGGGTCGTCGGGGCTGATTGGGATGACAGTGGGGAATGGGGCAGACGTGGGCAAGAGATGGAGGGGCCGACGGGGGTCAACGGGGCTGATTGTGGTGACAGTGGGGAATGGGGCAGACGTGGGCAAGAGATGGAGGGTCCGACGGGGGTCGACGGGGCTGATTGGGGTGACAGGTGGCCGAGGGGGCAGGCGCGATGGAGGGCGGCGGCATGGCCTTCGGGTTCCTGCGGGGCGCTGCGGCGCCCGTGCGGCGGCAACAGTCCGCTTTGTCCCGCCGCGTGTCGGCGCGGCGATGGGAGGGACGAGGGCTCGAAGGGCCGCCCCCACCCCGCACATCGATCATCGCGCCCTGTGAGGCGGCCACTAACGACCCGGAGGGTGCCGCCACCCCCCACCCCCCTCCGCGTCCACTTCCCTCTTGCCCCCTCTCGCGCAGTATTCTCTGATAAACACAACACTTCAAACAATACAAGCACATATTGTTCTTTACTGAGCCATTCAATCAGGATGTGAGTGAAAAGTTGTATGCTCCGTAGCACTGTGAATAAGCACAAAGAATTACAATGAATTGATCTCTCAGAATAGTCTTTTATTCGCAGTACCCTTTTTTAAACTAAACCTTAAGTGCTGAATACGTCCTGTCATTACAGAGAGTGTTTGTTCTAAGGAGAGAATGAGTTAATGTTGATGTGTTGTAGGTAAATCAACCAAAATCTAGTAATGACTACGTAATAGGTAGTTTATCATGTTAAGTTTGTTATAGAGAGTTAACTCTCCGATTATCCACATCTGTTGACATCGTATAGTGTTTTCTTCTACTGAGTTATTGAATAACTTATTGTTTTATGGCGATGCACATCCCGTGCAGAACCACTTCTTCACGCATTAGCTTAGGTTACATTTTGTTCGAATACATTTCTGCCCTCCATTTTTTCAGTTGTTTAGTTATTTCCAATTATACACTTGTACACTTGTTTTTAACTTAATACTTGTCTCATAACTCAGGGGTTCAATATATGAAGCCTAAAGAACGAAAACTGTTTTAAACATTTTGTAGAGATCCACAACAACGATATATGGGCTCTCAGATTGTCACAAAAATAAAATAAATGAAAATGAATCAAAAATAAAATTCCTCTATTTCTCGAAAATGGAGCGTCCCTACTTGGTAGCTCAACTGATGTCAGTCTGACTTTCTGACCGGGAGGTCCTAGGCTTCGAGTCCCTCCGGTGGCGCGCGGCGATTTTTCGGCCCTTGCTTTATAACTAGGTCGAATTTAACTGCTGTCTGGAGGACAATTCTAGCGGATGGTCCTTCGAATCGTCAGTTTTCCGATTTACATCTAGCATATTCGTCAGTACCCTCACAAACAGACCACTAACCGCGCGTGATTCCTCATTTCTGTTCCGTGTCCTATCACTCCCCCCCCCCACACACACAGACTTTCTTGCACTACCCTACCACAAATGTTTTGTATTTTATAAAGAATTATTTTTTGATAAAGTTCTATTTTGTGTTTTAAAAAGACAGCAAATGTAGGTTTTTTCTTAAAAATATTGTCAATTTGATAATTAAATTACAACGTAATATAGAAATTTGTTGAATTAAATTTAAGACATTTTAACGAAGATTTGTTGCCTCTGAACTTTGTTAATATTATCGGTCTGTAAATATGTTAACAAATTGTTAGTTGTAAGATTTTTTCTTTTGTAATTATGTTTTTGGTTTTTAAGTAACTGTATTCTCATTGATTTGACTATTGTTCATTATTTTCATAATTGTTTCTTGGCGTATAACTGAGGTTAAAGACAATAAAATACATTACAAAACAATTATTACAATTACTACCACAACATCGCTATGCAAACACTGCACAAATACTGTAACTACACATCATCATCCGTACACTACTCAAATCATCATATCACTCACTTCTGACTTCGTGAATCCGGTATTACCTAACCGATCTCCTACCTTTTATATGACTATACATAATGGCACGTCCTGTTAATGAAACCATTTACCCGACCGACCAAACTCAAAAAAAATCTCTTTTCATCACGCCTGATGTGCTTGTGCCTTCATGCAGGTCTTGCCTACTTGTGTGAATATTTTTTCGGTTTTTCTTTGTTCGACTGCGCTGCAATCACTATCGTCTCTGAGAAGCGTCTTAATGATATTCCTAATGAAGATAAAAGTGCGAATTCACGAATCGCCCTTGATATTCAGGAATTGTGTTCTTGGGCTGCTGCGTAATTCAGGTACAACATATTTATTAATGCAAACTAATGATTAGATTTGGTGTTTTAAGACAGAAAAGGTAATACTGCAAAACTATGAAGCCATCTTCATTTTAATTTTATACGAAATGAACTAAGTTCCAAGCGAATAATCTGATGTTCGTGCTCTGCCACATCGATAACATTTGGTACAATCATTCTGCAATATGGTGCGGATTTTCCAGTTATTTACGGTAATTTCCAATTCAAATTTCATACGAACTATTTTTTCAGTTAATATCTACTAAAGATCAAAAAATTAAGTTGTGTAATGACACAAAATTTACATTTATTTTGCTCAAAAATATTAACGATAATAATGTGATTACTGTCATTATCATAATTACAACAAACACGACAACTAAGTGCAGTTCAATCGTGAGTCCAACTCTATTTCAATTTTTTAAAATGAAAGGCACATATTTCGAAATCCCTGCATTTAATTTTGAAATAATTTACGGGAGTAATAATTTCTATATCCGAAACCTATCTAGTTGAATGTCCTAAACAATAGAGAATATTCACATGAATGTACTAAATCCAATTACATGTCGCATGTAATACTTTTCTGGTAATCACGTTGTCGAAACGTGCATCAAGCTATAATAATTTTGAAGTTATCAGGAGCATAAATAGTAATTGGTACACCAGTAATTTACATTCCCAAACCATCTGTTTTTAAATATATAAATATTCATAGTATTGATAGTGGATGAAAAGAAATTGATAATTGAGATTTAGATACATTAAAATTTCCTGATTAATAACAATGTTGTTACATGAAGAATGTTTCTCTAAACTTTTTCCTTATTTATAGTTATGATTTTACAATTTTCTTTCATTGAGGAAATTTAATTTCTATTTTTAAACATTTCTATAAAATGTAAAAAATGGACAGATCCTGCGAAAAATTGTAAGTCAACTTTATGAATGCTGTGAGTAATTTTAAATAACGAATGCGAAGGTGAGAGAGTGATAATCCTAAACAAAACTTTTGAGTTTTTCAAATTCATTACCATTCCGCAAAGCACGATTCACTCTAAACAATCCTATTTGATTCAGTATTACAAGTTTCCATGTTCTAGCCAAATGGAATGAATTCGTCATTTTTCTCAGGTTTAACTTTAATGAACTGTATTGTAAACTTTACGAATGTGACTTGTGTCTCTCATTCTTCAAGTAGTCTTGTTTTACGTATTATTTAGCACGAAATATATTATTTCCAGTTACGTGCCGACACTAATTGCCGAGATCGCCAAGTCGAACTCACCTTAAAGGGAAGGCGAAGGCAGGTTTGAATTCCGCCAAGGACGAGGAAGATTGTCAGTCATTGATTGGGGTTCCTCCAAAACTCCATATACCGTCTAACAAACGTTTCTTCCCTCACCCGCCTCCACCCAATTGAAACTGTGAAAGAGCGAATATAGCGGATCCAGAGTCAACGCCTTACGAAATGCGACATTTGTGGCATACGTCAGGGTTCTTCAAGTAGTTCTGTTATACGGACATATTATTAGGCACGGAATATTGTCGAGTTTGGACGACGTCTTGAATAAAATTAGAGATAGAATTCAAATAGAAAATCGATGCTTTATTTTATATAAAGAATACGTAGTTTTATTTTCTTACAAAAACGATCGAACAATGTCAACACGTAACGCGAGACAGACAGGCAAGAAGAAGAAACAAAATGCTACCTACATAAAAAGTGACTATAGTTTCAGATTGTCATAAATGAAAATTCTCTACAAATATTATATTTCCAGCAACGTGCCGACATTAATAGCCGAACTCGCTAAGGCATACTCTCCTTAAGAGGCTCTTAAACTCCGCCCGTACCTAGTTGAGAATGTTCTAAACGTGGACCTATGCACTCCAAGTGAGGGCAGACAGCAAGGGGTGGGGAGAGCAAGCGCGCGCGCCAACTGGAGCGCGAAATGGAGGCGCTAAGCAGCGAGCGCGTGAGCGGCGGAGCGCCCCGGTGAGCGGGCGGTGTGGGCGGTGGGCGGTGTGGGCGGTGTGGGCGGTGCGGGCGGTGTGGGCGGTGTGGCGGTGTGGGCGGTGTGGGCGGTGTGGGGGGTGGGCGGTGCGGGCGGTGCGGGCGGTGTGGGCGGTGGGCGGTGGGCGGTGTGGGCGGTGTGGGCGGTGTGGGCGGTGGGCGGTGTGGGCGGTGTGGGCGGTGTGGGCGGTGCGGGCGGTGTGGGCGGTGTGGGCGGGTGTGGGCGGTGTGGGCGGTGTGGGCGGTGTGGGCGGTGTGGGCGGTGTGGGCGGTGTGGGCGGTGTGGGCGGTATGGGTGGTGTGAGCGGTGTGGGCGGTGTGGGCGGTGGGCGGCAGACGACACGCGCGCCGCGTTCGGCGGTGGACACTCCGTGGAGCGATGGAGGGGGAGGGGAAAGCGATTGCCTAACAAATGGGCCACGGACCCAGGGTTGCCAGATGCTTCGTACAAACATCCGCCGTTAGATAGCCGCCCAGTAAGAAATAAACATAATCCGTTCAATTTACATAAATCCGCCCAATAAGAAAACATTCTCAGCGGGAAATTTGAATTTCAATTATATTTCTTTGTCAAGTTTTTTTAAGACAGTCTTATATATTTTGATGATCAAAATGTTAATAAAATTCCAAATTTCCATTTATTCCCAATTTGTAATTTTATTTCTCTCGACGTTTCGAGGAGCACTAGTCTTCTTATTCAGGAGTCTGATTAAATACAGAAATACTTATATGTTTAGTTACAATTGAGCTAATAATACAATTTGTAGTAAATTTAATAATTGTGTACCAGGTACAAATGAACAGATGGCCTTTTATTAACCTGTTGATCATCAAAATAGATAAGACCGTTTTAAAAAATTGGACAAAGAAGTATAATTAAAATCCAAAAACAATCAGAAGATATTGAAATTTGAATTTCCATTAAAATAATACGAATATGTATTTCAAGTTGTTATTTTTGAGGTAGTGACCCTATGAAGTGCTTGATTAGTGTTTTTTTTGTTTGTGAACATTGAAATAATACTTAATTAAAAACTTTTTGTCATAATAATTTAGTATATCTGAATATTTAAAGTGAAGCTTATAGATGCTTACTCCCAATGGCTGAACGGAAATTGCTGGCAGTGACGCCGCACTTCTAGAAGATGACTTATTTTAAATGGCGTATTCTACAATTAATTGCAAATACCGCCAATCTGATATATTATATACTCATGACGTGCACGACAAAGAACCTATGACTGCTAGAACACACCTTATACTAGAGATCTAAAAACTAACATCACACTTCTGAAAGTAAAACTGAACGAATTAAAAAATGATTAATGAATAATCATATATAAAGTAGAAAAACTAAAAAAATAAACTCACTGTCAACGTCGTTGTGATTCTTTTTTTAAAATTTCGTCGTAATTTAAAAACCCGCCCTAAGTAGCACATATTAAATTCACTTGTTTCGTATGCTAAAACATTTACAGAAACTAGTATTGTATATTGAAGATCATGTCTAGTTAAAGACAAATACACAATTTGTATTCCCAAAACGTCAAGTAAATGATGAGGCTAATTCTGAAATTATCACACTCGACAGAGAATGAAAATGATGCGACAACATCCAGGAAGAATGCAAAGCTGGAGGCAGATGCCCCAAACATCGCTTCCCAGGCGACACATTTGTTTCAATTAGCATGGGCTTCATGTCCCAAAACAAATGGCCACTTTTCCATTTACATCTCGCTTTCGGCTTAGTATGTTTTATTGTGACTGCGAGTTGACAAACATACTCAGAACGTTTACTCAAAACACATTAAAATGAAACATATGCACGATTTGGTAACGATGCGCTTCGCGCGATAATCACGTCAATGCCGGAGGCTTGTGATGCACTAACTAGTGTTTATCCTAATTGAGAGGATACCTTCATTACATTACTCTACCCTGTAGTTTCAAACAGTGGATATTGAAGATTACCCGTGACAAAATGTGTGACAAATTATACCATCAAAAACTCTCTAAAATTTGCTTTTTAACACCAATTACACACATTTTTACATATGTTATTTCATGTGGCTTTTGAATTATGTAGTTTCATATGGCAAATCTTTTCATATGTGTAAAACTGATGTTTTAATAATAACTTCCAAGCGAGTAATTAAAGAGAAAAATTATTCACGTAGGATGTCATGTATAATGTGTATAGACACAGCGATTTGTGAAGAAAAAAATAAATAACAAAAAAGTTATCTGCCTATTATTTTGTGTAACAGGGTGTATTAAATATAATTTCAATACGCCATCTCATTCCTTCACCGTTTCACCTTACAATCACGAGTAACTAGGAAGTGTTTTGAGTAATTTTCTAACTTCGACGCAGGTGTGCCGTCTGCATGTCACGGGAAACGCTGAGCACCTTCATGGGACACGAAGCGGTGATAAAGTCTCGGGAGATAATTGGCTTATAGTGAAAGCGGAAGTTCCTATAGGCCGAACCCACTGACAGAAACGACTAGAGATAATGGCTCAATGAAACAATCTAAACGGCTTTAAAAGTTAAGAAAAAAATAATCAAATTATCCTAAACAAGATGTAAATATTTTAGTAGCAGACTTTTACAGGAACAAACACTTTGCGTTTTTTTTACTATCTATTCATGTGGATTTCCGCAAAAGAAATTCACAACTTACAGTTCCGGCAGCGTCTAATCGATTCTGACAGTTCGATGCGCTGTTGTTACACATTACTACGCACATGGATCCACCCACACAACAGTTAAATGAAATCTCAAAACATTACCTCTTACCGACAGGCGATCAGACGTCTGGAAATCATGTCTTCGCCACAGCCGAATCTTATCGCCTCCGCGAATACGTGGGTTGATTAGTGATCACGGGCACTAAACTTGTTACATCATCAGTCCTATAAGTGTAGTGCATGTTGTTATCGTGGGAAGCGGCGCTGTTCTCCCGGTGTTTAGCGAGATTCAGTGGTGACCTACATTAGCTTGCGGAGATGTTCACTAACAAGGTATCTCCCACCTGCGGGGCACCTGCGTCCCAGCCGGGACAATCTCTAAGCTCCCCACTGGTTTCCCGAAGTATGGTAGTGTAGTGCAAGTTAGTGTAAGTATGTGTGTAATTAAGGTGTGAGAAAAGGAGAAAGATGGGGAAGGAAAGATCGCGCGCGTTTCCCCGACGCATGTGGTAGTGTAGTGCATGTTCATCTAAGTGTTTGAGTCTGTGTAAGGAGTGAGGATAGGACAAGGAAAAGGTAGGAAAGATCGCGCGCACTCTGTGGCTCGTTTCTTAGGGCACTGCCCCGGTACTCGCCCGGTGAAACTATCGATCGGACCTGCCAGCCACTGGAATTTTCCTCCAGGCAGCGACTAACATAACTATAGCTGTACCGCTCGCAAATAAACCATCATGGCGGGCGTACTTTTGGTGAAGCCTCAGAGGCTTCCCCCACTCTGCAGTAGCTGAAATTTCCCCTCTCAGCGATATCGAAGCTCAGAGGCGACAAGGAGAGACGACTGCGAGACGCAGCGATCGCACTACCCGTCACTCGTCATCACTACTTTCATCAGGGAAGAGCAACTCACACTGTCGGGAGTGTCCAAAGAAATCATCAATGTATTGGCGCATCACTGCAGCCCTTCTTCAAGACACGCCTTATTTCCTATTCATCGTTTGGACAACCCCTACTGAAGAAACACGTAAGCTGCCTTTCGTCTGATCCTTTTCACTCATTAGTTTGTTATCGCCAAACTCGCAGTGTTGAATAATCGCGCGACCCACGAGGGAAGGACAGAGAGGAGCTATGTTGTGACAAAGAGCTCAGGCTGTCGGAGAAATATTTTCGCTTTGGAGGGGGAAGCCACGTTCGGGCATGCGCAGTGGAAGGTTCTTTTGAGTTTGGTAGAGCTTTAGTGTCGACAGTCCTGCCACCGTCGGAACAAGCACCTCCCGGTCAGAGGCGCTGCAGTTGCTGCCCTGAGCCGGTTGGGAGGCGAGTTAAGTTAATGCCTTATTTTACGTGGCGAGACTCGGGCCATCAGGCCCGCTCTTCGTCTGACCACACACATTTCTCTACGCTTCTTTCACCATCTAATGGAGAAAGAAGGTATTATCTCGGGCGACGAAACAGGCGATTTGAATTTATCTCACAGGTTTCATTTAGGCTTGAGGATCTTTTACATGCAAGTAAATCTACTAAGATGGGAGAGCCGGCTTTACTTCTCCTCCGAAGGAAGGCGTACGAAGGATTTTTTCGCCCTTAAAAAATCCATGGCTTCGATCGGGTTTGAACCCGTAATCTTGAGTACAACAATATACCATCCGTTATACCATCCGAATCCGCGGAGTGGAGTGACGCGTGCGTGCTCGTGTGGTTGCAGGGCGATTCTGGTAGAGCTCTGGTGTCGACAGTCCTGCCACCTTCGGAACAAGCACCTCCCGGTCAGAGGCGCTGCAGTTGAGCCGGTTGGGAGGCGTGGAGTAGAGTGGAGTGACGCGTGCGTGCTCGTGTGGTTGCAGGGCGATTCTGGTAGAGCTCTGGTGTCGACAGTCGTGCCACCTTCGGAACAAGCACCTCCCGGTCAGAGGCGCTGCAGTTGAGCCGGTTGGGAGGCGTGGAGTAGAGTGGAGTGACGCGTGCGTGCTCGTGTGGTTGCAGGGCGATTCTGGTAGAGCTCTGGTGTCGACAGTCCTGCCACCTTCGGAACAAGCACCTCCTGGTCAGAGGCGCTGCAGTTGAGCCGGTTGGGAAGCGTGGAGTAGAGTGGAGTGACGCGTGCGTGCTCGTGTGGTTGCAGGGCGATTCTGGTAGAGCTCTGGTGTCGACAGTCCTGCCACCTTCGGAACAAGCACCTCCCGGTCAAAGGCGCTGAGCCGGTTGGGAGGCGTGGAGTGGAGTGGCGTGGCGTGGAGTGACGCGTGCGTGCTCGTGTAGTTGCAGGGCGAGTCTGGTAGAGCTCTAGTGTCGACAGTCCTGCCACCTTCGGAACAAGCACCTCTCGGTCAGAGGCGCTGCAGTTGAGCCGGTGTGGAGGCGTGGAGTGACGCGTGCGTGCTCGTGTGGTTGCAGGGCGATTCTGGTAGAGCTCTGGTGTCGACAGTCCTGCCACCTTCGGAACAAGCACCTCTCGGTCAGAGGCGCTGCAGTTGAGCCGGTTGGGAGGCGTGGCGTGGAGTGGCGTGGAGTGACGCGAGCTGGTGTGTTGGCAGGGCGGTGGGCGCCATGGCGGGGCTGCGGGCGTCGCTGCTGGTGGTGGTGGCGGCCCTGGCGCTGGGCGGGCCCGCCTGCCGCATCTCCGAGTTCCCGTGCCGCAACGCGCGCTGCGTGCGCCTCGACCGCTACTGCGACGGCGTCGACGACTGCGGCGACAAGTCGGACGAGCCGCGCTTCTGCACCGGTGAGTACCTCTCTTTTGCGTTGCATTCCACCCACGCAGAGGCCCTAGGTTTTTTTTATTTCTTTACTTCTTGTTCGCTCGTGAGGCCTTTCAAGGGCTTGGATGCAATGGTCTTTTCATTATTAGGAATGGGCATCCTTGATTTTTTGAGCTTTACATCACTGATCCATTGATTAGGAGTTTGTTTGGGATGTACCTGGTTTAGGATTTGTTTAACATTGATGTTTTAACATTAGGCTAACTGTTGTTTTGGTTTTATCATGTTCCTACGGGGGGGGGCGGAATTTATCTTTTGGGAATTTTGATTTGATTCGCCAAGGGTACGCGGCATTACGTCCGAGGTTGAATTTATTACTTAGGTGCGAAATATTAAGTGCAGTATAAAACATTTGAAATTACAAGGGTTTTGAATTGGCTTTTGCCTTTAAATTTAAATATCAGGTAGCTCCTATACAATGAAAGCAATCATTCACAAAAACTAATATATGTGTGAAATTTGCAAAGGAAGGATAAATGAGGGGATAGTGAAAATAACCTTCTGCACATTAAAAACCAATTACTTGAATAAGTTTTACAATATTTGATATTTTCTAACCTAGGGCACGTACGGTTTTTGAACTGTAACTTAAATTTACATAGAGTTGAATAATTTGGATTGAATAAAACAATTTTTAATCTCTGCAGATGAATGTTATTTGCTAATGTTTGCTCGGTTTGTACTTGGGAACTTGATTTGCCTGTAGTCTTTCTTCGTGTCTCGTAAATGTTATGAAAACTATACGTACCTTTTTGTTCGTTGAGAAATACTACAATACCTTCTGAATTTGAAAGCTAGAACCATGGTGATATTGGTGAATGTATGCCAACGTGTGTTCTTGACGAAAACATCATTTACAGTGAATGTTTAAAAACCTGTGAAACTTTGCGTTACATTTTACATTACAATGAACTTGAGAGAAATTGTGCGTCGATGTGCATTACGCATTACGCTGCCAGGAGTGCTCCGATTGATTAGAATACTACCAGTTAATTGTGTATAAGCCCTTGTAGCTTGGCTCTACAACGACCAGCCTGGGCAGGAGACGCTGACGACTGCTCGCGCAGTGTTCGGTGGCTTCTCGGAAGCCGAAGGTTCGACGCAGCGTTTTCGCGTTATATAACAACCACCATCACCACCAACATCATCACCACCACAACCACTATCTCTATTCCTCCCCTTCATCAAACATTTGTTGCCTTTGGTGTTTAATACAATATTAAAGAGTTCGAACTACAAGGGGCAGTCTGTAAGTAATGCATCCTATTTTTCTCTACTTATATAAAATTATTTAAGTGAAATATTTTGGCTTTTCTATAAGTCATTGAAGTAGCAACTTCCTGCATCAAAAAGTGGCATCACAGTAGTTTGAAAAATGGTCGACATCGATGTTCCTAAAAGACCGCATTGTGTGATTGAATTCTTGAATGCAGAAGGTGAAATGACAGTTCATATTCAGGAAAGACTGAAAAATGTGTACCGTCATGCAACAGTGGACGCCAGCACTGTTAGAGTTGGGTTCCTCTTTGTAACGAAGCACATTGGCAAACACCGTTGGTGGACAAAATGCGGAGGGGGAAGTATAGACTGCAATTTCAACAAGTCGATGGCATCATTCGTGATCTTTGGGTGATTGCACACTAAGTGAGGGAGATAATGCAACACAATTCATCTGTTACATTTAACCTTGAAAGTGTTGTCATTGCAAGTGCTGCAGAAAAGCTAGTTTCTCCTGGAACCAAGAGTTTGTTGTCCGTCATCGCGTAAACAAGTCAATGCGTTGTTAAAAGCCGGAAACCGCCACACAGTGTATAATCATTGTACACAGTGACAATGTCGTACGGCAATTCCAGGTGGAAGACGAGGCTACGAGGTCTGCTCACTCTGTTTTCACGCGGAAATTGAAAATAATGTGTTGATCTAAGCAACAAAGAGAAGTCGTATAAGCTTGTTATTTATGTGCATAGTGTTAGTAACAAGATTCTAAAGCTTGTATGTACTGATAAGTTAAATTTTATATTTCAGGAAGCCGAATCATTTGCGGTTGTAAGGGTTCAGTTCATAAACGCGTTGGCTACACCAAATTATCTTAATGTTATCCCATAACCTTTAGAGAACTACTTGTAAGCTTAACACTTAATACTGGAATATCACATTTATACGAGAATTAAGTGCTCTAAAGTCTTAGTAACAGTGATAAAGGCCACGTATTCATTGGTCAGTAGGTAATTCAATTTTAATTAAGATCGACAATCAAATTCAGTTTTTAATAAATTTTCAAAAATGTAGATAGAAATGAAGTGCCTGTATTGTCAGGTATTAATAAATAATAACTAATTATGATTTGTGTATGTTTTGCTAACTTAACATGAAAAAATACAATATTGTATCTTATGATTGTTACTTAAGGAAATTAATTCGAAATAATTCAGTATAAAAAATGAGTGTTAAGAGTTATTACTGTCCCAAAGGATAAGCGAACGTGTGTGTATATATTCCTACTAATCTACTAAACTGTGAAGAATAACAACTATCCTTCACATTTGACATAGCGGTAAGACAATGCGAACAGGGCAAGAACAAGAACAATCATGGATGTATTAACTAATTTTGATATTAATATAATTGCTGTTGATGTAGATAACTTCTAAGAATAAATACACACATTTGATACCAGAAAAACTTTTTATTTATGATTTTGACATCTTTTAGACTAACATAATTGCAACTGTACAACAGATACTTCAAATTCAGCCCTCGTTTTCAAGACTTGTTTATGCCATTTCCCCTATAAGTACACACGCATGCGAGCACTCACCAGTCTCAGTCCATATGATATCAGAGAAGCACTGTGGAATGGACGATTTCCTGCTTCTACCCCAGCGCATTCACACGTTGTTGGCGATGTGCGCGTCCGGGTAGTAGGGAGAGACGTGCGCACGCAGCAGTTATCTGCTAAATGGCATTGCTAACTAGCTCCCTCGCGGTGGCTGGGCGAATGGGGCGGCGCGAGGGCTCAAAACGCCCCATCCGTCACTCGGTGGCCGCTGCCAGCACGTGTCGCCAGCGGAAGCTCACCACAGCAGCCTGTGGCCCCACCAGCGGTGGCGCACGGCGGGCCGGTACACACGCTAAACGTGGGCAAAATTACTTTTTTTTTTACAAATGACTCACGAAGGCAACTTCTGTGCATTGCTAGCCGTACGTAAAGTCCATTTTTAATACTTATTAAAAAACAATTGTTGCCAAGACAACTATCTCGTTACCATGACGTTTTTTGCATGATTTTTGCAAACCATGCAAAAACGTTTTTGCATGATATTAGAATACTCTTCTCTAATCAGGGCCCTATGAAATTCATTTCTATGTTCTCCGGGGCATCAGGCTTCTTTTTCTAATATAAGTTTACAAAGATTTTTGTATTATATTTTTATGTATTCGTAGAAAAATGTTCATATTTCGTGTGTGAAGTTTCGGTTTTATTCATGGTCTCGATTGAGGGCGAGGGGGCGAGGGCGAGGGGGCGAGGGGGCGAGGGCGAGGGGGCGAGGGCGAGGGGGCGAGGGCGAGGGGGCGAGGGCGATGGGGCGAGGGCGATGGGGCGAGGGCGAGGGCGAAGGCGAGGACGAGAACGAAGGCGAGGGCGAGGGGGTGAGGGCGAGGGGGCGCGGGCGAGGGGGCGAGGGGGCGAGGGCGAGGGGGCGAGGGGGCGAGGGGGCGCGGACGAGGGGGCGAGGGGGTGAGGGCGAGGGGGCGAGGGCGAGGGGGCGAGGGGGCGAGGGGGCGCGGGCGAGGGGGCGAGGGGGTGAGGGCGAGGGGGCGAGGGGGCGAGGGGGCGAGGGCGAGGGGGCGAGGGCGAGGGGGCGAGGGCGAGGGCGAGGGGGCGAGGGCGATGGGGCGAGGGCGATGGGGCGAGGGCGAGGGCGAAGGCGAGGACGAGAACGAAGGCGAGGGCGAGGGGGTGAGGGCGAGGGGGCGCGGGCGAGGGGGCGAGGGGGCGAGGGCGAGGGGGCGAGGGGGCGAGGGGGCGCGGACGAGGGGGCGAGGGGGTGAGGGCGAGGGGGCGAGGGCGAGGGGGCGAGGGGGCGAGGGGGCGAGGGGGCGCGGGCGAGGGGGCGAGGGGGTGAGGGCGAGGGCGAGGGGGCGAGGGCGAGGGGGCGAGGGCGAGGGGGCGAGGGCGAGGGGGCGAGGGCGAGGGGGCGAGGGCGATGGGGCGAGGGCGATGGGGCGAGGGCGAGGGCGAAGGCGAGGACGAGAACGAAGGCGAGGGCGAGGGGGTGAGGGCGAGGGGGCGCGGGCGAGGGGGCGAGGGGGTGAGGGCGAGGGGGCGAGGGGGCGAGGGCGAGGGGGCGAGGGCGAGGGGGCGAGGGGGCGAGGGGGCGAGGGGGCGCGGGCGAGGGGGCGAGGGGGTGAGGGCGAGGGCGAGGGGGCGAGGGCGAGGGGGCGAGGGCGAGGGGGCGAGGGCGAGGGGGCGAGGGCGAGGGGGCGAGGGCGATGGGGCGAGGGCGAGGGGGCGAGGGCGAGGGCGAAGGCGAGGACGAGAACGAAGGCGAGGGCGAGGGGGTGAGGGCGAGGGGGCGCGGGCGAGGGGGCGAGGGGGTGAGGGCGAGGGGGCGAGGGGGCGAGGGCGAGGGGGCGAGGGCGAGGGGGCGAGGGCGATGGGGCGAGGGTGAGGGCGAGGGCGTGGGTGAGGGCGAGGGCGCGGGCCAGAACGGGGCGAGGGCGAGGCCGCGGGCGTGGGCGAGAACGGGGATGAGGGCGCTGGCGAGGGCGCGGGCGAGGGCGAGAGTGAGGGAGCGGACGAGGGCGCGGGCGAGAACGGGGGCGAGGGCGAGGGCGAGGGCGAGGGTGAGGGCGAGGGCGAGGGCGAGGGCGTGGGTGAGGGCGAGGGCGAGGGCGAGGGAAAGGGCGAGAACGGGGGCGAGGGGGCGGAGCGTGCGAAGCGCTAAGTGGCCGCAGTCCGCGCATGGCGCGGGGCGCTGCTACAGCCATTCCACTCGATGCGCTCCGCGCTGGCGGCTCCAACAGGACACGTGGCACCCCCGCACATGTGGCTTCCCGTGTCGCTCAGAGCGCCAACTCATGTCCCTGCGGTGACTACCTGGGAGGTCCTAGAGTTTGAGGCCCGACGATGGAAGGATTTTTAACACCAGCTAGGTTGCTGGGTTGAGTCCTGTCGCTGTCTAGCGGCTGGCTGCTGTGATCAGTAGTTTTCCTTGGTTTCTCCGATCAACACTAGGCGAATGCCGGAGCACTTCCGCAAAAGAAGGCCACGGACCGCGTGGGATTCCTTTCCTTCCGTGTCCTATCCTCACCCCTTACACACACACTTACACTTACATGCAGTGCACTGTCTGTTCTGGCGCAACAGCTCCTTTAGGGGCCAAGCCCTACCGGCGCCAAGCCCTACCGGCGACATCCCGACCCCTTGGCCGTGAGTTAAAGGGTACGTGTGGTTAGCACATAGATGTCCTCATGCCGTATTCTGGTCTTCTCTTCCTGAGAAGTGAGCTTTCTTATCCTCACACAGCAACCTATACTGAGACGACGAAATTGCAAAAAAGCCCACACTATAAACTGCCTCGTTCGGGAATCGAACCCGAGGTCACGTGATGGAAAGCAAGCACGCTCACAAGCGGGCTACCTGTGCGGCACATGCCATATTCTACGGAAGAAAGTACATGAACTTCTTTTTCGGGAATAATGACCTTAGCCGTTGACGCGCCCGGAATCACTAACAATCGGTCGATCAATCGCACGGCCCCTGACAAATACAACGTGCATTACACACGAGCTGAAAAAGCTCTGGTTTACAATCGCCTATTAGACAGAGAAACGAATCAGTTCTATTTCTATTGAGAATTTGCACCTAAAAGAAAGCATACGTCTCCGCAGACGGGGTCAAGAGATATAATAGGAATTTTGCCCTGAGGAAGATCGCTGTACGGCGGTCAAAACGTCGGCAAGTATGTCCACGACGCGACATCTTCAGGACAGCCAAGTATCTAAAGTAACTTTCTACATTCCTACTCATACCGTTCATCCCTTTTTAATCCCCTCCTCCTCACACCGATGCAGTTCTCTCTCTTTTCCCCCATTAATTTTATTTTAGTCCAGCATCTAACATTTTGTTTTTTCTTTCATAACTTTTTTTTTAATTCTTAACTCGTAATTATTAGTTGTATAAAAGTTTAACTTCAATTGAAGAAGGAACACTTTTTCTGAATGGGAAAATAACCTCACGGTACAGTTGCTTGTTATATCACGAAAAATGAAAGTAACGACACTGCAATACAGCGACATCTGTCGTAATATCTGCTTGTTATGAATTTTGTTGAATGTTTGCACATTCGTCATTTACAGTAGAGGAAAAATGTTTAATACTTGGCAAACTCGTTCTTGCAATTGTAATATTAAAAAGCGTTCCGCAGGAAAGCGTATTCAAAATAAACTTCGTGACAATCAAACAGGTCGTAAATATATATTCGGAGCAGAAGCTTGTTAGCAATTTCGGGTCTCATAGTTTTCAAAAAGCGGGTACATAAAATGCATTGTAATGTACAAAGTTTATTTGAATGTGACGTGAGCTGAAATAAATGATCACAATTTTCCTTTTATGTTGATGACTTTGTCGTCAGTTGTTCAACGAACAACCTGCCTTTAAACTTGGTTTATTTATAATCATTTAAATTTCCTTAACCCTTGTACTATATCTGGGGCTTTCTGGACTTCTTAATCATTAATTTGTTAATATTTTCCTGAATGTTTGCAGGATAAGTTGAGTCTTCTAGAAGTGTCTTCGTGCACTTATAAGCAGGTACCAAACCATTTATATTTTAGTTTCACTTTAAACATCTGCAACGACCTTCGTGAAATTAGATGCTCTTCACCCCCTCGAAGTATCTCTCATGAAACATCCTGTTTTTTTTAGTCACAGGACTTATCAAGGCAGGACATTTTAAATAGGATTTGTCGAGTAACAGCCAGGTTATGTATCTTCCATACAGTAAATATGTCCCTGTTGTCAAAATCTTCATTAGAAAGGAGATTCTAATATAAAGGAATACCAAAATAATGATTGTATTTGTATCATTTAAATCTATTACACATCTCCGAGATATTGCAATGATACCCCTTTCCTTCCCGTGTCGTTCCCCGAACATACACCATTCGTTGTTTTCTTGTCTTGTGAGTGACAATGCTCCTATCCGCAGAGTTAGTGTTCTTAATTCCATGCCGGAAAGAAGTACTCCGTAATTGCAATGACGGTTCACCTTCTCCAATTTAAATACAATAAACAAAGCCTTGGACAAAAAACTGTTTCGATATTTTCTCTATGTGAGCCTTTCCACGATAATACAAATCGCTCTTTTAAGTTTTCCGGCAAATCAATAAAGCATTAGCATTCTTTCAACAATATTACGTAGTGTATGGAGTAACAATATACTCTACACAATTATTGTCATTATCATCTCGTAACGAGAAATTATACTCAATGAATTGTTAAATGTAACAATGTAGTTTTGGGGAAGCATTATTTCCGAGCTTGTGGAGGAATATTCTCCCTATCAACAAGGTTGTCCATTCGTGCCCCGGTAATTCATTCCATTCTTACTCGACTTCGTCGCTTCCTTCCTTTCCTGAGAAAGGGCTCGTGCGTTTCCTTATAGATTCCCGCCTGGGGACGGGACGGGGTGAGGTGGAGTGGGGTGGGCGAGGAGACGGGCAGAAATTCGGATGCGCCCATGCATGCAAACGCGTGCGACACGAAGGGCGCGGCCCTCGACACGCGCGGAGTTCGCGAGCCCAATTTCCTCGCTTGCCTGAGCCGCGTCGGGGGCGGAACCAGAGTGATCCTCTGCCCCGCCCATCACCTCCACCCCTCCTCGCCCCTCCACGCCCTCTCATGGCCCCTCCACGTCCCTCCCTAACCCTCCCACGGCCTCCCAAGCCCCTTCACACCCTTCCCACGCCCTCCACGCCCCTCCTAGTCCCTCCAGCCCCATCAGCTCCTCCCAGCCCCTCCACGTCCCTTCCAGACCCTCCCAGCACACCACGCCTATTCTCTCCCTTCCACACACCTCCACAACCCTCCTCACCACTTCACACCCCTCCCCGCCCCTCTCAGCTCCTTCACACCCCTCCCATCCCCTTCAGCTCCTCCCAGCCCCTCGCGCGCAGTCCTGTGGCCCGTTTATTAGGGTACTGCTCCGGCATTCGCCTGGTGTTCATCGGAGAAACCACGAAAAACTATCGATCAGAGCAGCCGGCCGCTAGAATTCTCCTCCAGACCGCGACTGAACTCGACCTAGCTGAGAAGCTAGTGTCGAGAATCCTGACACTGCCGTAACTCGCATGCGGGGTTTGTAAGATGGTGAGTAAGGCTGGCACGGTGGTGAAACAATTCCTAGGATGATTGTTAATAGTAGTCATTTGTGGTTTGACTATAATTATTTTTCTATTTAATTATGATGAGCTCATGTTGTAATTGTAATTCTCATTGTAATTCCTGATGCAAGAACAATGGCTGTATTCAGGAGCGGAATTTGTATAGGATTAAATGGTTTAAATTCCTACTGATGGTCAAATTATTAAGAGCTTTTTTAGTGCATCTTAGATCTTCCGGTGAGAGGCACTGTAGTGACATCAGTTGATGCCCTGAGCCATCACTCTCGGTAGGGTTACCTGAAGTTCAGAATTAAATATCAAATACGCAGTTCTGCTTAATGAAACTTCCCACTGTGCGTTCGTTGGCAAAAAATTGTCATTTTTAAATCATCTGCATCCAATGAAAGTTAGAAACATTGATTTTGAAATACTCTGAAGTAACACTCCTCAAGAAGACGCGGGGCTGTGCTGCCTGTGCAAGGCACTGCCCGTGTTCTGCCAAACGCCTCTTGCCCTCGCCACCCCAACGCAAGCCATCCCCTTCTGCCATCCCACCCTGCACACCCGCCCACCCTGCCGCCGACCGCGCGTTCGCTGTTCGCTGTTTGTGCGGGTGGCGCTGCGGTCCGCGCGGTCGCTCTGTCGCGCGTTTGCGGCGCCGACGGCTCTGATTGGGCTCCCCCTCGCCGCGCGCTGCCACGCCCCCTCCCACCCTCTCGCCTCACCCCGCAGCCCCCCACTTTTGCATGGCTGTTTGTAGTAGTAATAATAGTAATAATAATAGTAATAATAATAGTAATAATAATAGTAATAATAATAGTAATAATAATAGTAATAATAATAATAATAATAACCAAGGAGGTAGAGAAATGTCTTAAATACAAGAGTTTGGAAATCGAGATCAGCCGAATGTGGGACGTAAAAGCACAGGTCGTCCACGAAAGTTATCAGAGCTCTGGGATTTGTTCTGCAAAATTTGTGTAAGAGCTTGGCTAACCTCCCAGGTAATTCAAAAGACTGGGAAGTGCAAGAAATTGCTTTATTGGGAACATGCCACATTTTGTGCAAAGTATTGTAGAGACACCGACAGTCCCTAGATCTTCTTCTTAGGTAGCTGGTTGCAACCTGGAGTAGATTTAATATTCAACCGACTAATAACATCTTTAGTCGTGAAGTAGAGAAATAATAATGACAATAATAATGATAATAATTATAGTAATAATAGTATTTATTGCCTGTTGTGAGCTCTCGCTCAGTGGCAGTGTTTTTACAGAACTGTAAGTACCTACAAAGACAAGTTAAGATGATGTATTATATGGAATATACAAATACTGATTAATAACCAAGAAAATATACAACACATAAATATTTCGTCGCAAACAAGTTCCTAGACCAGGGCCGTCAGACAAACGAGCAAGCGAATGGTCTTCGCAGAGGTTTGGGGCACGCGGCGATATCAGTTTAGGGAAGTCACTGAGTCACAGGCGGGAAGCAGGGGTGCGAAAGCAAACACAGGGGTTGGTACATCATAAGAGACATTTCTTAATTTTTATGAACTTTTAATGGAAATTTACATTGAAAGAGAATCTGCAGTTACACAAGCATTGATCATTACACCAAGGAACATTAACGCACGTTTCTACTTAGTGATAAAGAATGGAATGTATGAGAACTATTAACTCTAATTACAAGTAACTCAAATGAATATTTTAAGAAAATAAATAGAACCCAATATTAACAACGAAAACACAATAATAATAATAATAATAATAAGTATTATTATTATTATTATAATATAAAAAATATTAACAATTTTATAATCATTATCGTAAGAAATTTTGAAATTGTATCAGAAATGAATCTGGTGAGTTTCGTCATATGTACTAGTTGTGCTGACAATCAGTATCAATCTTCTTTATGTATTTCATCAGCATTGGCCTACAAATGTGTAAATTGTTTTTATAAATAAGTGTTAATTTGTTTTTTTTCTCAGCAAATATAAAGGATTTCCGTATATTCCAGACAAACTGACTATAGAGAAATATACGAACGCATCGTCTATAATACTGCCATAAAATCGAATGGAATCGATGTGCCCTTGTCAAGTGCAAAACACATCAGCGATAAGGAATTAGAACGCGAAGGAAGAAAACTGGCGAAAGCTGTCGGAACGCGCAGCGAAGTTTCAATGCGGCAGCAAAACTAAATTACGTAACTGAATTTCTAGCGATGCGGGTGAAATGAAAACTGTGCATCGCCAGTCGAATTTTACTCGCAGCTACCTCACAACACACAGCAAAAACAACTTACACTCTGATGGTTTTGCTCAGGATGGTTGCGAACTAATTTACAAAGTATGCACGAGCCAGTTGCATCAAATTGTGTTGTGGCAGTGCGGACGAATTATCATATTGCAGCTTACGTTGTACTTATATAAATACATGCAACGCAACATTTTATATTCATTATACATTGATGTGCTCATAATGCTGGGAAATGCGATGGAATTAAAACATTATTCAGAGCTCATACGTTGTATGAATACTCAATATTTTTCTTAGTATATGCTTAAATAATTTTTATTACCATACGGATTTGTGAGATCGTGTATTTTATTAGACTTGACGATTTGTTGATTACAATATTATCTTGCATTTTATTTGTTTACATTTATTATAACCAGATATTTGTATTAGGTGTAAGATAAACAAAATGAGATAACAGACATTGTGTGTCATCTTCGGATTGTATTATTTAACTGACAATCTTTTGCTTCATGCGATATTAAATAGTTGGAGAGTACTAATATGCTAGTAATACTATGTATTACAAGCTAAACAATGTCACGCTTGCTATTTTTAGAATTTTCCGACTTAGAATTATTGATGTTGTTATTCGTTTTGATCTCGTTGCGATTATCATTTTAGCTACATTCAAGGATTGGAAACAATGTAAGGACAGCACTTTTGAAATCCGTTCCAGAATCTTTCACCAAAGTTTGCTAACGCATTACTTCCTTGTAATCCCCCATTTTGTCACGTTCTTCTACATTTATGGAAGGTGTCATATACTATCAACGCATCCATCCCGTAGAAACCTTCCTATGCGGCGAATTGCTGTCTTATCTTCTGCGTAGAGATACCTGCTTCATGTTGGTGAAAAGTTAATCACATGTACTATTGAATGAATATTGGTGTTAATGTGGGAAAATCTCGTACTGCAATAATTATGATGAAATTCCGCCATCGTTTTAACTATGTGGCAATGTGAATTTTCGTGTAGAGTAATGGGAGACCATGACAGATTGTGCAGTTGCTAACTTTTGAATAGATTGAAGACGACGTTGCAAGCCGTTGCAGTAATCATTGACTGTCGATCTAAGAACTTGCGTATTACCAACTGTGTTTTATTCATGAATGCAAAATTAACTAAATTGTTTCGTCATTTCTTCTCAAACAACACCGACCGGGATGTAACGGGCTAAATTGTAGGTCATAAAAAGGGAAAGGAAATTACCTGGGAAGGCGAATGTATGGGAAACCTCAATGCGGGATGCAATCGGGCTTTGTCTTCTCAGATAGCCGAAAGTGAAAAGGAATTAACTGGGAAGCAGATGTTACGTAAACTTGAAGGTGAGGTACAGTCAGGCTATGTTGTCTCAGATAGACAAAAGTGAAAGGGAAATAAATGAGAAACAAATGTTTGGGCAGCCTCGACGAGTAGTACAATGGGGCTGTGTCATCTCAGGAAGCTGAAAATGCACAGGAATTAACTAGTAAGCCTGAAAGCAAAACGCAATAGGCCGATTCCCCTCGTAGGAGGACCGTCGCCCAGAACCTCACCGCCTGCCGCCAGCTTGCAGCTAGCAGATAGTGCAAGGCTGTCCGAAGGCCACGGCCCTAGGCGCCCGCGCTCCCGATTGGCGGCCATCTATGACAAAGCAAATTTGGAACATGCTCGACGCACGGATAATGGCGAGAACGTGGTGGAGGGAGAGCGAAGGTGGGAACGAGGGCGAAAGAGAGGACGAGGGCAAAGAAGTGGACGAGGACGAAGGATAGCACGAGAGCGAAGGAGAGGATGAGGGCAAAGGAGAGGACGAGGGCGAAGGAGAGGACGAGGGCGAAGGACAGGACGAGGGCGAAGGAGAGGACGAGGGCGAAGGAGAGGACGAGGGCGAAGGAGAGGACGAGGGCGAAGGAGAGGACGAGGGCAAAAGAGAGGGTGAGGGCAAAGGAGTGGGCGAGGGCGAAGGAGTGGACGAGGGCAAAAGAGAAGGTGAGGGCAAAGGAGAGGACGAGGGCAGAGGAGAGGACGAGGGCAAAGTAGAGGACGAATGCAAAGGAGTGGACGAGGGCTAAGGAGAGGTCGAGGGTGAAGGAGAGGACGCGGGCGAAGGAGAGGGCGAGGGCGAAGGAGAGGACGAGAGCGAAAGAGAGGACGAGGGCGAAGTGGGGGGCGCGGGCGAAGGAGAGGGCGAGGGCGAGGGCGAGAAAGCGCCCGCCGCGCGCTGTGGGACGCCCCGAGGCGTCGCGGGGCGCGGGTGAGAAGAAGTTACTGCGCCCCGAGGGAGCGATCGCCCGCGACGGCGCAACGAGGCGGCGCGACCATGCGTTTACGGGAGATTGCTTCTCGTTCCTTCAAATCTTCAACGACAGCGCAGGAAAACTTAAAGTGGAGAAGTGGAGAAGGGGATTTATTTCTGTTGTACGTTTTATTATGTCATCTTCTTCAATGTGCATCTGAACTACGGTTGTATGTTTAAATATAACTGTGACTATGTACTCCGTTAAAGTCTAGAACAATGAAGATGTTTGCATCTGTAATTTTGTAGTTCACCGTTTTCGTTGATGTGCATATATAGTTATTGATAAGTGACGAGTAAATTTTAGAATGCTATTGTTTTACGTTCCAAAAACCAAACTTTCCGGACTAATTAATATTTTGGAAGTTTTTTGTGTGTTCATTAACTATATCTGAATAAACCATTAGTACCGTATGCGTACTACAAATTACTCAATGACTTATAAAACAGTCGAATACTGCAAATTAAATAAATCTTCGGGATGACGAGAATCAACATGGCTACCGCTTTGCAGATTTTGAGAATCATCCAAAGAGTATACGCTTGTATGTTTCCATGAATAATGTGCTCAACTTAAACAAAAGTGTCTTGACTCATTTGAAAATGCAGGCGTACTCATTTGAAAATGCAGAACTGAGCTCCTATCGCCGTCTCGTTCATCAACATTTTATTTGTATGGCCAAAGACACACATCCTCGCGTGGTTGCGTGATGGGCATGTCGCGAAACAAAATATAAGAACAAGAACAATAACATTTTGTTTTAGTGGCTAGGCTGAGGCCATTATGTCCACTCTTCCGCCGAATCAATGAAGCATGCCAGAAGACGGGCGAGTGGCGAAGTGGGCGGGCGGGCAAGTGGACGTGCTGTTGGACGTGCTGTTGGGCGTGCTGTTGGGCGTGCTGTTGGACGTGCTGTTGGACGTGCTGTTGGGCGTGCTGTTGGGCGTGCTGTTGGCGTGCTGTTGGGCGTGCTGTTGGGCGTGCTGTTGGGCGTGCTGTTGGGCGTGCTGTTGGGCGTGCTGTTGGGCGTGCTGTTGAGCGTGCTGTTGGGCGTGCTGTTGGACGTGCTGTTGGGCGTGCTGTTGGCGTGCTGTTGGGCGTGCTGTTGGGCGTGCTGTTGGGCGTGCTGTTGGACGTGCTGTTGGGCGTGCTGTTGGGCGTGCTGTTGGGCGTGCTGTTGGGCGTGCTGTTGGGCGGGCGGACGGGCGGGTGGACGGGCGAGCGGGCGGACGGGCGGATGGACGGGCGGTCGTGTGGTCGGGCGGTCGGGAAGGTAGGCGGGCAAGTGGGCGGGCAAGTGGGCGGGCAAGTGGGCGGGCAAGTGGGCGGGCAAGTGGGCGGGCAAGTGGGCGGGCAAGTGGGCGGGCAAGTGGGCGGGCAAGTGGGTGAGCAAGTGGGCGGGCAAGTGGGCATGCAAGTGGGCGGGCAAGTGGGTGAGTAAGTGGGTGAGCAAGTGGGCGGGCAAGTGGGCAGGCAAGTGGGCGGGCAAGTGGGCGGGCAAGTGGGTGAGCAAGTGGGCGGGCAAGTGGGCGGGCAAGTGGGCGGGCAAGTGGGTGAGTAAGTGGGTGAGCAAGTGGGCAGGCAAGTGGGCGGGCAAGCGGGCAGGCAAGTGGGCGGGCAAGTGGGCGGGCAAGTGGGTGAGCAAGTGGGCGGGCAAGTGGGCAGGCAAGTGGGCGGGCAAGTGGGTGAGTAAGTGGGTAAGCAAGTGGGCGGGCAAGTGGGCAGGCAAGTGGGCGGGCAAGTGGGCAGGTAAGTGGGCGGGCAAGTGGGCGAGCAAGTGGGCGAGCAAGTGGGCGGGCAAGTGGGCGGGCGGGCAAGTGGGCAAAGGCGCGCGCGGCTCGCGGTTTGGTGTTAACGTGCGGGGCGCGGGCGCGGGCGCGGTCGCAGTGGGGAGTGCGCTGATTAACATAGCAGCGGCAGGTGCCGCGGAACGCAGCCCTGCTGCCCACCGCCCCGCTCCCCCCTCCCCCCCACCCACTCCCCCCACCACCGCTCGTGGCGCGCCGGAATGCGCGGCTGCTGCCGAGCGCGCGGGGCTTGCGCCAGCCGCTGCGCTCCAGTTTGCCGCTTGCTCGCTCCTCTGTTGGTGGAGAGAGGGTGCAGAAAGGTGTGGAGTGGCGAGGTCGCAGCTCAACCTCCGGGACGTCGTAGATGCGGGCGTTACATTGGCGAACTGTAATCGTCACACAAGAGGCTGGTTCGGATGCTGGTTCAACTAAATGAAAATATCAGATGCTGGTGGCATCGGTCGTTTACTTGAAGTTCCTTATTGCCAAGAGGATTATGGGACCGTCTGAAACGCACCATCTTTAATTTCTCTTTCTATACCGACGTCCTTATTGGGACCGGACGTTGATACTTCCAATTTTCCCCATTTTCTTCACGGGAGTTGACGGTATCGGTCCTCACTTATGCCTATGTATGCTTCTATGTATAAATCGACCAAGCGAAGAATGAACGAGGTGATAGCGGCGAGTCGTGGAACTAACAGGGTAAACATGGGTCTGTATTGCCTGTTTCGCTAACAAAAGTCGCGAGGAGCGTGAAGAGTGTTGGATATCGGTGTAACTTTGGGAAAGGTGACTTCTCGTCGAGGTGTGACACTTCTCGGGGCGCAACTCACCTTGCATATAATATTTTTTAATTTTGTGATAATGAAAAATAAGGACCTAAAGTACTTCTGGGAAGAACAATCAAAAGTGCAGCAGCAACCTTAAAATTATGTGAAAACATGATACGCAATATTAAAAAAGGAGGATGTGAAGCTGAGACATGAGTTTTTTATAACATCGCCTAAACGATCAAAAGTGAAACCAAAAAGAAAAATTGTTACACATGAAATGGACAAGTGCATTGTTAGACTAAGTTTTTAGAATATTATAAATAAACAAAGAAATAAAATAAAAAACATTCTGCTCTAATCGGTCGTTTCATTGGTTTACTTCTAGTTTCCCATATCCAGGCGGATAGCATAGCAGTACCTTACGCAGCAGAATCAAACGCGCCATCTCAATTATGCTTTCTATCCTCATTACAAAAATAATGTCCGGACAATGATCCTCCCATTTTTCTGCCATGTTCACCATTTCGGTTCCACTTATGCCTGGATGAGATTTTTGGCTTGCAATGTAAAGGACTGCTACAAAATTTCAGTGCTGGGGAAAAAGTATGCTCCTTTCGAAATGTAATACGCTATTTGTAGTAATTACAGTGACATATCTGACTCTTAGTTAATCTTCAAGAATGTTTTGAGGAGGCATAGGCACATCCCCAAAGCATTTTACTTTAGTAAATTATTTATTATTTCTCATATTCTTGTCTCCAGGTACTTTGTCGTCACGCCCTTCATAGTCTTCAGTGATAGTCATACTTTGATGATGCATTTGAAGGAATTCTGAGCATCTGATCATTGTACCTACAAAACATTTGTTTGACTTCGTTAATACTTAATCCTACGAGTAAGGACGTTTGAATTCAGACATACGTCATTACTTAAAAAAACATTAAAAAATCAAGTAGACGAGTACTTTAAATAACATTGTATTCCGCTTAGCAAAAGCAGGTGAAGGCTTACCCTTGGCCAATCAAAACAAGCCAAACCGAACGGAAAACTAACCATCGCCTTCCTTAAAAACAAGAAGGCGGGAACGTCTTTGGAAGCTCACCGCTGCTGAAGCGGCGCGGCGCTGGCGGCCGCCTGCGCCTTTCCGCGCGGACGCGCGCTGAAATCTTAATCGCACTTGGTCGCGCGCCGCCCCGCTCGTGACCTTTGCGTCGCTCCGCGAGCCTCCACCAGCCCCGCTCCCCGGGCGCCGCGCGGAGCGGGGGCGGCGCAGGGGAGGGGCGGGAGCGAGGGGGAGCGGGGACGAGGCGTGGGCGGCAGGGCTTCGTTCGGGCGAGAGGGTGGCGCGAGAGCCATTCGGAGGCGTAGTGGGGCACGGTGAGGGCGGCGCAGTGGCGAGACGGTGATGGCGGGGACGGCCCGGGGGCGGTGCGGGCTGGGGGCGGCGCCCGGGCGGGACGGTGGTGCGTGGGCGCCGCGGGGGCGGAGCGGGGAGGAGCGTGGGTGGCGCGGGGCGGACCGGGGGTGGCGCAGGGGAGGGGCGGGAGCGAGGGAGAGCGGGCACGAGGCGCGGGCGGCACAGGGCTTCGTTCGGGCGAGAGGGTGGCGCGAGAGCCATTCGGAGGCGTAGTGGGGCGCGGTGAGGCGGTGTGGCGAGACGGTGATGGCGGGGGAGGCCCGGGGGCGGTGCGGGCTGGGGGCGGCGCCCGGGCGGGACGGTGGTGCGTGGGCGCCGCGGGGGCGGAGCGGGGAGGAGCGTGGGTGGCGCGGGGCGGACCGGGGGTGGCGCAGGGGAGGGGCGGGAGCGAGGGAGAGCGGGCACGAGGCGCGGGCGGCACAGGGCTTCGTTCGGGCGAGAGGGTGGCGCGAGAGCCATTCGGAGGCGTAGTGGGGCGCGGTGAGGCGGTGTGGCGAGACGGTGATGGCGGGGAGGCCCGGGGGCGGTGCGGGCTGGGGGCGGCGCCCGGGCGGGACGGTGGTGCGTGGGCGCCGCGGGGGCGGAGCGGGGAGGAGCGTGGGTGGCGCGGGGCGGACCGGGGGTGGCGCAGGGGAGGGGCGGGAGCGAGGGAGAGCGGGGCACGAGGCGCGGGCGGCACAGGGCTTCGTTCGGGCGAGAGGGTGGCGCGAGAGCCATTCGGAGGCGTAGTGGGGCGCGGTGAGGCGGTGTGGCGAGACGGTGATGGCGGGGGAGGCCCGGGGGCGGTGCGGGCTGGGGGCGGCGCCCGGGCGGGACGGTGGTGCGTGGGCGCCGCGGGGGCGGAGCGGGGAGGAGCGTGGGTGGCGCGGGGCGGACCGGGGGTGGCGCAGGGGAGGGGCGGGAGCGAGGGAGAGCGGGCACGAGGCGCGGGCGGCACAGGGCTTCGTTCGGGCGAGAGGGTGGCGCGAGAGCCATTCGGAGGCGTAGTGGGGCGCGGTGAGGCGGTGTGGCGAGACGGTGATGGCGGGGGAGGCCCGGGGGCGGTGCGGGCTGGGGGCGGCGCCCGGGCGGGACGGTGGTGCGTGGGCGCCGCGGGGGCGGAGCGGGGAGGAGCGTGGGTGGCGCGGGGCGGACCGGGGGTGGCGCAGGGGAGGGGCGGGAGCGAGGGAGAGCGGGCACGAGGCGCGGGCGGCACAGGGCTTCGTTCGGGCGAGAGGGTGGCGCGAGAGCCATTCGGAGGCGTAGTGGGGCGCGGTGAGGCGGTGTGGCGAGACGGTGATGGCGGGGGAGGCCCGGGGGCGGTGCGGGCTGGGGGCGGCGCCCGGGCGGGACGGTGGTGCGTGGGCGCCGCGGGGGCGGAGCGGGGAGGAGCGTGGGTGGCGCGGGGCGGACCGGGGGTGGCGCAGGGGAGGGGCGGGAGCGAGGGAGAGCGGGCACGAGGCGCGGGCGGCACAGGGCTTCGTTCGGGCGAGAGGGTGGCGCGAGAGCCATTCGGAGGCGTAGTGGGGCGCGGTGAGGCGGTGTGGCGAGACGGTGATGGCGGGGGAGGCCCGGGGGCGGTGCGGGCTGGGGGCGGCGCCCGGGCGGGAGGGTGGTGCGTGGGCGCCGCGGGGGCGGAGCGGGGAGGAGCGTGGGTGGCGCGGGGCGGACCGGGGGTGGCGCAGGGGAGGGGCGGGAGCGAGGGAGAGCGGGCACGAGGCGCGGGCGGCACAGGGCTTCGTTCGGGCGAGAGGGTGGCGCGAGAGCCATTCGGAGGCGTAGTGGGGCGCGGTGAGGCGGTGTGGCGAGACGGTGATGGCGGGGGAGGCCCGGGGGCGGTGCGGGCTGGGGGCGGCGCCCGGGCGGGAGGGTGGTGCGTGGGCGCCGCGGGGGCGGAGCGGGGGAGGGTGGCGCGGGGCGGACCGGGGGTGGCGCAGTGGGGACGCGGGGGAGAGGCGTGAGCGTAGCGGGGAAGAGGCAGAGGGAGCTCGAGGCGAGGCGGTGATGGCGCGGGGGTGGGGTGGCGTCCGGGCGGGGAGGGTGTCGCGGGAGAGAGGCGGGGCCGGCGCGGTGAAGAGGCGGGGGCGGCGCAGTGGCGAGGCGGTGATGGCGCGGGGGTGGGGGTGGCGTCCGGGCGGGGAGGGGTGTCGCGGGAGAGAGGCGGGGCCGGCGCGGTGAAGAGGCGGGGGCGGCGCAGTGGCGAGGCGGTGATGGCGCGGGGGTGGGGGTGGCGTCCGGGCGGGGAGGGTGTCGCGGGAGCGAGGCAGGGCCGGCGCGGTGAAGAGGCGGGGGCGGCGCAGTGGCGAGGCGGTGGTGGCTCGGGGGCGGTGCGGATGAGGGTGGCGGCGCGTGGGCTGAGCGGGACGTGGGCGGCGCGGCGTGGGGCGAGGGCGCGCCGCGGCATGGGGCTGGCGCGGGGGGGGGGGCGGCGGGGAAGAAGCAGGAGCGATGTGGGGGGGGGGCACGGAGCGGAATAATTAGGCGGGAGCCCACGAGGGGTCGCGAGGTGGAAATCTGGGAGGAGGGCCAGACACGGTGGTTGAAACAAAACGGACGAAGTAGGAGGGGGAGGAGCAATGATCAGGCATGGATGAACACACACTAGTAGCGACTAGTGAAAAGTATAGAAGTGTCAGTTGATAAATATTATAACAAATTAGTGACAATGAATTCTATAATGTGAGGATAAGAAACTACGAAGCACACCTAAGAATTACAGTGAACTATTTAGAAAAGCAGAAATAGCAGATACATTTGGTCTAGTGTGAGAAGGGCAGTGATGAAAGAACAAGTAACCAAAGGAGGTTGAGTGAGCCAAAAATTTGTGTTGAGAAAGGATGTCTGTGTCGGTGGTGGAGTCTGTGCAACACCAGCGACTGTGTAGATGGCAATTGTCGCGAAAGAAGAAAAGGGGCGGACGAGATTAGGATGGGATGACCAGAGAGTTGGCCTGGGGAGCGAGGGGACCGGTAAGGTTGGGGGAGGTCGCGGTGAGCTCGTGGTGGGGATGGTTGAGGTCAGGTGGGAACGAGGACACGGCGGTGGCGGCAGCGGGCAGCGGCGCGGAGGCGGGGCCGGGGCGGGGGCGGTGGCGGTCGAGGCCGCGAGGGCGAAGTGGAATGAGGAGAAGCGGGGTCAGTCGGGGACGGAGGAGGAGGGGGCGTGGGTTGCGCGTAGCGGTCGAACCGCGAGGGTGTTGGCAGTGGAGCAAGGGGCGGGGGCGGGGGCGGGGGCGGGGGGCGGGGGCGGTCGGAGCCGCGAGGGCGAGGGCGCGCTCCGGAACGCCGCGCCTGCATGGGGCGGAGCGCTTGTTGCGAGCGCCCCGGACGCCTTTTGTGCGTGCTTTAAAGGCGCCCGGATTACCGAGTTCTACACAAAAGTGAGCCAACTTAACCGGCTCGTTCCGAGACGCGGCGCTGCGTGACAAGGGCGTGCCGGTCCCGCCTCTCCCCCACCTCTCCCCGCCTCGTCCCCGTCTCGTCCCCGTCTCGTCCCCGCCTCGCCCCCGCCTCACTACCGCCTCGTCCCCGTCTCGTCCCCGCCTCGCCCCGGCCTCGCCCCCGCCTCGCCCCCGCTTCGCTCCCGCCTCGCTACCGCCTCACAACCGCCTCGCCACCGCTTCGCCCCCGCCTCTCCCCCGCCTAACCCCGCCTCGCCGCCGCCTCGCTACCGTCTCGCAACCGCCTCGCTCCCGCTTCGCCCCCGCCTCTCCCCCGCCTCACGCCCGCCTTAACCCCCGCCTCGCCGCCGCCTCGCCGCCACCTCGCCGCCGCCTCGCCGCCGCCTCTCCCCCGCCTCACGCCCGCCTCACCCCCACCTCGCCACCGCCTCGCCCCCGCCTCCCCCCTCTTCGCTCCCGCCTCACTACCGCCTCGCAACCGCCTCGCCCCCGCCTCGCCTTCGCCTCGCCCCCGCTTCGCTCCCGCCTCGCTACCGCCTCGCCACCGCTTCGCCCCCGCCTCTCCCCCGCCTCACGCCCGCCTCACCCCCGCCTCGCCGCCGCCTCGCCGCCGCCCTCGCCACCGACTCGCCGCCGAATCGCCGCCCACTCGCCCCGCGCACCCCCACCTCGGAACCCGCCATCACCCTCTAGCCTGTACTATCAAACCATCAGTGTCCTGCTACGGCGCCATCCCCCGCCGCCACACCTCCTATGTCTCTCTCTCCCTTTCGCTCTTTCCTCCCTCCCTCTCTCTCTCTCTCTCCCTCCCGCTGTCCCCTCTCTCTCTCGCCACTCCGCCCTCGTCACCCTTTGCCCTCTCCAGTTCGGCGCCGCCTCCTCTCCTACCCGGCTCCTCTTTCTCGTCGCTGACGCGCCTCCTTTGTGCAGCCCTGCTCCCTTTGTCTCGGAATGTTGTCCCAGAATGTGTTCGAGCCTTCTTGTGCATTTTGAGACGCCTTGTCGCTTCGCGTTCACGGGATCTTCAGCACTTGCATCTCCGGTTCTTCATGCAGTCGTTGTTTACTGCTGTGTAGTGAGCTTGGGACGTCTCTAAATGACGGTGTTTCTCGACGTTGAATGACGCAGTGCAACGGAGTTCGAGAAATGTTTCATAAAGAGACATAGAAGCGTTTAGGTGCGTAAAAACGTGCCATGCGTTGCATTTACTAAAGACATTCGTAAGTACCTCTCTTTATGTGCTGGTGATAAATAAAATTAAGCAAATGAAAAATAAAACTGAAGAAGTTTACTACTATTGTTAATACTTTTTGAAAATAATTCAGTAGTAGCAATTTATTTAAAAAGCTTCCGAGTATTTTTAGAAGAAAATTATCATGTTGATTTTGCATTCAGTAAGAAGAGCTAAATTATTTGAAAAATTTGAAAGTAGGAAGATGGAAAAGCACTTCTATTACTAAAAAATGCTTCATTAAATGTTGATCTGAAACCGCTTGTAATAATGCATTTCTAATTTAACAATAATGGTAATGGCTCAAGGGACCCAAGTGTTCACAGAGATTAAAGGATCCCACAATTGGAACGCTATGTAAAGGACCATCACAGATAGTGGGTATTGGCACCTAGATGAGTTTAATCGGGAAACAGAGCCCTAAATAACACAAGCTTGGTTCCCGGCTCGCCGCATGGGCTCTGACAGGTGAGTTCAGACGCGCCGCGACGTTCAATTGGCCGGAAGTAAACCGATTCGCTAATGAGCTCGAGCGCAGGTAAGCGGCGCCGCTATCAATTGTTCCGCACTTGGGCTAATAGGCCCGATGACGCTTACACTGACCGAAATGAGGGCGTTCTCATTGCGATTGGGGTCCAGGTGCTTCATTTGCGTTTAAGGTGGGAGCGTAATTACTCGCTGTTACGAGTGTCTTGAATCATGAAGGAAATTACCAAATTTACATTAGGCCTGAAAAAACTGTCCCCGGAGAAAAATGCCGAACAAATTTTCTGTAAAGAGCTTCGAATTGCAAAAGGGAGAATGAAATGAAAACCACAATAACTTGTTCCATTATTTTGCTGCATGGAGAGTGTTTCCCTGGGCATTACTTTTCTACATAGTCTTCTCCACGATCAATGCGTATACGCCATCGGATAGGAAATGCTTAGATACCGCGTAAGAAAAAGCTTTTTGGTTGATGTAGCAACTCGTGTACCACCGATTTGACGTCTTCATCAGACATGAACTTCTTCCCTCCAATGTGCTCTTAATCAGCTGTAACTTAGCTCCAACCCCATCTACCGAAACTTCATTGTAATACCAGCTCGGAAAGACATGGACTGTGTCTGGAAATTTCCACACTTAAAAAGAAGAAAAAAAATTGAATTGGACTTTTGCGATTTTCATTTGATTCTCCTATGTATTTGTTGTTTGTTGAAAGTCACATGTATTTTTCAGTCAGAAAATGTTTTTAATAGATTCGAAAGACTTTATTTTGTTTTGTGCAAAAGTTTTATAAATATACCTTAATTAAAAAGATCTATCAAATCACTAGTGAAAAATGTACAATTGTTCCACAAAATATAGGTTTAGTCTCCACAATTGAACCGATCGGTGAAAGATACATTATCATATTAGTATTTTGAGATGAACATTCTGGAATGCTCTCAGAGGCACCTTCTCTGTTCCTGTAATTTACATTTCCACTTCGTCGTCGAATGAAAGGAAAATACCTAACCAATCTTTATTTGTTTCTCTTCGTTGCTTTAGACATATCCCCCAAACATTAAACAACATGTATTTAAAAACTGAGGTAAACTTATTTCTCACTATCTCCTTAATTTTATGACACACTTCTTTACATTTTTTATCATCTTACTGAAAATAAAATAAATTGAGGGATATAGAAAGTACAGTAGTGCTCAGTGAAACCGCATCACCTATGGAAAATGGGCATTCTGTATTTTCTTTGTTTTACAAATCTTTCAAACTTTAGGCAAAAATTAGTAGAAATTGGTAATCAAATATTTTATGTGGATTATACGATGTTTCCAATTTCATTACTTTCATAACTCACTCGATTTTTGCAAATCAGGTGGTGTATTTTCAGGATTATATTGCAGATTACAACTGTGAGCGAGGTGATTTGGTTTATTTGAGCACTACTGTAGTTTTCGTAACATATTCCCTGTCCCTATTCTTAGTGTTGAAGTTTACCCCATAAATAAATAAACCATTTAGAGAAACATTCGCCCAGTGAACTAGTACACACAACTGAATCGTCGATAATGAACTTTAATCATGCATTAACCACATAACATGACTACACCGTTTTAATTACCAGCTTTCCCTGACGGCGAATGCACACTAAGCACTGCTCCCAAATTACAGAGCGCCAGACGCTCACATTGCCCGCTGCGGGCCTCCGCGTGCCGCGCCCTTGTTTTTGTAGTTTTCCGATATCGCCGCTTGCTTCATTTTTTTTAACTTTTTTTTTTTCTGCGCGAACCCCGCAAAATGATTCGTTCGCTAAATCCACTCCCTGATCGGTTCATAATTATGTGGTGTCGGTTCGGCCGCGCGTCAGTCGACCGGAAGAATCGGGTTTCGATTCGGCTTCGTTGCAGAGACCCGGTCGCGCCCTGAGCAGACTTGCGCCACATTTGTTTTCATATGAAAGGAAAAAGTCGAAGTGAAATATAGCTGAATCAGATTTGCGTTTTAAAAATAAATGTACGTTCCCTCCAACAGTCAGATTAAAAATTGCGAAATTTGCCGGTTTGCAATTATTTATTGCAAGAACATTTCATTTTGCACTGTGCTTTTCGTGGATCGAATATATGAGTTCGGTTTCGACATGCACACAGAATGAGTAGTTTGCATTATGGATTAACATCAAGCATATTAAATATTGATCGCAGATAACACACTTAAGATGATTGAAACTTTTGCATACCCATTAACGAAGCGACATCGCAACAAACTGGAAAGCGCGAAAAGATACCGTAAAAAGTTTAGGCTCTGTGATTTGAAATTGTATGATGCTCTTCAAGAAGACAATGACGTGGCACCGGGAGAGGTGGCTCAGGGCATCAACTGATGTCACTGCAGTCCCTCTAACCGGGAGGTCCTAGGTTCGAGTTCCGACTGTGGCAGGAGTTTCGACACAGCTTCTCAGCTAGGTTGAATTCACACGCTGTCTGGAGGAGAATTCTAGAGGCCGGCTGCTCTGATCGGTAGTTTTCCGTGATTTCTTCGATCAACGAGTACCTTGTCAAACAGGCCACGGACTGCGTGTGATCTTCCCTTCCTCTTCCTTGTCCTATCTTCTCCCCATACACACACACTTACACTAACATGCACCACACTACTACACATGCCGGGAGACCGGTCGGGAGCTTGGAGTTTGTCTTGGCTAGGGCGGTGCCCCGCTGGCGCAGGTACCTGGTTGGGGAAAACTCAGCTCGTCGACGGTAGGTCGGCGCCGGATCTCGCTATCCAGCGGAGGAAGACCGCCGCCACCTCCTACCAAGCAAAAATGTACACTACACTTACCACTCTAGTTGACACGCTCGGAATCACTAATAATCAATCAGTTAATAAATCGATGACGTGGATGAGTCGTGATTTTAATTCACTTCTCGTTCATAAATTTGACACTTCTCAAATCATCCGTTTTATGGCACGATGGCAAATTAATAGCACGACTTTGTTTTCTTTCGTAATCGTTTCTTTCAATGTGTCAACATGAAGAAAAAATTGAATTTACGGGGCAAAAAGTAGACAGGTGACTGATAAATACTTTTAAAAGCGAAATTACTATCATTTTTATCTTCTGTTATAAAAGTAATAACATGTATCCGCGTTTATTCAGCATCAAAAAGAAGCATTCTGTCATATTTTACTTTTAGATAATTACAGTTCAATTGATTCAAAACAAGTTGCACATTTAACTGTGCCCTCTTAAATCTAACCAGTGGAAAATTAATGATCATTTGTAATTAATTTATTGTGAATGTTTACTTATAATTATTAATTATTTTATGCATTTTCACACATTTCGTTGTTTAACCATTCAACAGCCTACGACACAGTGAATGGAGACAATATTCCATATGACAAACTCGAAATTTGATTCTGTCAATCGTTCTGAAGTGCGTCATCGGTATGCTTTTGAAACAAATGCGTAGACTACGTATGTAAGCTTAAATTTATGTCAATAAAAGAGAGAATTCAGTTCAACACACTAATTTTTATTTTTAAATTAATAAAAAATGATATAACGGGAGATTTAGTGATCAAAATACAAAGAGTAAAATATAAAACAGGGGAAACAAGACAAGCACAACGAAGGGAGATAAGATTATTCAAAAGTATATTGCTCATTTAAATAATATTAACTACTGCATATATCATCGTAAAGACATGAGTAAATAATCACATAAAGAAAAAATTAATGGCAATGAATAAAATTGGGTTAATATTTTCGTTGTTTTCGATCCTCTTGTGATGCGACCATTACATTACTTGGCAATTTTGTTTACTTTCTCGTCTTATTGCGATTACGCAGAAAAATATTGTAAGCCGCGGCGGAAATCGGCGATATTTCGACAGAAAAAATCGTATTGTTGGGCTTTGGTAAAGAAAAGGGGGATAAATCCTGTTCCTAAGAATAGTAAATTACTTCTATAACACATTGTGTAGTCAGAATTCATGTTTTGGGAGTCTTTAACATTTGAATATCGATTGACGGTAAACATGACTGTCCGTCCATCAGTGTGTGGTCAACGTTAGCCCAAAACAGTCCAGACGCTTTTCTCTAAAATTGATATTCCTTGATCGATATTATTGAATTCATGACCCTGCGACTTTGAAAAGGATATTTTGATTTGGGAAGTACTACACATGGAACCTTAACGCTTTCAAAATTTTCTCAAAAATTATTCCAATATTTCTATTAAACTTTGTCCTTGGATAGCGAAAAGAACCCTTAAAAATTGTGCAGGTATTAATTTCACTGAAATATCTGAATATTCAAAAATAGCAAAAGTTCACATTTTGGCGGCGTTGTTTTTGAATTACAATATTGAAGATAGAGATTTTTCTTAAAGATATCTGTCCTTCAAAGATAGGTCATGCAGAATTTTCTCAAATATACTAGTAGTTTTGGTGTCATTTCTGGTTGAATGTAATGCAACTTTTTAAAAATATTCTTAATAACGGCTACAATTTTCTTCTTTAAAATTTGTTCTCAGGCAGAGAAAAGAATGCTAATAAAATGGCTCAAGTCACACTTTTATTGAATTTTCTGAAACTTCAAAAATTGCAATAGTTATAAATAACGAGAAACCACTAGTGTTTTAAGCGTGGGGAAAGTTAAGTTTAACCGTTCGATTGGTGATTTGGGGATGAGTTGTCTGGAAAGATAACGGGAGCCGGAGTTCGCATCTCGGCGTGGAGAAAACATATATTTTTTACTGATACTTATTGATTGTTATTCCTTCGGTACAGAGCTCCATATGCACTCCATTACTCACCTATATCAAGAGGGTCGTGGTTATCAAGGAAAAAGTTGAATGATTATTAAAGATAATAATGAAAGGAAATTATTGGAGGGAAATATGAAATGAAAAACCTAGGCACGTTAGCATCTAGTTAATTATGAAATTATGATCACGTAAATCTGAATCATGAAAATTAGGTAAAAAATAAAATATTGTAAGTACCACGGCCGTTAACTGCTTCGAAAGATCTTGGACGATAAAAAGGTCCTGGGGCCAAAGTCTCTCGGGTTTTGTGTCGCCGCTTGAACATGCCACATAGTATTATCGATTCAGTCCAACGGATGATTATTTTGTAGTTTTAAAGCAGTTGAACATCGCCGAAAACAGCAACGCTCCGCAAATTGTGTTCTTCCATTTGCCAGATGAGCTGGAGTGCTGGAGTGCACGTAGTACTTTGAATATGTCAGTTCCGTAAATGCAGTTTAGAGCTAGGGATGGTTTTCACGAATTATTCATTTTGTTTCGGTTTCGCCGTTAAAGCTAATTTTGTCAGAATTGAAACAAATAATGACTATGACATGTGAGAATATTCAAATGAATTCTCTATTAGAGGAATTAAAACGACGATCACGCACGTTGAAGTTAAGGGTCAGGCAATAATCAGACAGTCCTCGCAGTGGGTGGTAAGAAGGACGTAGGCTTCGCAGCTAGCTCTTGGTCAGCGTGTTCGCTTTCCACTACCCGGCCTCAGGTTTGATTCCCGGTCGAGGCAGGACTATAGTGTGCGTTTTCCTTGCAATGTCCCAGTATATGTTGCTGCGTGACGATGAGGAAATTGACTTCTCAGGGTGAGAAAACCGGAATGAGGTGTGGGCTTGTCTTCGCGCTGCACGTATCCCCTTAACTCACGGCCGCGAGGCACGGACGTCGCCGTTAGCTCTGAGCCCGTTCACGGGCTGCCGGGCCAAGAACATACAAGAATGACGTGGAATGTCTTTGTGAGTGCTGCAGAAGTTGTATGTGCATTGGCGTTTCAGTTACGGATACGTCGCGTAAGGAAGGATCGTTAAATGTCTGCAATTATAACTTCCTTTTTGACGTAACTACTGATGTTAACTTGCTTCATTTTGACTTATGTTAGTAAAATTGGAGCGTTAATTATTTGAACCGAAACCACTGCCCTTCGGGTAGACAGAGCGGCTTGTGTGCCTCAGGCTGCCTGATGTCACTGCACTGCCTCCGACTGGGAGTTCCAAGGGTTTGAATCCGGACAGTGGTAGGATTTTCGGCACTAGCCTCACAGCTAGCTTGAATCCAGCCGCTGTCTGGAAGAGAATTCTAACGGCCGGCTGCTCTGATTGGTAGTTTTCCGTGTTTTTCCTAAACAACGCCAGACGAATGCCGGAGCAGTACCCTAACAAACGGAACGCGCGCGATCTTTTCTTCCTCTTCCTTACCCTGTCTCCACACACACACCAACATGTACTACACTACAACACATGCCGGGAGACTGGTTGGGAGCTTAGATCATGCCCCGGCTGGGGCGGTGCCTCGTTGGTGGGACATACCTGATTGGAGAAAGCTCTGCAAGCCGAAGTGTAGGTGTTCGGCGCATCTTGCCATCCACCGCGGGAAGATCACAGCCGCCTCCTGCGATAAAATACATGCACTACACTTACTGTAATAATGACTTTAGCAGTTGACTCCCTCGAAAATATTAAAGACAATTGGATGGACTGGATCCTTTTTAGCTTCGCGTTTGAAAAGAACACTAGAGAAGCTAAATTTATTCTGTATTGCGTATGAGTGTTAGCGGGGAGACAACCAAGACACGTATGGCTTTTTTTGTGTACAAAACGATTCAGAAAACATCGAGCGGATAGTATGTTTAATAAAGTATTCATTTTACGTATATTTCAGCTAAACAATTCATTTAAGTTTATAATATGGCAAATTATATTTCCAAATATCTTAAACATTGCAATCTAACTTTCTGAAAAGTAACTGACGTTCATCTAACTTCTTTTTTTCTGTTCCACAATAAAACTCTCAATAAAATAACTTTTTATTCAAAGAATTATCCATGCACTGCACCATATTTTTCGAAGAAAAAGTTTTGAAGCACGTTTCTGTTGAATTCGTGCAGCATTCATTCTTTATCATGTGAACTTTCTTAGGTTAGCAGGATGACAAAATAAACGAAGCCCGTGTACAAGTCAGCCTATTTGATGAAATGTGCGCACATTATTTCTTCACATTACTCACTAATCACAGCCCTGATTTATAATGGAATGAACGAAGGTGAAAATAACTTGTGACTAAGTATAAATCAGCCCAGTTCGTGAAACGAACGCACATTATTTCTCCTGTTACTCAATAATCACACTCCCGATTCATTTCGGAATGAACGAGGATTAAAATAACTTGTGCGAAGTAGAAGTCAGCCCAATTCATGAAATGAACTCACATTATTTCTCCACCTTACTCACTAATCAAATCCCTGATTTATAATGGAATGAACGAGAATGAAAATATCATGTGCTCAAGTACAAGTCAGCCCAGTTTATGAAACGAACGCACATATTTCTCCATTTTACTCACAACCACACCCCCGATTTACTTTGGAATGAACGAGGATGAGAATAACTGGTCACGTGACCGAGCCAACTGCTCCGCGCGCGTTGCCTCGGCTCCGAATCCCTGGCGGCGGTGGCGGCGGCGGCGGCGGCGGCGGGGCGGTCACGCGCGCTGCAGGGCCACCTGGGCCTCGCGGCTGCGGCGGGAGGGCAGGCGTGCCAACGCAACGCGCACACAAAAAGAGGCGGCGCGACACGCCACTGGCCAATCGATGCACGCGCCGTGCCGCTCCGCGCCGCGCCGCGCGGTTCAACTATTTATGGGACCTGCAACTTTAACAGTCACTTGGCGACCCCTTCCCTCCACCCTTTCGCTGCGGCACGCGGCCGCCCAGTCGCTCGGGTCGCCTCAGCCAGCTTAAGGTGGTATGTTCGTGCCCGTGAGCTCTGAGGTAGCCTGGAGATCTCACTCTGTGCTCAGAAATCGTGACGATCCGCCATGATGGTGAGCGTCTATTCTGTCTAGTTATCTCAGAACCAAATAGCAGGAAATAGGGTCTCGTTCCAGTTTTAAACATTTATTCTCTTTTATGATTACTAACACTCAATAAAAAGTTGAAAGTAATGCGGGGAACCTTTATTTCTACCTGCCCTTTTTATTTACTATTAATCTATCTGGCCCAAATTGTGCTGCCAAAATGCGGGGAACCTCTTATTTACTACTGACCATTACACCAGATGCTCTACTTTGAGCATCCAAAATGCGGGAAACTTACTATTTTATAACTATTTCTTAACAATTGTTCCGCACTTTAAATTTATTTCAGCGTGGGAGCACGATTCCGTCTATATAGATAAGGACGCGTGCATGAGCCCCTTTGAAACACCCTTGCCTGGGGATAATTTCATAAATGAGAATGGTTGTAATAACTTTACAAGACACAGCATAATGTTGATTTAAATAGAGAGACCAAATTCATCCCCCTTCTGTTTGTTCACTTTTGCATGGAACACACAACATATTTGTACAACAGTAATTGTCCGCGTCGGTCACACCGACGTAGCTGGACTTACCTGCCGTCTGTGGCTAAGTTTCTGGTTCTGAAACATTTGCCTAATTATACATATCTATGGTTAAACTGTGCGCGAACTTTCGCAACACTTCATTGTTCTGAATTCTCATTAAACAAAATTATTAATTTTAAAAGACCTTTTTCTTAATCAAAATTATCTAAATTCTTTGATCACTCCCATTTTTTAATTACTCTTTGAATATTTGATTTATTTATTCTTTGGATCCTTAAACTTTTCTTTTCGTTTTCTTTTTGGCCGAAAATAATTTAATTAAACATTAATCTTAGGTCTAAAAACATTACTTGATCTTCTTACAATTGAAACTATTCAGAATTTTCCAGGCCGATCTTCTCGCGTTTTGAATTATTTCAAATACCTCCTAGTTGTCGACGAGATGTATGACCGCCAACAGCTCCTTCATGAAGGTGCTGTGATGTCCGCCATTTTTATTGCTTTTCACCATTCGTATAACACAACTTTATGCAAACTATTTGCGCCGAAATAATTTCCGCCTATTTATTATTCGCCCAATTAATTTACAGTGCGAAAATTGTATTCCAGTTACGTAAATTACAAAAGTCTCAAACAAAAATATTAATGGTTCACCATATTACCTTCACACGAAAACACATTTCCCCGTAACAAAAATTCAAAATTAAAATACAAGTTCTCTCTCTGAAAAATCCACCGTCTAGCGATATACGTAACACACGTTCACTCGCCTTCAAAATTACTATTCTAAATTCCACACGTTCAAAATTGAAAAAAAATATTCTTCCGCAAAGTATTCTACCTCACACAACACGCGAAACATGTCCTCTCGTGTGCAAAACTACCATTCTGACTGCTATTGTTGTGGCGAGTTTTTATAAGTTTTGGCAAAAACAAATTGACGATCAACTCTGTTTGTATCACTAATTTACGTTTTATTTATTTATTGCGGCTTTCCTGGGCATTCCTCTTCCTCATAATAATTATTCTAAATTATTTTCGATATTTCCTATCCTTTAAATCAGTCCAACACAGTTTTATTTGTAAAATTTGCCTCTTGTTACAAACATAGCGTCAGTCACGTGATTTCGGCATGTTTGCATAAAAAAACTGTTTAATTCTTTAATGGGGCTTCTTAAATTTATGTTACTGTCTGCAAGCATTAGTTCAGCTTCGGGGCTCTCTACCACACTATTTTCTATAATTGTACATCTTTTCAATATATTAATATTCACGCCAAAAGGTTCCTTTTGCCACATATGACGTCACAGTTCTCACATCAACACTTCATGCTCTTAGTATTTCGCATTTCCCTGGGTCGATCCTCGTCAAACAAGTTTCATTTTACGCAGAGTAATTAGCGCCGTCATATTTTGATGTGCTATTACTTCTCTCATTCGGATTTCGCGTTCTCACAAATCGCTGATTTTGCGCGGCCGCGAGCTTCAACTGTCTTCTCATTAAAAAGCTCCCATGCCCTACCTCATTATCGCGAGCGCGTCCGCCAATCGCGACGCCTCGTTCATTAATAGCTTGCCGCTTGAAAGTTTTTGTACCTTTGTGTCGTTATGAACATTATCAAACCTGTATAAAATCGAATATTTAAGATGTTGGGGGACCTCTAACAGTTGTAATTCATTACAGTAACCACATATTCAATACTTTGAAATTGCAGTGTATGGACAATACTTTAAGAAATTTGTGTTCCATTTTTGGAAGGTTTTTTAACATTCACGTAGGTAAGTGTCTTTGGGTGTATATTTTTAATAATTTTCTTAGATCGGCTAATAGCAAATAATAGTCGTCGGAAAACTAGAAAAAAGTAGTAAGTAATCGCTACCAAATAATATCACATTTAATAATATTTGCATCTACTTTTCAGTTTGTTGGATTTCTTTACAATCTAATTCTATGTTATAACACACAAGATACCCTTAATTCATAAGAAAGTCTGTAGATACGTTCACCGCAGCCAACTTAACGAAAAAATGCCGTCACGATTTTCAGCACTTCAAAGCTGCTATAATGTTGAGATCACTGGTTCGTGTCAGTTGCAAGTCAAACACACAACCACTTATTACATCTATATTTTAAAAATAGCTGCTTGTAAAAGTGAACGGTGCATTTACATATCTATTTGTATGTAGTTGAAGGAGAAGTATTGAATAGCTGCTCTAGAAAAACAATGTTTACTAATAAATTTAGTCTCTCGCGTGATTTTTTGTTTTATTAGGTTAACATACCTAATACAGATTAGGTTGACTTCGGTCCCGTACTTTCTTTCCTTCTGGTTTGAATAATAATCCATATTGTTTGCATTGAAAGTGAATTATCTTCAAATGGCTAGTCATTGTGTGTGGTACAAAATGTTCATGGTTTTCTCTAGTGGCCTAAGAGAAAGTGCTAAATAAAGCATGATTTCTACACCATCACTCCTAGGGCGAGGGCCACAATCGGTTGCGATGAATTGCGCAGAACTGTTTTATAAATTATTCCTCAGAGAGCCCGGTGAGGTATGTTAAATTTGATATCATCTGATTCCTTGAAAGCTGAATAAAATAAAAAGAACTTTTACGGTATAACTTACATAAACCTATGCCCGAAAAAGTTTTTTCATTGGACCTCTGTACTAAATTAAACGTCTTTTATTCAAAAATTTGGCCGGTAATGGCCAATTTTTTTCATACGATCTTGAAAAACAGAGATTTTACTTTCATTTAAAGTTTTTTTTGGTGGTGGGGGTATTTCACCGTGGTGGATCTAATGAACATACTCTACCTTAAAGCTTGAACTGCGAAGAGTCGATGAAAGACGGGGCGCCGCGTCGTTGGCCTCAAAGCTGCCGAGGGTCGATCTGAGCCGATGGGAGGTTCAAATGTGTTTTTACTTTCTCTTGTACAGAGAAGAGTAATGTACTTGTACAAGAGAAAAGTATGTGCCATGCTGCCAAAGTCAATTTCGATATTTTAACGGAAATGCATGAATTTGGGTCAAGTGTAACCAATGAAATAGTCGTTTCCAAAATGTCTGTCTGTCTGTATGTGACTGTCTTTGTATGTCTGACTGTCTCTGTTAGTTCAGGTCTCTCTACCCACCAGTTTATCTGCCCGACTTTCAATGAACGTCTACGAACAACACTACCGCGTGCCACGTCAAAATGAAGAGGGGCTCACAAAAACATTAATAGCAGCCTAGTTGAAAGAAGGAAAAGGTGAATTCCTGAACTACATCGTAATGTTCAAAATTGAAGATGTCGATATTATATACTCGGAAAAGAGATTAAAGGCCGAAAGAATGAAGTAGAAGTCAAGAAAATGGCAAAAACGAAAATAAGATTTTAATAGTAGTGAGCATAATTGCAAATATATGAAACCAATTAAACAACTGATGTAGCAATTTTTAAAAAAAAAAAATAGTATCATGACGGTTTTACAGATAAATCTTCTCGAGTCTTCCGACAATTGCAACTTTGAATTTCGAACAAATCCTTTGGAGTTTAGTTCTAACTATTTTTTTAAATTATTCTCCGAAATATAACTTTTTAATTCTATTATCATGAGTACCATTGTGATTTATTGACTGAAAATTACAAATAGTATTACTTGAGGTGAGGAATGATCAAAACATTGATTCAAACGCAATTACGTAGTTGGAAATAACTTTGTTATATTCAGTGCTATGGCCCGCTTATGCCTGTAATTCAAGTTCTATTAATGGGAAATCAAACGGGAGATTTGAGTAATGTGAGTTCGTTAGTGCTAGAGCAGCTGTCACAAATGGTTATATTTTCGAAATAATTATATATAATATATAATCCCATCATTCACTCAAATTACGTCATAGACAATTAACTTAATCGGCAGTATCCCACAAATTATTGGATAGTATTGATCACTAACCCATTGAAATCTAATTAGAAAGGTCAGTTATTACTTGCGCTTCAATTTAGATGCTAGCTTATACTTTTTCCCTCGCAGATTTAATATTCAAGAATTTTTGGTACTTCATCCTCCAAGATTAATTTTTTTAATAATACGCATGATTAAATTTGACTCGGTGTTTTAAAAATAAAATATGAAATATACATAAACGTTACGTTTGTGTAATCACACAGTAACGTTTCTTTCAGTGTGCTTTCTTAATTGTAATTTTTCATTAAATACAAGGAAAATTAATTTATGTTGATGAGATTTTAAATGCATTTTCATGTGCCCTTATTTTATCTTTCGGAAGGATGCACTATTTGATTAACTTCAGATGTATACTCAGAATTTTATAGAATCATTCCTGGAAACCAAATACAGTAAGAATTAGCAGTGTGTTGTAAATTTTTCTTCAAAACTTTATGAAACAATGACATGCACGGGGATATCCACATTTATTCATTGATCATAATAAATAGGGTAAACACTTTCCTTGTCGTAGAAAGTTTCAAATTGTGTCGTAATATTAGTTTATGAAATTAGTTTATAATGTTAAGCTTTATTGCATGAGTACATGTTTTGAAAACGAGCAATATCAGGAACGAGTATTCAAATTTGTGGGAATGCAATAAAGCAACATTATAAACTAGTGGCATACGTTATTTTTTTGCATTACAGCATTATCAATTCATAAGAGAATCAAACTTAATTTTGTAAAAAATCTTCCTTGAGACGTCTCAGGTACTTGAGATGTATGAAAGAAAACGGTGGTCGGCTGTTTCGGTTATCTCTATCTCCCCACGATTCTCTCGCTGTGATTGGCTGACGCAATCTCTTCTGCAGTAAAATGCTAATACTTCGCCATTTGTGCCGTAAAATACCCCACTATGAAGGATTTCCTGCAACCACAAAGTTCGTTTATAATGCTTGTACGCAAAAAAACATTCACGCCAAACAGGGACATTTGAGATGGCATGCGGCAGAACTGCCACCCGTGAAAAGTCGGCAGGGTTGTGTGTGCCTCCTCCCTGCCGCAGCACTTAACAGTTAAATGATCACAGGTGTTTGTCATTGCCAACAATGCTATTTATTTCAAGAGCAGCTTTCAATGGCTTAGCCATCATCACAGTTTTTGCTGTCTGTAAGCCACCAACTGACTAGCTGACTAAATGGCCAAGCTAAAACGACTTAAAGGCTAAATGCCTAAGCCATCAAAAGCTGCTCTTGAAATAAATAGCGTTGTTGGCAATGGCAACACCTGTGATCATTTAATTTTAAATGCCAACAAAATTTCCCCACAAAACAAATAACTTAGCAGTTGTTTGGGTGGTACGACCCCACACTGTTTCTTGTTCTACTAGGGGCAGTGTTGTCAAGGTCGATGCCACGAGCGGGAGTCCGTGGCACGAGTGCCACGACGAAAGTGCCTCTCCACGCAGTTATAACCCCGCCGCAAGAGACAACGCCATCCCCATTGTAAAACGGCGGGGTTACTAATAGTATCCTCTCCCGACCCACAGAAGCTCGTGGCATGGCACAGTGCCGCGAGGTGTGCCACTGCCATCGGTAGGAGACCTTGACACCACTGTACTAAGGGGATTGCTCGTCGGGGTGGGCACCTAAGCTCTGAACTTTTGTTCGCCGGGAGACCGGTCGAGAGCTTAGACATTTTCCCGCCTGGGGCGGTGTCCCGCTGGTGGCAAATACCTGGTTGAGGAAAATCCCACAAATCTACGAGTGCCGGATCTCGCCATCCAATGGGAGATCACCATCACCTCAGCAATAGGTCATGCACTATACATAGGGGACTAATGACCTTAGAAGTTGACGCGTGGAGTCACTAATCAATCAATCACCATCCGAGATAGAGGACTGAAATCGCGCAACTGAAATCAAAATAAAGAATATCTCTTGACCATTTCGCGAAACAGCAGTCGCTGGGCATGCATCTCACGCAGAGGCAGTGGCGCGTTGAGTGGGGCAATAACTCCAGCGCGGCTCTCTCCAAAAACTCACAGGCATTTTACGATTCCGATAGCTTTACATAACAGCCGGCCCTGGGGTAGAAGGACAGGCGCGATGGCCGAGGCGGGGACGGGTGGGGCAGGGTAGTGAGTGTTGGGAAAAGGCGAGAAGGGTTGAAGTGGGGCGTTTTGGGGAGTGCCGTGATCGGGAGTTTCGAGGAGTGATACGAGGCTGTGGTGAAGAGGGGAGTGGTGTGACGAAGTGATGTGTAGTCGTGGCAATGCTTGGCTTGGAAGGGAGTGGTGTAGTGTGACGGGGAGTGGTATGTCATAGCGTGGGCTTGTGTGTCGAGGCGGGGAATGGGCTGGCGTGGAGGGAGTGGTGTGGCGTGGAGGGAGTGATGTGGTGTGGCGTGGAGGGAGTGGTGTGGCGAGGAGGGAGTGGTGTGGCGTGGAGGGAGTGGTGTGGCGAGGAGGGAGTGGTGTGGCGTGGATGGAGTGGTGTGGCGTGGAGGAAGTGGTGTGGCGTGGAGGGAGTGGTGTGGCGTGGAGGGGGTGGTGTGGCGTGGAGGGAGTGGTGTGGCGTGGAGGGAGTGGTGTGGCGTGGATGGAGTGGTGTGGCGTGGATGGAGTGGTGTGGCGTGGATGGAGTGGTGTGGCGTGGAGGGAGTGGTGTGGCGTGGAGGGAGTGGTGTGGCGTGGAGGGAGTGGTGTAGCGTGGAGTGATGTGGCATGGCGGGGAGTGGCGTGACGTGGCGGAGAGTGGTGTGGCGTGGCGGTAAATGGTGTTGCGTGGCGGGAGTGGTACGACGAAGAGTGATGTGGATGGGCGTCGTGTGGCAATGTGTGGCGTGACAGAGAGCGGTGTGGCGTTACGGGGAGTGGTGGGGCGTTACGTGGGACGGTGTGACGTGACGGAAAGAGACGTGGCGTGCTGGGACCTGACTTTGCGGAGCAGGTGTGCTTCGTCGGTGAGGGTTGGAGCGGAGTAGACGCGGCGAGGCGGGACGGGGATGGGAAAGCCCGTTCGGGACGAGGCGGACGCGCGGGCGAAGGGGCCAATGGGGCGATTCCAGCGGCAGCCACCCGCAACCGAATGCACGGCGCCGCCCCTTTCCGTCTCCCTGGCCACGGCCGCACGCTCTTCGCCCCAGCTGTCCCGTAACGCTTCTCGCCTGCGAAAGATGCGCCACGACGAGATGCACACGCCAGGGTTTATGGGCTTCCGCGGGCAGTGAGTGGAGCTCAAATATTAACGATGTAAAAATCACATGCTCCATCATGAATTGAATTACTGCTGGGACTATTCGCTGCTATCAGGGCCCCTGCACACTAGCGTTGCGCTGACGCGTGATAAGTAAATGGTATTGTGTGCCGAAACCCCGACTGACGTTCGACCTAATTTAACATTCTAACCTATTATGTTATATTTCGCTGAAATAAAAGAACGTCGGTAGAAAGGGTGTAAATCTAATATGAAATTTTTCACCATTAATTTTTTTCTAGTACTGCGTAACTGTAGATTAATCGTCTGCTTACTGCGTGAGGTACTCGTTGAGGTCTTGAACATATTGAAGACTATGAGGAAGTATTATAGGAATGTTATTGTGCGTACGTGTATGTGATATAAAATGTGTTCTTACTAGAGAATTAAAGCTGGCGTCGCCAAATGAAGCGTAGTATGGACCTTCGGATCACATCTGGCGCCGTCTACGCGCGACTATAATTCCGTCTATCCCACAAATAAAGGAGCTAGACAAGAGGGGGGTAGCGATCCACTCTCGTAAGATGTGCAAGAACATATTAAGTATTAGAACCTGCGGGCAGACAAGGTGGTTTAAGAGAAAACCTGATACAAAAGTCACTGCACATGGAAGATCAACCTGAGTCAATCAAAGGGGTGAGTCGAATACCTCCCAAACAGTGGTTCTTCGACACGACCACCCAAGCACTGCTTATTGGACACCTCCACCCAAGGAGTGGTTCTTGCACACAACTACCAAAGCAGTTGTTCTTGGAAAAGACCACCCAAGCAGTGATTCTTGGACACGATTTCCCAGGTAGTTGTTCTTGGACACGACCTCCCAAGAAGTGTTTCTTTGATACGATCGCATTAGGATTAAGTAAAGGTTTTCTCTGGATTCGTAGAGATTTTGAGGTAAAACAGACATACTTGCATAAAGATATTTGTCATGCATGATTCATGTTTGTTACTACATTTTTCCGATCTCTGTATACCGATGTCTAAAATTCAAATTCCCCCTCTGTACACGTCCGCTGCCACCCTTTGCTTTCCGTCACTACAGCGTCGTTGCATCGCCTCTCCGCCAAACCACGACTTTTACATGGCTAGGCCCACATAGCCACCGCATCAAATTCATCACTATCTCGCGTTAATCGTCGGGTACTTCTTCACACCATTGTATCCTCAACTCAGCATCATCATAATTGGTAACATCATCGTCTAGTCAGATTGATCGCCACATCACCACACCTTAAAACCTTTCATATACTTTTCACGTTCGTAGTATTGAAGTACCACTTTAATATCACTGACTTATCACAATCGGCACTGTGTTATCAGAGTTGCATTGTCATTATTACATTACCGCAGCCATTAAATCATCGAAGAACTATTATAAACACCCTCGCCATTGTTATACTTCGGTTTTTCTTTCTTGGCGCTTGGGGGTGAGTCATCAAAACGGAATATCTCAGGGTTTTTCGCGTCGTTCTCAGTTGTGCCGCTTAGAGTCCCATGATCGCGATTGTATCGAGCAGAGCCGGCAATCATGCGACTCCTAGTGGCACAACAGAGAACGACGCGAAATACTGTGAGATATTCCATTTTGATGACACACCCAAGAAAGAAAGAAACGAAGTATAGAACATATCTTTCACACACGTTGCGCGCGACCGTGTTAGGGATAGCTCCACTTTTGCGTTATTCTCTTTCAATCCGACAGATCTCACCCCTGACTACTACCGGCCCTCCGATCTCGTTTGTTTGACCATGACGCCACTGCGGCTTTCATGACTTCCTCGTCACATCCCCTCTCCCTGCCACCGCGTCCTCCGCCACTTCAATCGTCCTCCAGCTACAACCACAGGCCGGCTCTATCGCCCGCGCCGCAAACACCACACGCACAATCCGGCCGCTTCGCTCTTTAACGCCATCCAGTGGCGTTGACCGTCCCGCATTCACCGCGCGCTAACATTGCCTCCCCCGCCGCCGCGTTCTGCCACGCCCCCGCCGCTTGCGTTGACACTTCAGTTGCTCTCTTCTGCCCCTTCTCTCACACCTCTGCCCTGCCACTCGCTCCCGCTCCGATCATCTCACCTACTCTCACTTACCCTTGCATGTTCCGCTCATCTCTCTCACTCTCTCTTCCCCTCTCTCCCCCCTCTCTTCCCCTCTCTTCCCCCCTCTCTCCCCCTCTATCCCCTCTCCCTCTCTCTCCCTCTTTCTCACCGTCTTATACTTACAACGTCTGTTCTTCAAGCTCCACTCACCTGTCTCTGTCTCTCTCCCATGCTTCATTCCACCCCTCTTAATTCTTCACACTCCACTTAACGGACACTTTCCCTCTTCTTCCATGACCCACTCACCGTGATTTCCACGCTTCCCTCGGTCTCCTTTCACCATCTATTTATTTTTATGGTCAGCTCTTTCTCTTCCTCTCTCTCTCCCCTCTCTCTTCGTCTCTCTCCCTTTATCTCTCTCCCTCTCCCTGTCCCTCTCCATCTTCTCCACCTATATGCCCCTCTCTCTCCCTTTCTCTCACTCTCCCTCCCTCCCTTCGTGTTCCTCTCAAACCCTGTCCCCTCCCCCCTCAAGCTCCTCCGATAACCTCAACCTCTCTCCCCATATTCCACACCAATCTTCTCCGTGCTTCACACTCCACTCACACGCGCTATCCCTCTTCCTCCATGCTCCGCTCACCGTATCGCTCCTTTTACGATCTACTCACCCCCCCTCTCTCTCTCCTTTCACCACCCATTGCTCTCTTTCTGTGGCTCACTCTCCCCTCGCTTTCCCACTGCTCGCCGTCGTCCATTCCCGCCCCGGCCTCCCCTTTCCGCTTTTTCCGCCACCACCCGCCCCGCCCCCGCGGCCGCCGCTGGCGACTGCTCATAAAATACAAGTAAGCGATTGCGTTTTAACGCAGTGCGCCCCTGCGTAAAATGGAGCCTTTGCGCGGCTGTTTACACACGAGGCTTCGGTGGCGCACATCAAAGTTTTGAAAAATTCAGCGTCTGCATTGGAAGCCGGACAACGGGCCCCGGACGGTGCGCGGGCAATAAAAGCTCTGTTTGTGTAAAAGGTGGCGTGTGATGATACTGTTGTCTTCTCGTACAGAGGAAGAGAAATAAGAGCAAATAAATACTCAAAAGAGTATTTTGGCTAAAATGTACGTTATTTCATTTTACACTGAAGTTCGAAGGCAAATTAATCTCCATTCCCAAACCTTTAAAAATTAATGCATCATTAGCCCGGATCCAACTATTAAATAAATGAAAGTCCAGTAGACTTTTTAGAAGCCAAAAATGTAATTTTGTGTTAGGAAAGTAATGCCATGATCTTTTATCCAGGTAATATGCGTGAAAATTAATTTTTCAGTTTCGAAGATATTAAGAATGCGAAGCAAAATTGTTTATTTTTAATTGCTTAAAAGTATTTTTACATCTAACATTGACTACCCGAATACGGCACTCATGAACATCCAATTAGCCATAAATTAGCTTATCTTAATGTCAACATGCGTGATGTCAACATAAGTGATGCAATAGACGTAGATCTATTAATGTTATTTGCCGATAGTAAAATTTCCTCGTAAAAAAATTTTAATCAACACATAAGTTACTTTCGCCTAGCAATAATAGAAATACTTTTATCTGCAAAACCTTTTTTAGAAATAGGCTTTACAATTTTTTTAATTTAATTTCTTTTTTTCGAAAATTATTGCAGGTTTTTGCAAATCATTGCATTCAATTGAGTTTTTCGTTATTCGAACCAGTGGAATCCTTTTCTTTATTTACTTTTTTCATCCTTTCTATAATCTGTTATATTTTACATTTCTGAATGACCGTAATAGAACTTACATTGATCAATTTTACATTTAATATCACAAAAAAGTGTTGACTTTATTCCAAGAAAATGGAAATATTATCAGATGCAACCAATTAGTCTCTTATTTCTTCTCATGAGCATTCCTTGTACTGACCTATAAAACCAATAAGGACTACAGCTAAAAATAATCAGAATACCATTTTTCTAAGTCTCCAAAATTTGTTTTGTGGTATTGCATGTATCTTTCAATCTTCGTTACTTTGTTTATTTCCACTTTCTTTTCTTGAAAATATTTTGTTTTTGACCTAACCTAATAATGCTTGCATTCAATTTGTATGAAACTATAGAATCGCACAACAAATTGATTGTTGATGAAAAATGAACCCTGTCAATAAACTGACATCCTTATTATAATAGCAATAATAATAATAATTATTATTATTATTATTAATATTATTATTATTATTATTCGATTTATAAGATTGAAAATCCGAGAACATGGACAAACTAGAGAACATATAACCATTCAATTTAGAGAAAATATAGTTGTCGCTCCACGTCTAATCTGCATCACATTTTTTTGAACACTACGATTTGAAAGAATTTTATAATAGTTTGGTATTTCCGAGTAATTTATCGTCTCGTATAACTTCCTTTATTTTTTTCTGCAATATAGATCTGTCTTGAGGATCTCACACGAAGTCAATGTTAGTAAACGGGATGTCAGAAAAATACTATTTCAAGGTGATGTGACAATACATATTGTTTATGTGCTGTAATATCGTGACAAAACTCAACAAACGCAAATGCAATCCCATTAGATACGGTTCGCTTTCGTCTGTTCCTTGACATTAGTCGTTTATAACTCGAAAACTGTATGGGTCATAGGCGGTCAAAAACTGTGCACACACCGCCCGCAATCTTTACTTCCTCTTCTTTGTCCTATTATCTCCCCTTCACACACACACACGCACACGCACACACACGCGTCTGGAGACCAGCCGGGAGTCTCGAGTTCGATCCAGCTGGACGGTGATTCGCTGGGGGGAGGGTGATACCGGGAAGGTAACTATACCATGGCCGAACATTCGCCCTACTCTTAACATAGAGCAAAATATTTCTATTTTTAACGTTTGTAGTTGTGAAATTGAATATAATATTAAATTTCGCACGGAATCTCAAGTACGTTTAAATGTTTCACTGTTTAATTGACGAGACTGACACATATCGATTTTACAGCATCGCCATTAAAAACTCATTTCAATCCCTTCCTTAATTACATTTCTTTTTCGTTTTGTGCACAGTGGGAAGTATGATGTACTGAATATTCAGTATGAGATCAATGTTCCATCAATCCATCATCCAACCAGTTCAATCAATGGCGATGCTTCTTCCTAATCATTGACACTCCCTAAAACCAAATATCTCATTGTGTGCCTAGTTCAATAGAGATAGCTGAAAAGACGAATGAACAAACTGACAACTCTCACAAAAACCAAACCCTATTATAATACCCTTCATACTGCGGGCTAATATATACTTTCTTATGGTTTTCTATTTAAAATGGATGTTCAAATAGTTAAAGGATTCAAGTAATATGTGGATCGAAATAGACGAGTACAAATCATGAAATTCCGAGTAAGTCACTTAATTTCATTATCACTTAAAGATTAATTCTAGTTTTCATTTTAAGAAAACATTTCTCAGCCGTCTTGTGGCGACATTACATACACTCACAAAAGATTAACTTTTTATGTATTTTTCTTATCGTGCTGTAACTTTGAAATGAACTGGCCAGCGCACGTCACTATTGCCGGTCACGAACTCGTGACTAGAATCGGATTATCCGACCTCCGACGCCAACTCCACCTCCCCCTACTCCTTCTCCTCCGTCACCACCACCACCATTACCACCACCGTCGCCACCGCCGCCTCCACCGTCACCGACATCTGCACCTCCACCCAACACAAGGCGAACGCCGGAGCAGTCATGCCAACAAACGGGCCACGGATAGCGTGCAATCTTTCCTACCTCTTCCCCCTTGTCCCATCCTCACCCCTCATACACACTTACACTAACATGCACTACCCTACCACTCCTGCCAGGAAAGCGGTCGGAAGCTTGGAGTTTGTCCCAGCTTAGGGCGGTGCCTCGCTGGTGGGAGATACCTGGTTGGAAAAAAAACCGGTAGTTGACGATAGGTCGGCGCCGGCCTCGCCCTTCAGCGGGAAAAGACGACTGCCACTTCCCAAGCAGAAACATACAATACACTTACGGGAATAATGACCCTAAGAGTTAACGCGCCCGGAATCACATATAATCAATCATTAAATCCACCTTCACCAATACCTTCACCCTCACCCTCACACTTCGTCATCACCTCCTTTAGGGTCCTTCACCGTCACCTTCACAGTCACCTTCACCGTCACCGTCACCGTCATCGCCACAATCACCGTCACCTTCACCGTCACCTTCACCGTCACATTCACCGTCACCTTCACCGTCACCTTCACAGTCACCTTCACCGTCACCGCCACCGTCATCACCACAATCACCGTCACTGTCACCGTCACATTCACCATCACCACCAACGCTTCCATCGCCAAGGGTCAGATGCGCAGAGGTTGGAGTCGTTTGCTCGGGTAAAGAACTCCCAGAAGTAGCTCAAGTATTCTGCACCTCCGCCCCAGCTTAAGAGCACTCGCGCAAGACGAGAACGAACTGAGCTTTCAGAGGTACCTGCATTGCTCAGTGCACCAGCACGCACTCTGCCTTCTGCTCGCCCCAGCTCCATCTTTCACTTGCACAGCTGCTTCCTCGTCAGTTACTGTTACAAGTCATTCGCATCCAATAGGGTGTTTTAGCGCCAGGCGTAAGGAGACATCCTTAAACTATTGATCACGTGACAAACGACATAATACAGCCGTAATGAACAACATTCAGAACAGCTTTAGCGACAGCGTCATTGCGTTATCCATTTTGACAAATGAAGAGTTTCAAGCGTTGAATAAACAAATTGCATAATACATCAAAGAGTAGGCTAGTGAGGAGACATTTAAATAACGATATCACGAGTATAACAAATCTACATTGTGCACGGAGTTTTAGATTTTTGTGGCCCTCCGTGATGAGTAGGTAGTCTAAAATTTTTAATAGACTTTTCTTGACAATGTAGGACGTATCTTAAAACAGCGTTCGTTACAAGCATTAGACTTACCGTAAACCGAAGTTATGATTTCAATTTTGTTTGCGAATTTCTTTTCTGTTACCTCTCCAATATTTCCCGTTAATTCTTGCCAGCGTTGTGGAGTTAGTAAGGAATAATTGTAACTACCTCACATACGAGAATCGGTTGGAAAAATGCAACCTTTCCTGTTGTTAGGTGGCCATTTGGGCCATGGCCTGAGAATAAGCTCTTCAAAAACTTTGCTTTTCACTTCGCCATTAGTGGCCGATTGTCCTGCAATAAATGAAGATGAAGACACTACCACTTGACTGGGCTTCAGTCTTGCAAAGAACTCTACGGAGCTATAAATCAAGTGGCTTCCATTTTGAACCGGGACCTTTAAGAACTTTACCATTTTTCTGATATTAATGTTTTTTTTTCCTTTCCTAAAATTCACAAAGTCAGTTTTAATAAAATAATAACACAAGTGGAACTCATTAAGTCACATTTCATTATAAACAGGGCTGTTTCTTTCAGTTTGACTATTATTTTTGTTATTAATTGCTTTTTCTACTATTCCCATAATGAAATCCTTGTATTTTTCCTTGTATTATAAAGGTTTCTTATAAACTCCTTGCTAATGATAAGTTTCTTAAAATCAATAAACCGGTTTATTTTGAATTTTTGCAAACTTGCATCTGAAAGTTTTCACTTCGGAACTCTATACATAAATAACATTCTCAGAAAATATAGACTCCTTTATCATTTTATCCAAATGAATTATTTCTTCGCATATACCCACGCTCACGAATTATTTCAAGCAAGAGAAAACTTTCTCTCCAGATACCAGTCCTCCACGCAAAGTGTACACAGATATTACCGGTGCACAGAATTTAATTGGATTTTTTACAGATTGTTCCCGACAACTCCAGTTTTATGAGAACAAACATGAATATTTTAACGTTGAAATAAAAACCCTGCAGAGCTGAAGAAAAAAAACTTTCTTCTGTGTGACCTTCACAATAAACACAAGTGAACCAGTCACTTCACATGTCAAAGACAAAGCTACAACGGAGGAACTTTTTTATTAAGTTTATAAAGTTTCCATACGAAGAAAGTGCTCAACAAGAGGGCGTCTTATGTGATATTTCCTTCCATTTTTTGTGGAAAATCTGCACGCAAAACTTGCGTCAAGCAGCAGAAAGCGCCGTTACCCTCCTTCTTCGTTTTTTGCCCCTCTTTCCGTCTTCCTTCCTGCCTTTCTTTATATCTTCTCGTCAACGCGCAATTTACGAGAGAGAGAAAAAAAGTAGCAGTTCCTCTCTCGTCACGGCGTGGTGGAAAAAGCGGTCGGGGGAAAGAATAAGGAGTGGCAGAGGGCGCCAAGCAGCAATCCGGGTGGCTAAGGGTGGCGGGAAATGGAAGAAATAGCGAATGATGACTGAAGTAGCTGGGTGTAGTGAAGGGATACAGAATAGGATTGGGCGTGGGGGGAAGGATGGGAAGAGGCTTGGCAGCAGGTAATAGTATAGACGTTGGATAGACAGGACTGACAAAAGGATGGCAGAGGGGATGATACGGCAGAGACGTCGAAAGGGCTGTCGGACGGGCTGTCGGACGGGCTGTCGGACGGGCTGTCGGACGGGCTGTCGGACGGGCTGTCGGACGGCATGTCGGACGGCATGTCGGACGGCATGTCGGACGGCATGTCGGACGGCATGTCGGACGGCATGTCGGACGGCATGTCGGACGGCATGTCGGACGGCATGTCGGACGGCATGTCGGACGGCATGTCGGACGGAATGTCGGACGGGCTGTCGGACGGGCTGTCGGACGGGCTGTCGGACGGGCTGTCGGACGGCATGTCGGACGGCATGTCGGACGGAATGTCGGACGGGCTGTCGGACGGGCTGTCGGACGGGCTGTCGGATGGAATGTCGGGCGGGATGTCGGATGGAATGTCGGGCGGGATGTCGGGCGGGATGTCGGACGGGAAGTTAGACGGGATGGCCGAAGGGACGTTGGAAGGGACGGTGGAAGACGCGGCGGAAGGGCCGGCGGAAGGGACTGTGAAAGTAACGACGGAAGTGATGTTGGAAGTGATGACAGATGGGATGGCAGATGGAGTAGCGGAGAGGATGCGGATGAGATGGCAGATGGGAAGGGAGATGGGATCGCAGAAGAGCTGGCAGAATGGATGGCAGAATGTATGAAAGTGGAGAGTTCAGAAGGAATAGCAGCAGAGATGAATGAAGAAGATGACAGCGGAGATGGCAGAAAAGGGTGGCAGAGGGAATGTCTGAATGCATGACAGACAAATTAAAGGAGGAAATGGTCTCGAGGATGGCTCAACGAACGCCAACGATGCCATTTAGAGCGGTTGCCGCACGCTATGGCGGAGGGCGGGGCAGAAGTAACGGCAGCGAAGATGCGTGAAGATCGACAACGCGGGCGGCTGAACGAATGGATGTAGATTGCAAGAGCGCGCGCGAGAGACAGCGGCAGCGAGGGGAAGGCTGAGCCCTCGATGGAGCCGCGACATCTGCGCACCGCACGCGAAGTTGCAGCGTCGTAAAAAAATGGCGGCGGCGACGTTCATTAAGCGCCGGAAGTGGCACCTGCAGGAGAAAAGAAGAGCGGAAGTGAGGATTGCGGTTATTGAGGGGGTGAAGAGAGCGGAGATCCAGGCGGGTAGAGAAAGATGCTTATGTATCAACGTAATGGGGACACATCTAAGACAGTCAGGCATTGCGTTTACTGTATATTATATTTTTAAGTAAGTTCCTAATATGATATTACACTAACGAGTCAGATCAAATCACAAGTTTTTTTTCAGCTTGAAAGTATTTAAAAATAAGTAGTTTAGTTTAAAATAATGTAGTAACCGTACTGTTTGAGAAAACTCCACTTGACGTAAACACTGGAGTTTTGAATAAGTTGAGTTTTGAGTAAGAATAAGCAGTTCGTAGTGCACACAGAAGTTCAGCCTGTATTTAAGTTATTGCTCTGAAGAAAGAATCGTCCAAACGAATAAATTAAAGAGAAGGAAAAAAATTATGTAAACATATAATGGAAGGTTTGAAGAAATACATTTATACTAAATCGCATAACTCCCGTGGGCACGCAGTTTATGCTGATGGTTAAGACCGGGATATTGCTTATCATTTATGAATAGCGGGTAGAGGTGTTATCATCTCGAGTGTTAATATCATCGTAGACTCAAACTCTTAGTGTTTTGTACTTCTTAATTCGTGGACTGATTTTGTAGATCAGAACCAACGTTGTGGTTAATGCAATATTTTACTACTTTGCAGGTGGTGTAAGTTAAAAATATAGAGAAGTAAATCACCTGTGGTGCCTCCATTGTTTTTTGCAAAGGCACCACAACTCAAATCAAGCTTAAAGCTGGCAACGCGTCCCGATAATACTCCCAGCAGTACTCAATTGGCCGGCCCTAAGAGTATGCGACGGGACAGGAGAGGGAAGGAATAGTCGTGTGCGGTCTGTGGATCGTTGTTTGAAATACATATCCGTTATCCGCTTAGAATTGATCCGATTAAATCACGGCAACGGTCAAAATACATTATTCGAGACCGTTATTTCTGAGTCGTCAAACATCCGCCACCAAATCTAGAACTCAGCATTTAAGCCGCGTGCATTTTGCCACTTGTGGTGGCCATATGTTGATGGCCACTATCGCCGTCATGAGCGACTAATCGCGGTGGCTTGTGGCAGCCACTGTGGCTAATCCAGACCACAAGTCATCAGCACATGCTTCTCTCTGCGATCAGCCAATTTTGAATATTAATAAGTGCATTACACCTTACAACTCAAAATAAAAGGAAAATATTAATAATATATCTCTGTATGTATCTATTAATATCAATAATGTTCCTCTCTGCGATCAGCCAATTTTGAATACTAATAAGTGTATTACAACTTACGAATCAAAATAAAAGGAAAATATCAATAATACACATTTGCTTAAAGCACTATTTGTTTCCACCCTGTTTTTCTGTTTGGGATGAATTTGTGGCATATTTCTTTCCACCCTTCTGTGTTTCTGCCCCTGACTTTAAATACATCTGAGGACAAGTCCCAGAGAGTGGGATGTACTTCGACATCGGCGATAAAAGCTTCGGTATCGAACGTCTCCATGACACACATGTCCGTTTAGCGGATGACATCGCGAAAGCAAGAAGTCGGCGACTACCTTTCAGTGCGAACGAGACGTAAGTGGCGGTGACCGAAACAAACACGATGGGCAATTGCGGGGGCTCTGTGGTACGTCATGTGACCTGCTCCGAAGCAATCAGCTTGAGAAGGTTTGTTTACTTTCTCACAGCCAGGGTCCATTGATGACGTTCATCTGTCTTGCAAGAAGTCGCGGAGGCAATACGTTCGAGTATGGCGAAGATTATGAACATGATATCAAGGTGTGTCATCGCGTGTCGGTACATGTTAATTTTTCGGATCTCACTGATCTGTCATGTAGGTGCAGCCAAGTGTGTAGTAATGTATGGCAACGGCGCATCGGACTATCAGAGTCACACGCTGCCGGTACTGTAGAGGCCCAGTGTGCGCCCAACGACTAGTTGCAGAGTTCCAACTTCATTGTCAAACGTACTTTGAATCTACTCGAGAATAATTTTCAACTGACACCCCCCTCCCCCCCCCCGCCGGCATTGTCATCTAGCGCGAGTCTTGAAGGTCTTGCGGGCGGCGGTGCGGAGCGCCCCTGGCGGTCGTGCTGAGCAACAGCGTGGCGCGGGGCTGCGCAGCGTGACCGCGAGGGGGCGAGCGTCATTTCCGCTCCCCCCCCCTCCGCTCGGAGCGCGCCTAGCGGTCACTGCTCGCAAAAGTTGGTTCTTCCCGGCCCACGCTCTCGCCGACCTGCGCCGCTGTCCCGGGAGAAGTCAGCGCGGAACCACATCTTGGCAGGACTTGCGGCGCCGGCCCTGTCCTTGCTTCGTGGCGTTGGGCGGAGCGACAACGTTCCTACGGGGCTGGCGTCCTTTTGGGTTTCCGTTTCTTGGCGTAGGAGTTGCAGACTCACTGAGTGAGGTAAACTGCGAGTACGTTTCGGGGCAGACCTCACATTTGAAACTGTTTCCTCTTTCAGCGGATAGGAGCTAGCATAATAATTTAACTTAGTAGACTTGCGCAAAAAATCCGCTCTTCGTAGTATATTGTTATAAAATATCCCTGAAAGAGCAAACGTGTGTTTCTCTGTGTTTTATTAATTTCTAAATAAATTAGAGCTGACATGTAGTTATGTTGTTGTATGTGATAATTTAATTCATAAGCCTCATTTTTAAATGGACATCTTTATAAAAATAAAAAAATCTGTAACAGAAATTCAGTTCGTGAGTTTTGCTTGTAACGTTAGTAAATGTTTATAGGCATAATAAAAAAAATCGTGCCCAAGCTATCGTTACACGAAAGAAGTAGTCTATTTATTCTTCAATGCTCGTTCATCTTTAATAAAATTCAATCTTAATAAAATGACATATTTTTAACGGATAAACATAAAATTGCCAAATTACGTTAAAATAGCTTCATTCTGGAACTCAACCTCGAACGTGTTTGGCAACCCTTATTACAAGGTGAGGGACTCTCCAAAAATTAAATAGACTGTTCAAAATGATTTTGTGGTGCAGAGATTATCATAAAAACATAACTCGTGGGTATTCGAAATCCTGGTTTTAAGAGACAAACTCATGTTTCAAAGATGTGCTCGATGGTAAAGTGAGTTCCAGAGTAATGTGGCAAGTTGCGTGTGGGTCTGCTTTTCCTCAGCGCAATAATCTTCGAGATTCAATTTATTTCTCTGGGAGATGGGGTAGAGGGTATTATCTGATGTCACTGCAATGCCTCTGACCGCGAAGACCTGGGATTAGAGTCCCGATGGTGACAGGATTTTCGACACCAATTAGCTAGGTCGAATTCAGTCTCTGTCTGGAGCAGAATTCTAGCACCGGCATCTCTGACCGATAGCTTTCCTGGTTTCTCCGAATAATACCGCGCGGATGCCGGAGCAGTACCCTACAAACGGGCCAGTCCGCGAGCGAACTTTCCTTCTTCTTCTTCTTCCTTGCCCTTTCCTTACCTCTTACTTATAGCACACTTACACTTACACGCAGTGCACTACCGCACACGCCGGGAGACCAGCCGGGAGTTTAGAGATTTTCCCGCCTGGTGCTGTGCCCCCTTATGAGAGAAACCTAGTTGGGGAAACCCCGCTAGCCGACAGGTAGGACGGCGACAGATCTCGCCATCCAGCGGGGAAAAGATCATCGCCACCTACCGAGAAAAACTCACACTACACTTACGGGACTAATGACCTTAACAGTTGACGCGCAAGGAATCGTCAATCAATTCAATTTGTTTAGTCTTAAAACTGTATAATACAGGATTATAGTGCAATTACTTCTTCAACAATGGAAAATGTATGTGCTTTGGGGTGATAGTCTCAATGGTCCTTTGGGCGATAGTATACAGTAAATTGTAATAAAAGGAAGAGAACACGCCCAAAGGGTTGCCAGCCACTTTCGTCTATTATTTATTTCATCTTATCCTTATTGGCTGACAAAATTGCATCGATCAACAGCACATGCTTGGGGAGATCTGGAACGTTGCAAATGGTATCTGTTAGAAAACACACAACTCTTTATTCGTTACCTGCTTTGTTTCGGGAAGAAGTGGTTTGTTTTTGGGAAGTTTTGGAAAGAAGTGTCTTTGTTGTGGACAGTTATTTGCTACATTTGGCATTTACATAGTGAATTGTTTTTTATTTACCATTGTGCAAACATATCCCTAGTAGCAAAAAATACATTTTCATTTGACGTCCATGGGAGATAAGAAGGAGTAAATTAAAAATTGAGTTAATTTACGTTTCATTGAAAACATTAGCTTTGCATACTATTGCATCACAGAAGTCATGAAAACAATAAAAACATATCCAGCTGCAAAAGCCGTACACGTCTCTCAGCCTTTCACTTGCATTGTTGCCACGTTCTTGTCGAACTCTCAGTAGCACATGATTGCAGATTATCAAATTTCCTCCTCCTAATTTTGTTTCATGTGTATTAATTTTTCAAGACCAACTGATGTTGATACCTGAGGGGATGAACGAAAGCGTAGGCATCCGCGACCGGTGTCTGTAACTTCTTGGCTGTTTGGGAGACGCCGTGTCCTAGGCACAGGTGCCAAGGCCGTCGGCCGTCGCTTTCCGACCTTCTTTCCGGCTTTTCGCCCACAGAAAGGAAGCAGCATGACAACTGAAACGTCGGCATGCATGCCTAGGACGAGGTGTCTCCCGGACAGCCAAGTAGATACAGAGAGAATGAACGATCAATAACAGGAACTAATGAATCAAGTAAACATTAAACAAAAAATGAAGATATGAATTAATAAATCGAAACAGAATAAATGATTTAAAAATAACAAATTTAAAACCTGAAATAATAAATTAAAGAATGATTAAAATTAATAAAACATATAATTCATAAAATGGAGTAAAACGTACAACGAGTCGGGTAGTATTGTGGATCATAAGACTCCTGTAAAACCATGTCAAGCATCCACTTCGCTCGCAACGAAAGTGACATGACATCCTCGAGATTGAAACTGCGATTCAAGGGAGGACTGCAGAGCCCATCCCCTTTCCGACCGAGAGTTTCCAACGAGGGGTGGGGTGGATTCTCTCCACCAATGGGACCTTCGCGGGGAAATTTAGCGGAAAAGAAAGGCCCGGATTTGAATGCTCTGTCGGGAAGTTTGTGGCTTTCCCCACGAGTCGCGAGGCCGTCTGCCAACGAGGGGACGACTGCGGACCCACGCCCCGGCAGAAAACGACGGCGAAATGTATTCCCCGTTCGAGGATAACCCTTTCTCCCGTCTCGTTTGCGTAATTCTCGTTTTACTTCCCGAGTTACGAAGTTGTATGCTTTTCTTTTCGTGCTTCCCTCTCATTTCCTTTTCAAACTGACACTCTTGTTCTCGTTCTTGAACTCCAGGTATGATTAACATTATTAGGTTTTAAGTTTCGTCCAACTTTAAATTGTTCTTTGATGTTTAGAAAAGTTGTTGGTCGCTTTGATTAATAGTCTATTCAATATTGTGCAGAATGAAATAATAATACGTTTGTGAAATTTATTGTTTCAACATTGATAGAAGAGAATGTGTTGACTAATTGCCTCCATATCAGATGTTATTGTATTTCTCAGAATCATTATCACTGATTCATATTTCCTAAAAATTTAAAAGAATTCAGCTTAAAATTTTTCACCGTAAATTTTCTTTTGTTGTTTTCATAGATTTTTTATTTTTTCTCTTTATTTATTTCCTTATCGTGTAGCATGGGATGGCCCAATACACGCTGCCAGAATTTCGGTACGACTACCGTCGGATTTTGTGGCACCGCATTAACGTTCACATTTGATCACGATGACGATGATATACAGTGTACAGTCTAATGCTCAGTAGGTAATCCACAAGACATCTAATGTAGACGGAGTGGAGTAGAATCAGGAAATGACGAGAATGTAAACAAAAAAACCCATTTTATGCTGTAGATACAATTCATTGCATTTTCTCTTTAACTGATTAGATTAAATAACCGGACAACGCCGAGTAGCGCAGCTAGTCATTTTACACTTCGCTGAATGCTGATTTAGTGATTCCGAGCGGGCGAACTGATGTCTTTAGTCTCGTAAGTGTAGTGCGTTTTTTTCTCGGAAGGTGGCGATGATCCTTTCCCCGCTGAATGGCGAGAATTGGCGCCGAACCACCGTCGGTTAGCGGGATTTTCCCAACAAAGTATCTCCCACCAGCAGGGCACCGCCCCTAGTCGGGACAAACTCTAAGCTCCCGACCTGTTTCCAAGCATACTTGGTAGTGTAGTGTATATAAGTGAAAGTATGTGTAAGTAAGAGGTGAGGATAGGACAAGGAAGAGGAAGGAAAGATCGCGCGCGGTCCGAGGCCCATTTGGGCCACGGACCCGTCACTCGTTACGGCACTGCGGACGGACTCGTTAGGGCACTGCTCAGGCGTTCACCTGGTGTTGATTGGAGAAGCCACCGATCAGAGCAGCCAGCCGCTGGAATTCTCCTCCAGACAGCGACAGAGCTCGACCTAGCTATCTGGCCAGTGTCGAAAATCCTGCCACTATCGGGACTCAATCCTTAGGTCCTCTGAGTCAGAGGTACCGCAGTGACAATTGAGCCACCTCTCCCGGTGCCGCCTCGCGCGAGAGCTGCCTTTTTAGCCGAGCGCAGCGCGCTGCGCTCTGTGACGGAGACGGGGCAGATAACGCCCGCTGCGCTGCGGCGGCGCGCAGTCGCCAAGTCGCCGCTCGAGGGCGGAGCGGCGCCCGCATGGGGCGAGCCCTTTGAGCGCGCCCCGCCCGCGCCCGGACGGCAGCTGCGCCGGCCCTTTCCCGCACGCGTCACGACGCTCGGCCTCAACCCTTTCATCCACCGCTGGAGGCAGGACGCCACCCCGCCGCCGTCAAATCGTGTGTTAACTCCGCCTGATTTTGAAGTGCTTAGAGCAATTTTCAATGAATTTATATAAAACTAGGAAAACACGGCAGACGTTGTTCTGCCCTTCATCTCCTTCTTCTCGCATCTCCCTGTCCCTGTCTGTCTGTCTGTCTGTCTGTCTGTCTGCCTCTGCCGCTCTTCGTCCTTCTCATTCACATTTAATTGCAGATTCTGCACGTCTCTGAGCAGGTGAGGTAATATTGGGAAGCGCCGGACCAGTAAAAATGTAGAATGTTCGAGAAGAGTTCATTCTGTAGATTACGGTGTTTCCTTGAGGTCTTTAGCCCTAGAACGTCTAATTTAGGAGTTCGATAGGATAATTCGATCGTTCATCCGAATCTACATTTTAGAGTCAGAATTGGACAAAAAACAACATTATTAGAAAAAAACACGTGTTCCTGTGCTTGGCAAGGGCTTAACTAGAACCAATGATTTGTCTCCGAATGCCCATCAAACTACTTACTCAAACATCCACGTATTTGCTTGTTCTCGTATCCACTTGCTCACTTATTCTACCGATACAAAACGTACATCGTAGGACCCCCAAACAACATTCTGTAATATGTTAATTGGCTTCTTCGTCTTAGTTTCCCACAAATTTTTATTCACATTTCCCCACTCATTCACTCTCCTACTTAATCGGCCGCTCACTCATCTCCTTTCTTACTGAATTTGTGGCTCACTTTTCCATTTTGTTTCTTAATTGGTCTCTCACTTATCTATTTTGTTACTTAATTTCGGTTACTAATCCACTTTCTTACTTAATTTTTTTTAACTTTAATACTTTCTTACTTAATCGATCCACTTTCTTACTCACTCATCCGCTGTCCTACTTATTTGATCGCTCACTTATCCCCTTTCTTACTTAATTGGATCCTCTGTAATCCACTTTCCTACTTCATTGGTCGGTCACACCTCAATCATACATTATTACTTATTTGATCGCTCACCTATCCATTTTCCTACTTACTCGTTTGCCCACCCACACTTTAACCCATCTACTCGCCCACACGGTTTCCCACCCATCCATCGAGTCTTTCACGCCCCGCCCACGCGATCGCCCACCGCGTTTCCCGGCCATCCGCCAACTCCCCCTCCCCCTCCCCGCCCGCTCGTCCGCTTGCATGCGAGGCGCCGCGCCCGTAATATACGCGGGGAGGGGGTGGCGCCTCGGGACGGCGCGCCGCGGAACGGGCGAGCGGCGGTGACGGGCTGCAATTAATGTCCACCGGTATGAGCGCGCCGGTACATAATTAATCAAGTGTGCGACGACACCGCCCAGCCACGCCAGGCGCCGCGCCGTCGCAGCCGCTAAGCCACTCGCGCTCTAGACGCCTCTCGCCCCACCCCGCCCCGCCACGCCACGCCACGCCCCGCCACGCCACGCCACGCCACGCCACGCCACGCCCCACCACGCCCCGCCACGCCACGCCACGCCACGCCCCGCCATGCCCTGCCACGCCACGCCCCGCCACGCCACGCCTCGTCACGCCACGCCCTGCCACGCCACGCCACGCCTCGTCACGCCACGCCCTGCCACGCCACGCCACGCCACGCCCCGCCACGCCCCGCCACGCCCTGCTCCGCTCCTCGCCACTCCCGCGCCGGCCACGTTCGGCACCACTCCCTCCCGCCACTTCACTCGTCCCGGCACCACCACGCTCCGCTCCCGCCTCTCCGCTCCCCGTTCTACACCGCTCCTCGTCACTCCGCTCCTCCTCGCTCCGTTCCTCCCCCTCCGCTTCACTCCTCCCCCTCCGCTCCCCCCCACTCTGCTCCTCGCCCGCTCCGTTCTTCCCCGTTTCGTTCCTCGCCCGCTCCCGCCCCGGCCACGTTCGTCACCACCCCGTCCCCCACTTTGCTCTTCCCCGCACCACCCCGCTCCGCTCCTCCCCTCTCCGCTCCCCCTACCGCTCCTCCCCTCCCCCCTCCTCTCCTCCCGCTCCGCTCCTGTCCACTCCGCACCGCTCCTTCCACCCCACTCCGCTCCTCCCCTCTCCGCTCCCCGTACCGCCCGCTCCGCTCCTCCCCTCCCCCCTCCTCTCCTCCCGCTCCGCTCCTGTCCACTCCGCACCGCTCCGCTCCTTCCCACTCCGCTCCTCCCCTCTCCGCTCCCCGTACCGCCCGCTCCGCTCCTCCCCTCCCCACTCCTCTCCTCCCCGCTCCGCTCCTGTCCACTCCGCACCGCTCCGCTCCTCCCCAATCCGCTCCGCGCCAACCCGGAATCCACTTATCACAACAGCCGTCTAGGCGATAACTGAGGAGCTAGCCGAGAAGCATCGTGGCTACCCCAGGGGGTTATTGCTGCGTAGGGTCCCGGACCTCGCGAATTAGGTGAGAATGGTGAGGGAACGGGAGACACCCCCTCCCAAGACCCTAGTTACGGTTCATAGAGAGAGGATGTAATGCCAGGCGGAGCGATGATGGGTTACTAGCATCGTTTAGCTCGCCTTTGAGGGGAAGAAAAAGGTTAAAAAGGTTATAAAATCATCGACATTCTACTGCACCAATTTTACTCATGATAAACATGTATACATCAAATTATGTAAAAACAATTCTTAAATAAAAATTTCAAATCAAAACTAATCTTAATTTCCTTTTTCTCAAGCATTTGTCTGCAGAGTCTCCATACAGCAGAGCACAATAACTTTAATCTGGAGAGATAGATAAGTTTTAGAGAATATATGGTTTGTGTAATAAGACATTAATGTCCCTTTTTCTTCTTTTGCAGGTAAGTGAGTGTGGTGCTCATGCTCAAAGAGAGGATCATAAAGGTAGGATTCTCTCCCTGGTGGCAAACTGCTTAAGTTCCTGGAGCAAATGCTTGGTTTAGTAATTAATTAAAAAAATATTGTATACTTGAATGGCTGTAAATGTTGTATACTAAACTAGTTGGCTGAAAGCACAAGACGGAGGTTTGGGTGCTGTTGGTACTTTAGGATTCTTTTTTTATTTGTTTCCTTGGACTTTCATTCAACGGACTGCCGTTTACCATTTACATACCGATGGAATGCATACTCGACCATACGCCAGGGACCAATATACTTGCGGACTCGTCTGATTTGGAGTCAGCACTGTGCGAGGCCCTCGCTACAACACATATGTGAGGGACAAGGGACAAACAACTATACCTAAGGTGGGACTGGAACCTCCGACCCTTCTGACCGAAGCGCTGAGTTGGTACACGCTATTAGCTAACTTGGCCATTCAGGTCGGCTTGTTTTTCATTACGTAATTTTGCACGTATTTCACCATTTCCTTCAAAATAATGAGACATCCGATAGTTTTCTTGCACAGCTGTGTTGCGTCTTTGTCAAGACGATCTACACCTGAGCGACAAACACCTCCCCTGCAAGCGCCTTATTCGCCGCTCGGCACATCCCTTACTAAGCGCTCTGGCAATGAAAGTTTGGGACAGACAAAAAGGCACGTTCGGGCCGTGATCAGCTCAGGCACACTTTGAAGTGTCAACAACCATGAGCTTGCTCGCGACATTACATTTGAGCAGTGATGTACGTCTACCTGTGTAAAATGGACGGGTATATTCCGCTAAGGATGGATGGCTAAAATGGACGGGACCCGTTTAAAATGCACCCCAGTAAAAGTTACCCAGTGACATGACAGACATAACCACTAAAATTAATGCTTCAGTTTGTACATCACTTCTATGAAAAATAAACGTCATCGGAAATGTCACAAACGACGTCTTTTAAAAATCTTTTCTTCACAAGAGCGATGCAGTTCTTTATTATACAAACAGTGTTTAAGTGTTGCGTTGAAATGAAAAGATTTTGATATGTATATTTTTTAAATATATGATGTGAATGATGTTTCGTCAACGGTTGAAGAGAGGTAGGACCCCAGTAAAAGGGTCCGCGAATTCTCGTCGATCACCAAAACGTTTGTATGGAGCGACATGAATTTGAACTCCGGTTCCAGTGTCGAAAATCAATTATTAATTGATTGATTGATTGATTGTTGATGATTCCGGGCGCGTCAACTATGATAATTAGTCCCATAAGTGTAGTCCCATAAAGACTTGGTAATCAACGATATAAGTACTTCGGTGGCCCAGCAATTCTTGTATATTTTTTTCTTTACTGAATTCATGAATTTACAAGTAATAATAGCGCAACTTTTCTTGACCGACGACCTTGTTTCCCCCTCTCTGGCACAAAAAACAGTTGAGGGCAAAAGATCGCAGCGAGCACTGATGACAACTTTCCAAACATATCTTTACTGGCGTGAAATGGAAACTATTTTATTTTGAAGACCTGGACGTCTGTCCGTGAATTTCTCCAAAAAATGTAAAGAAATGACCGAAGTCAGTGAAGATCCATGACAGGAGATACCCCGAACTCCTGAGAAAGCTACAACGCAAATTATGGAGAAAGTGGCGAAGACATGATTGATTTTTCAGAGATTGGCATTGTTTCATAAAATCTAGTGGCCGATTTCGTAACTAATACCCTCACTTCACCCCCATTCCTTCAATCCATCGGTCAAGAAAAGTTGCGCAAGTAATAGTAAAAAATGCACAATTAATCTGAAATGTTTGTATTTAAGGGATTGTAGCATTTATTCGAGAGAGGTTTTCCTCGACTCGCACGCGCCCTCGTGCGTGGGCGGAAGCGGAAGCGGTTGCGGCGCGAGCGCATGTCGCGTGCGGCGGCGGGGGCGCCGCGCTTCCATTTGAGGAGCGTCGAGTGCATTTCCCCGGAGCTGCTCGCGCTATAAACTTCGCCCTGCCCTAATGCGCGCTCAAGTGCGCGACCTCCCGCGCAGGAGAAGCGGCGAGTAATTAGAGAGGCGGCGGGGAGGGGCGGGGCAGGGTAGGGCGGGGTGGAGCGGGTTGGAGCGGTGCATGGCGGGGCGGGTTTGTGATGGGTGGGGCGGGGTGAGGCGGGGCGGCGCGGGGCGGCGCGGGGCGGCGCGGGGCGGCGCGGGGCGGCGCGGGGCGGGGCGGGGCGAGGCGGGGCGAGGCGGGGCGAGGCGGGGCGAGGCGGGGCGAGGCGGGGCAGAACGGGGCGGGGCGAGGCGGGGCGGGGCGGGGCGGGGAGAGGCGGGGCGAGGCGGGGTGAGGCGGGGTGAGGCGGGGCGAGGCGGGGTGAGGCGGGGAGAGGCGGGGAGAGGCGAGGCGGGGCGAGACGGGGCGAGGAGGGGCGGGGCCAGGCGAGGTAGGTTGGGGCCGGGCAGGGCCGGGCGGGGCGGGGCACTCGCCCGCTTTCACCAGGTGCGCGCAATCTGGAGACTCGCGTCGAGACGGCTTGGCGCGGAATTTGTGAATGCACCCACCTCACCTTTCAGCCCGCTCCCTTAATCTTGCGTCACGCACACGTTTGAATGGGATAGACTCGGTCGCTGCGGGTCTGCAAGAAATGTAATTGCGTTTCACGGTATTATTTTATGATCTTTTTTTTAACTTTCTCACTACCGCTTGGGGAGTGGACAGAAAGTTACATAGTGCTGCGCGAAAAGACAGCAAATTTTCGGAAGGAAAACTCTTATAACACGGCCCTAGTAACGAAACAGTGGATAAATTCAGTTGCTAAATTGGAAAAACAATCCTCTAACACGTGTTGTAGCCAAAATCAATGTTTTGTTCGTCCTTGATACCAACAAATTGAATGACGGCAAAACGTAGGTCCGTCTATCCGTCTGTGCGTAACGCTAATGGCTAAACCGTTCAGCCGATTTTTTCCAATATTTATATTCCTCAATCGATCTGGTTGATGATGCAGCCCCTGAATTTGCAATTTATATTATAATTTTGGGGGTATCGTATATGAAGTTCCTGGAACATTTTACAAAAAAAAAGGCTTCAATTGTTTTTGATTAAATGTGGTGTTTGGATTGGTGAAGGACGTTTAAGAGAATGGTGCAGGTCTAATTAACCTTGAAAATTAATTTATTTGAATATTGGAAAAATACAATTTTTTTTCGGCGTCTTCCTACAACTACATTTAAGAAGACAGAGATCTTCTGAATGAAATCTGTTCTTTAAAGTTAGATTTTGAAGTAAAGATATCGTAAAATAAAATGTCACTTTTACCACTCAGATAATAAATATTTTGTTCCTTTTCATTCATAAAATGCCCTAGTCACAAACATGTTATATTGAACAATATGAGACAATACCAAAACGTAACAGTAAAACATAGGTGATATTTAATTTTTTTGTTTGTACTAATTATATTTATTTATTAATATGTGGTATATTAAATCAAATCTGTAAACCCTTATAGCCTAATGATAACGAAATCGAACTCGAAATGTTGCAAATACAAGTCAAGATATGAAAGAAATCATATATTGAAACTTATTTTAAATTATATTTCTTTAATATTGAAATATGTAAATAATTAACAACCAAACTTTCCAGTATTTTTCCGGGCTAAAATTAACCAATTCGCATAATCGTGTATTTTAAACAGCGCTGATATTCTCAGGTTTATTTTCCCACATAAAAAAGTATTTTAATTGCATTAATAATGATATTTAAATGCCACAATTTGTGGTAATTACGTTTGTTTGTGAGTTTGCATTTTATTCTACGATAATTGTTTGCACAAGCTTTTATATCTGTCGACACACATTGCAGCCACCCTCCGTAAACCCACTATAAACATGACTCGCTGCAGTATATCCAAGACCACACTCGTTGAAACAAGAACAAGAAACTGAAGTGTATCTGACGATGCAAAAACTGCAACACGTTAATGGAATGTACTGCTTTCATTATTAATGCTTGTGCACGTCATCATCCGTGAATTTCGATTGATTGATTATTCAGTGTTTGGGAGTGCGTCAACTACTGTGATCATTAGTAATCATTACTCCTGTAAGTGTAGTGCAAGTGATAAATTTGGAAGTTGCAATGTTCCTTTGCAGTTTGTTTGCTGTGAGATCCGGCGCCTACCTTCACACAGCTTCGCTGGTATCTCCTTCCAGATATCTTCATCCAGTGAGGCTTCCCCACAATCGAGGCATTGTGTGTAAACGTAGTGTGTGTGAGAGAAGAGGAGAGAAAAATGAGGAAGAATCGCTTACGTGTGGTCAGTGGTTCGCTTGTTAAGGTACTGCTTCCACATTCGCCTAGTATTGCTGAGAGGAATTAAGAGGGACAACTGCTGGTCAGGGCAACTGTTACTATAGTAGCCATAATGAAATAATTTATATATTGCATCATTCATAAAATAAATATTAGTCAGCATTAATATTCAATACAACGACCTCCGTTACTATACAAAGCATATTAAAATTATAACCTGGATTATTCAGTACAATAGAAATACTGAAGAAATATTTATTTAATCATACTTCTATTTATTATTTGTTATGACTCTGTAGCGTAATTTGAATCTTAGTATGATATCCTTGTACTCACCGCAGTACTACGGGAATTATTCTAAAATCTAGATTATGGAAGTGGGTTATTGGGGATCGGATATGCTATATACATATCGCCCAGCCCTAAGGTTTGGAGCGGGGCATGAAGGATCACGTGCGGCACGTTATCTGTTGTTCAACGGAACCACAATATATAACAGTTTGGAGACGTTATTTATGTAATATATTTCGGTTCGCAGAAGAAACTAGGAGTGAAGAACTAAGAGCAACCTCTACGTATAATACTTAAGTTTCATCTCTTAATGATCATATCTCTTGTTTAAGTTCTGTCCTGTGAGGGAATAAGAGAAGCGAATCAACATTGTCCCAAATTATTCTCATTACAAATAAGACAAATCCAACGCGGATACATCCGTTGCGTCAACTACTGAGGGTCATTAGTCCCGTAAGTGTAGTGCAAGTTATAACCCTGAGTGTGGCGGTGTTTCATAACTGCTGATTTCAGTGTTTCCGGGTGCGTCAGGTACTGTGATCATTTGTAATAATTTGTCCTGTAAGGGTAGTGCAAGTGATAAACTTGGATGTGGCGATGTTCCTTTGCTGTTGGTGCATGAGATTCGGCGCCGACTTACACGTCGCTTGCCCACACGTGCCCACGTCGCACTTGCCCACTTCTCACAGTTGAAGTAGTGGCATGACTTCGTGCGTTCTTTGAACTTGCTGTGTCACCTATTTGCGCTCGGAAAAAATATTATTCTTTGAATTAAATGGCGAAATGGTTTGAGTTCGCGTTCCATGGAAGCACGTTTTCAAGTAAACATAACCTTTGAACAGCAGAGTCCGACGAGGTAGGGCGGGGCGGTGGCGAGGCGGAGACGAGGAAGAAGAAGAGGGACAGGGACGGCGGGCGGGGGGGGAGAGCATGGTAGGCGTCCTGCTCGCCGGCCGAAGAGCCTCCGAACGATGTGGAGCGCGTTCACGGGCGCCATGAAAACGAAGCAACTTCCGCTCGACGCACCTGCGGCCATACGTAGCACCCGGAAGTGCCCACAAACATTTCATTGCCGGGCGTGCGGCGCAGCACGAAACGGCCATCGATATGTTCGACACGACGGTGGACCAACTCCTAGCGGCGTTGCTAAGAACTAACAGTTGCTTCAGCGAGTGTAGCAAGTCAGGAAATGGAGCTTCGTCGACTAGGAGGAACTGGGTTCGAGTAGTGACACAGACAGAATTTTCAACACCAGCCAAATAACTGTCCAATGGGTGAATAATAATAGAGGCGGCCTGCTGTGATTCGTTGAATGATTATCTCGTGTTTGTGGTGGTAGATGTATGTGGTGTGTATAATTTCATCGAATATGTGAGTTGACATATCGCAGAGAACTTCGAATAATGTATTGTCAAGGCTATTTGTCGACTTATGTGGACCTATTGAGTCACCATCCTTAGGAGGTAGTAGATATATGTTGACCATAGTTGACGACTACAGTCGTAGATATTTTGTAGATTTTTTAAAAAAGAAGGACGAATGTTTTTGTAAAATTATAGAATTCATCAATCGTAGGGAAAATGAAACGAACAGAAAAGTTACATACATTCGCAGTGACAATGGAAGCGAGTTCATGAATTTCGTTTTGACAGATTTTTACAAAACCAAAGGAATCAAAAGTGAACTTACCACGTTCTACACGCCGCAAAGCAACGGAGTAGCCGAACGCGCGAATAGAACCATTATTGATACAGCGAGAACTATGCTCTTGGAGTCTGGGTTGCCTATGGCATTCTGGGCGGAAGCCGCTAGAACCGTGGTATATGCCTATAATGTGAATCCTACCTTGAGCGATAAGAAAAAGGTTCCACTAGAATACTGGACGGGATTTAAACCAAATGTGGCACATTTCAGAGTTTTCGGGGCAAAAGTGTTTTTTGCTAACATGCGGGAAAATAAACAAATTTAGCTCACGAGCAGAACAAGGCGTGTTTGTAGGCTATTCACGTTGTAGAAAAGTTTACAGAATATACAGCCTGAATCAACGAACAATTCTGGAATCACGAGACGTGATTTTTAAGGAGGAAGAAAGAGGGTATGCAGATTCTTCGAACATTCAGGAAGTATTGGAATGGAGTTATAATACAACCCAAAATCTTGAGAATAATAACATAACGTCATTGCAAGAAAAAACGTCAGGAGGGGTAGGTCCTGTATTGATCAACAATAATTATCTGAAGAAGAAGAAGAGTCTAACGAATGCGGATACTCTCGAAGATGCTGAACAATGAACTTCGTTTAGAGAAGCGAAAGAATCTGGGACGGAAGAGGAAGCATCAAAGCGAAAATGATATGATAGATGATCGTTCTTGTATACGAAACGTAGAAGAGATTACGTCGAGAAGATCGACAAGAATGAAAATTCTTACTAAGAGGTACCAAGCGGTAGCTGCGTGTGAAAGGAATTCGCATAACGAATAAGCACCGAAGACTTGTGCTGAGGCGGTGATCTCAAAAGAAGGGGAAAATTGGTTAAAGACTATTTCGCGTGAGCCTGTTTACAGAGGTACTAAACGTGTCAGATTGAAGACATTTCAACTTTAGGTGAACTCAAACATCTTCGAATCAAGTTCTTATTCAAAAGAAAACACGTAAAAATGGTAAGACTAAGTATAAAGAGAGGCTTGTCGTGGATGGATCTCGACAGACTTGTGGGATGGATTACATCTCAGCGTACAGTCCAGTAATGAAAATAACACATAAAATATCTTAATTTGGTACGATGGAGAAAAAAAATTCAAGAATGATTCGTTCGTAAATCAATAAGATAAATGATCCACGAACGAAAGGGGGAGAATGATAGATGAAGTTATCTCACACTTTGTTTATTACATTGCAGATCGTAGCAACGAGGACAGCATCTCTAGATATTGTTGTGTTCCTGCTGAAAATAAAGCAATGACGCTGGTTGCTATGTATTAGATTATATTGAATTGTATTATATTATATTGAAACATGCGTTCGTGTATTCAATGAGAAATAAAGTCTGTTCATCTATAGAAAGTCTAACAATCGATATTCTTAACATGTGGAAGCTTAAATTATTACGGTCTTTTATCCGGTAAGTGGAGTGCATGTCGGTGTCATTCCGACGGTGGTGATTCTCCTCTCCGCTGCCGGTCTATAATTTGTTAGCGGGGTTTCTCTCTCCAGATATCTCCACTAGCGGGGCACTGCCCATTCTCCAAATTCTTACTAACTCCCGACTGTTCTTTCGACATGTATGTTAGTGTAGGGCATGTGAGTGTAAATGTGAGGGGAGGGGATAGAAGAATAAGGAATGAAAGATCACGCGAGGTTCGTAGCCCGGTTGTTATGGTACTACTCCGGCATTCGTCTTCTATTGATCCGTGAAAGAAAAAACTACTTATTAGAGCAGCCGGCCGCTGAAATTCTCTTCCAGAATGTGGATGAATTTGACTTACCTGCATAGTGTCGAAAAACCGCCATCCGTAGGGTTCCAATCCTAGGACCTACTGGTCAGAGACGCTAAAGTGTCGACAGATGCAAAATCATTTACATCGATTTTTGATCGGTTTGTGGATTTCTTGAATTTCAGGAATTTCCGGATGCACTACGTTATACGCAAGAGACGTACGTAATCCTGCCTTTCTCATCCTGATCTTAACTTACACTTAACTGGTCTGATTCCTCATCATCACCGAGATCTATAAAATCATTCGTGATATTCAAAGGGCGGGAATGTCAAAACCTAGGGAAAGAACCCCGAGAGAAAGAGGGAAATTAAGATTAATATTATGGTCTTTCCCTCTCACAACAAAATAACTGCTCTCAAAATTTCTCAAATTTTCATTCTTACGTGAGATGTTCGTAGATAATGTATGAACAACTGACATAAAATCTACTGAAATCTTCCCCTTACAAGAGGCGGGAGAGTATTTGCAAACTAAGGTGTGACAAATCGTACGTACACTAAATCAATATAATAAAAAATACTTATTTTATCACCTCATCATGATTTAAAAAGAAATGTAATATTGAAATATTATTAGGACCTACATTTTTGTAATGGCACCTACGTCATATTTTCAGTCGTAGCTATTCTTTTCTGAAAACAGATAATTTCCTCTAACATGTAGGAGGAAACTTTTATGATTATTTCCTTTCCTTTACATCTATCATTTACTTAATTAATGTTCCTTCTAAAATATATTATTTTTTACAGTGTAGACTCAGTCTATGTGTCTGAATAACGAACAAGGGAATTATAAATTGGCTTGAACAGTACAATACAAAGGTGTACACTTTTTATTACGTTAATTTCCGTAATAGAAGTAATGTTGTAAAGACAATTACTTAATTAAGCATTTATCTTCGTATCAAGTACAGATATTCCCTCACTAAAATGCGTCCATAAATGCTAATACATGACTTTAACATGGTTACGGGTAAGAAAAAATATATCTAATTATTTCTTATTATCTTCTCATTGCTTATTCTTTCAGGATCCCTATCTTTTTATTGAAGCTCTTCCAATTGAGTTTAATTGATCACTGGCCGTAACAATTGTGTCTATTTATCTGACGCTTCGGACGGGTTAGTGTACCAATGTAGATATCAAGTGAGTTTTGACTTGTATGCGAGGCAATGAAATCACTGACATTGAGAACTATATTGTAAATGGAGAAATTAGATTCGAAAAGCAGGAAATTGTAGAAATTATTCAATAATAATATTAGCTTAATTATTGTGGTTTCCATGAGTTTTAATCGTAAGATACTACATTCCGAAACAATCATTTGTTTACATAGAAACAAGTATAACATTTAATAATAGTATTTTCTCTATTAGAAATTCTATAATACTTATTGCCAAGTTATCTGTAATTCATGGTCATGAACTTCCATTCCGTTTCAAAACCTTCGTCCGTGAAATTCAGTGTATCTTCTTCCGCTGCATGTGAACTAAGATATTACGTTCACGTAACGCAGCTGCTTGCTTCTCTCCCCTTCGTGCAAGGGTTATTTATCGATTTAATATCATAAATTTTCCTTGGCATATATAGTATCTACTACATCATCTTGAGCATGTGTATGTGTCTCTATTAAAGTACAGGAATGTATACATCTAGTCCTACGTTACAAAAAAATACGTTTACCAAATTCTAGACTGAAAAATAACGGATAAATATAAATAAACACCCTTTATATTTCCCATAAACACTTATAATATTGATCTCTCCTTTGCGAAGCAATTCATGGAATTCCAATGGCAGTCAAGATAAATGCATAAGGTGAATAAAAAGTACGGAGAATATTGCTGTAACTTAAAGCCGGTGAGTCGACGTGCTGTAATCTTTCGTTACAAAAGGAAGGACTACTAGACGACTGTGTGCAGCGAGCGGGAACAGTGCCCTGTCAGTGTACTGCGGTGTAAATCGTTGCAATGGTGCAAGCGCCCTAACGACATGTTTACAAACGCTTGTATGTACTTCGTCATTAAAACAAATTTCAGAAAAATTTACAGAATGTAATTTGTTTCATGTGCAAATATTTAGCGCTCTGTTAACGTTGAGTTTTTCTGTTACATTCAGTTAAAATCATACTGCATGTAAGGCATTCTAAACTAGGCGAAATGAAAATCGAAAAAATGCGCTAGAGAATCTTGAAAAGGGTTAGGCTACTCTTCTTTCTCGTAACTCATTTCCCTCCTCATTCTCCCAGCCACGCCATCAACTCCCCTCCGTGCTACACGCGCCCTCATGCATCTCGCCACTCATGGATCCCTTCTTCCTCAGTTTAATACATTTCAACGATGCCTTATTTTACGTGGCGCTACTCAAGCCATCAGCCAGCGCTTCAGCCTGGCCACGCAAAGTCCGCCATCTTCATCTCCCTGTCCAAAAGGAAAATAATGTATCACTCGGGAGACAAAATAGGTACTTTGAATTTAGCTCAGAGGCTTTTTTTAGGCTTGAGAATGTAGGGAATCTTCAACATTGAACCACTTGTTTTACTATCCTTCCGAAGGAAAGCGTCCGATGAAGGATTATTTTTCCGTTAAAATTCCGTGGCTTCGATCGGATTTTAACCCAACTATCTGGGTCTAACAATCCGATAAGGAAACCGTTACACCACCAAAGACGACTTCCCCTCTTCGTCGTGTCTTGTATTACAGGCAGGCCCGTCTTTCGGTTAGATGTCTTTCGGTCCCGACGCTGTCCAAGATTTGTGGCTCCTAAGTATTGTCTGAAAAATGTATTGTCATTTTGTCATAATTTATTCTGAAAAGTAAATATAAAAATTAAAATATGTGATTAAAAGAGTAAAATCGCATTAGTGTTCAGACGATTTCACATTGTTTTCCCAATTTCTCATTTAAAAACGAAAGTTCATTACAGGGATTGTTTGATAATTTATTATAATTAATATTTTTAATTTCTGTCTACTTTTTCAATTATATCAATATGTTAGTCAATAATTTAAAAGACAAAAAAAATTATAGAAATAACAGTTTTCTACAGTATTAAATGAAATACATATTCTTCACATTTCAGAAATAACCGAAACGTTATTTGCGAAACGTTGTGAAGAATGTATATTTCATTTAATATTGTGTAAAACTGTTATTTAAATAATTTTTCCTGTCTTTTAAATGATGGACTAACATATTGATATATATGTTTGATAATTTGTTGTCATCTGACACGGGGGCCCGAGGCCCGAGGCTCGTCCGCCTGTGCCCGACGGCGTGCCTGGGCGGAGGCGATGGGTCGGCGGTGACAACGCGGCGCGGGCGCGGGCGTGCGCGTGGGCGTGCGCGTGGGCGCGGGGCGTCGCGTCGCGTCACGCAGCGCGAGATTTACGGCGCCGCGACGCGCGAGGGCCGCGCTCGGTCGCCGGCCGTCAGCGGCGGCTCAACCCCCCTCCCCTCCCCCCTCCCTCCATCGGCCTACGCGCCGCTCAGAGCCGCTCCATCAAGCAGCCCCCGCCCCGCCCCGCCCCGCTGCGCGCCCGCCCGGCGCATCACTCAGGCCACGCCGCCCACGCCAGCCCGCCCTCGCCGCCTCCTCCTTCGCCGTTCCCTCCACGCCCACCGCACCTTTTGGTCAGCCGTAAATTACGGTACGCTAAAGGGGGGTTTGAAGCAGCGTCACGCTGCATTACATGGAGATCGGGAAGTGTGTTACAAGGGGGAGAAGGGTATTGAAAATACTTGAAATTTGCTTGAAGGAATTTATGAACGGTGCCCTCGGTCCCGCCTCCCGCATCGCCCAGCCCCCGCAACCGTACAACGCCGCAACTGTTCCCGCCGCGCGCGTCTACTCCTCCTTCGCCGTCCATACCCCCCCACCCACACCGCACCCAGGTCCCGTCGCCGCTTCCGCCCCCGCCTCTGCCATCGCCCCGCCTCCGCAACGACACATGCCATCAACCACCCCCGCCGCGCGCGCCCCCTCCACGTAGCCATTCCTACCACTCCCACAGCTCCAATCGCGCCTAGCCCATCTCACCTATACCGCCCCCGCCTCCCCGCATGGCCCCACCCCAACCACACCCCCGCCTCGCTCGCCTGCCCCTCCTTCACTCTCACCACCCCCACCGCACTCAGACCCCGTCACCTCTTCCGCGCCCGCCTCACGCATCCACCCCAACCGCACAGGCCGGGCACGCAGCCACCGCCGCCCACGTCCCCTCCCCTACGGCCCCACTAGCCCTCGCCCCGATCCCATCCCCGGCCTCGCTCCCCCTCCGCTCCACCGCTCCGTCCTCTCATCCCGCAATCACCTGCCGCACCTCTTTGGTCCGCTTCCCCGACGCCCGAACGACGCGGCGCTGCCGCCGCCCTTTCGCCCCGCCTGCTTGCAAAGCCCGCCACCCCACCGCCCTCGCCACCTCAGCTTCCCACGCCCTCCTGTGCCACCCACGCACATCACCCCGCGTATTGAAGAATCCGTCTAAGAATGAACCAAATTGCAGTTCGAACGTCACATGCAATTCAGAGAAGTATCCCTCCGCCGCGACAGCTGTTCAGCCACGCCTCTTCGTTAGGTGTTTCATGTTTGTTTATGGCTCCCGCTAAGACATCAAGGCTTCGCACGGTTCACACCTCGTTAATTACATAAAACATAAATCGATAAAACCCAAAGCACGGAACCACGAAACGCTCTCAATCACAGCTCACCACCTTACCGCACAGGAGCAGGAAACACGTGCATCTCGCATTGAAGACTCGGTTTTAAAATAAACATAACACTTTCCAAACGAAAAGTAAATTCAGAGTAATTTTTATGTGAAAAATGATTTTTTTTATAGAAGAGCACGTAGCACTGCCTTCTCAATTTCAATTATTTCTTGTGGTGCACTATATTTTCGTTGGACGAGGCCATCACAAAAGGAAGCGTCGAAGCCATTTACAAGTTAGCCAATTGCAAAACGAACGAATGGAAGAAGAAGCGTCTAATGGGCACAAGGACACGAAGACTACTGAACCGTCAGTTATGTTGCCAGCACTAGGTGTCAAAACGGTCCTTTCTTATAAAAATCGCTCTATAACATTCGTCTTGCACCAGCCCTCGCCTCCAGGGACGAAATGCGAAGGGGTGGACATATTGCCTTCCGAGTCTCCGGGGTGGGGTCTGAGTGGACTGGTGGAATATGAGGCAAAGGAGTCTCGATTTAATTGCAAAGAAAGTTACCAAAGCATTTTGCTTATACGAAAAGTAGCTTTTTGTCGTAGATCGGTCAGTGCCCCTCGGTCAGAATATTGAAGGTGGTTTCTTTTGACGAAGTAGAAATGTTTTTCTTTTTACCATTACTTATGTCTCTAAAGGAAACATTCTGTTGCAATATTATATATTGTGAGTTAACCATATATCATATTGTATGTGTGTATAATTACATTTATTTAATGCTAATTACATTTCACTAAGTGAGAATAAAAATTAGCACAAGCAAAAGGAAAGACTGTTATCAAATATTTGACACACTCAAAAACTGTTACTGATAACCCTATATTTCGTGAAATAAAGTAATAAATATTAATCATTGCATTTTTCTTTAACCTTACTAAGGTAAACTTTCGATTTCAGTTTATTACAATAGAATATTTATCTCCATTTCTTAGACTATAAGTAAAAACTATATCTTGACACATACGGAATGTCTTTCTTACCGCCTAGTGATGTCACTTAAACCAAAACATAGAGCAAATATCAAAATTTTAAAATTAAATTGCATTTTGTCTGTACTATCCTATTAAGAAACAACTCTCCGAAAATAACCTTCACTTTGTGGAATAATTTTATTTTCAAATTTGCAGCTATTAATGTGGAAGAATTTTTTCGAGACAGAATGCATGCTCTTCTTGACGTCATTGGCAAAAAAGGAAACTCTTCATAATTTGTCATTGCGACGCAAATGTTTTGAAGAGTTATGAAAATTTGTCGGTTGGCTGATAGTTGCTGATAGTAGTCATAATACTGTTGATATTACATCATGTTGGCTGATAGTTGTAGTTCTCAGATTACTTTAATATTACAACTTACTCTCCATCTGTGTTTAATGTTAGGTGTTACAGTTATTATTAAAAAATAATGGCAGTAAGCTTTGCCAAAGGCATCAGAAGCTGTTGCATCAATGACCCTACTGTTTCATTGACTAAAGACCCTTGTGTTCGTACGATGCTCACAAACCCTTTCTGTATGAGGACGCATCGTGACAGGAAGTTGCATCGGTTTAAAACGGGTGAGTGGTGACGGAGGGGGGAGGCTTGTGCACTGTGCCTTTATTCTTTGTCAATGACGTCACCACAGAACGAGCGTGTCGCTTGCAAATCCAGCCTCACAAAGCCCCACACAGATTCATGCACTCGACAACTCGCAACAATGCCAACGGAAAATGCGCTTGCAAAGAAGCTCTGTGCGCGAGAGCGCCGATCTGGGCATCCGATGGCAAAGCAGTGAAATATACACTCCCGAAACCAACATCCGATCACGTTGATGATCTGGTACTAATTGTAATGTAGTTGTCACTTTGAAGCAAATAATCGTTTTTTTCTGGGCTTCTATTCATAAAACTCTGTATTAGACATGACAACAGAAGTAATGAAGCTCCATCTTTCACAGATTATAAAAATTGTTGTAAAGAATGAGATAAATATACAATTTAATCATAATTAGTTATCCAATTAACATTTTAGCAATTCATTAAAATATATTAACAATATAAATACAGTTTAACGAGTTACAAATTAATTCATTTTGTACGTATTTAATCATAATTAGTTATCCAATTAACATTTTTGCAATTCGTTAAAATATATTAAGAATATAAATACCGTTTAACAAGTTACAAATTTATTAACTTTGTACTTATTTACCGTTCTTTGTAATTACATATCTTAAATGGGAGAGTGTTATGAGGGGCATTACACTGTAAAACACATTTCGCGCATTTTATCACCTGCGTATATTTAGATACACGGTAAATTTATAACAGTGGGAAAAAGTTAAAAAATATTTTTTTAAACTTACATTTAGGTGTACCTTATAAATTGCTTAAACAAAGACATAGATTTTTTATTTTATGGCATGACAAGAGTAACATTTATATGAGTCAGCCTGTGGTAATGATTTACACTGAATTACAAATATGAAGTTACGGAAATAGCTGTAGTGTTCAATGCAGGTAGCTTACGTTTTAAACATCGCATTTTTATTAACACATTCAGTACCACTTCGGATGATGGAAAGGTCTCCATCAGGTGATGGAAAGATTTACGTGCGACGATGGAAACGGGAAATTTGGTTGGTACCATAGTGATCGCAGCTATAGGAGGAGCTACTCGTGGGGGAATTCTAGAAATCAACATCGTAAGGAAGACAAAGCAGTCAGAGACTTAGTAAACCTTCATCAATCATCATTGCAGTTCTATTAAAATTTCCTTTTTTATAGTGGAGGATGTTAGAGAATAAAGTGTAATCCTTTTTATCAGATTACTAACTGTTAGCACATTTTGCTCGGCGCGGACAAGTTCCTGCGACTTCCGCCCACCTGGACACTCTTTGGAGTGCTTTCCCGCTAAATTATGGGAGTTCCATGCTAGACCAGGGTGTCATGGGGGCGCCAATTCCAAAATTCGCGCGTCCCACTTAAAAAAAATCCATCATCAATCAATCAATCAATCAATGAAATGGAATGAAGACATTAATTAAATCATTGTTTCCCCGCGCCTTGATGCATGTGACAGTTCTTCCGCCGCCCTGCCAGGTTGCAATCAGCTACCCTCGCCGCCGACACCGGTGACGTCACTACATCACCACCGTCACCGCCGCCACCAACACCATCGCGCCGTCGCGCCCGTATCTCTCCCCCCGCCTACGTCCGCCCCCCGCCGCCAGCTAGCCGCCTGCCCGCCCCTCTGCGCCCTGCCCGGGGTCGAACCCGGGGCACCGCCAGAGCATGTGCGGACAACGGGCGACACAGCTGGTGGAGTGCGGGCCAAGCGGATGGAGCTATGGTGGACCGGGAGCATGAAGCATCCACGGCGGTGAAGGGCATTTTTCACGATTTCTGCATTTGAGACCCTCTACAGGACAGCGGTGTGATTTGTAGGAGCGGTGATGCTGTGACAGTGGTGTGGTTCGACAACCCGGCCATGTGTGCCTCGTAACCTTTCAATGTTACATTCATTTGGTTTTTTGCTTGCTGTGTTAGTCAGGTAGCATCGCTTGGTCAGTGTGTGCCTTTAATTTTGTGTTTCGCAACACTGCAAGAGTTTTGTGAAATTGTTAAAGTTTTGTGAAATTATTAAAGTTTTTTTTTGTATTCTTTGACACTAACTCGCCAAGATTTTTTGCAATTTGAGCTTTTATTGCACTTTGAAATTAGTTTGTTCTAAAAGGTAAATACTGTCGATATCAAACTAAACAGTGTAGCAAGTAGTAGTCATTTAAATAAAACAAAATACACCACTAATTTAAACGTTAACTTCTACAAACTTCGACGCATACTTTATAAATGAAACAGCAAGCACATGTTGAATGAAAGTCCAAAACATTTTCTCCGGTGAACAAAGTAATTCGTAGAGAAATTGTAAAAGGAAACAATATTACGAATATTATAATATTAAAAGACCAGCACCTCCACATCGGCTATTTTCCAAGCCTAACATTCCCCTCCAATGAGGCAGCCGGTATGAAACGCGGCTTATCAGTACGTTACTCAGTCACCTATGCAAATGAAATGGTAATTTCACATCCGATTCGTATCGTTCCCCGAATCTCTCCACTTAGAAACTCAGACGCCCTCGTCTCCTCCGCCGGGAATTCCCGGTGCCACTCGACTCTTCGCCGCTTCCCCTCCGCCCTGTCGCCGTCTGAGCCCCGCGCCCCTCCAAGGGAGGCTCAGCAACAACTAACGCCTTCTCGTCGCCTCGCGCCGTCGCTAAGCCCCCCTCCCCTCCCCCTTGCCCGCCCACGCGCAGCAACGCGCGCCCAAGATTAGACCCGCCTCGCCCTCCGCCAGCGCCTCGCGCGGCCTCCCCGCGCAGTAATTATGAGCGCGACGGCTCGCAAACAGGCGCTGCCCGGCCCCACCTCGTTTGCCGCGCCCTATAAATCGGTTATGCAAACAGACGCGGCCCACATTAGTTAGCGGGAGAGCGCTGCTCCCCCCCCCGCCTCTCCCCGCCCGGCACCGTCTCGTCCCGGCTCGTCCTGCTCCGCCCCACGCAGCCTCTCCACGCCCCGCCTCGCTCCGCTTGGGCTCCGCCTTTCCCCGTCACAACCCGCCACGACCCGCTTCTCCACGCTCAGCACCATCTCGTCCCGCTCCGCTCGACGCAGCTTCTCCTTGCCCCACTCGGTTCCGCTGTGCTTCGCCGTGCCCCGTCATCCCCGGCACTCCCCGACACTCCCCGACACTCCCCGACACCCCCGACACCACCCGACACCACCCGACACCCCCGACACCCCCGACACCCCCGACACCCCCGACACCCCCGACACCCCCGACACCCCCGACACCCCCGACACCCCCGACACCCCCACACCCCCGACACCCCCGACACCCCCGACACCCCCGACACCCCCGACACCCCCACACCCCCCACACCCCCGACACCCCCACACCCCCGACACCCCTGACACCCCCGACACCCCCGACACCCCCGACACCCCCGACACCCCCACACCCCCGACACCCCCACACCCCCGACACCCCCACACCCCCGACACCCCTGACACCCCCGACACCCCCGACACCCCCGACACCCCGACACACCCGACACACCCCGTCAAACTCTAATATACCCCGGCACTCCCCGTCTCACCCTGTCAAACCGTGACACGTCCCGACACTCCCCGCCACATCGCCACATCCCGCCACACCCCGCCCCATCCTCCCACACCCCGCTACATACCGCCTCTCCCCGCCACATACCGCCACACCTAGCCCTACCCCACCACTCCCCGCCACACGCCCTCGCGCCCTTTACCCTGCTGTACAGCTTCCGTCGCGCGCCCCTTGAATAACGTGCCCCTCCCCAGCCGCCGCGCCGCCCCACGACGCCTAAGCCGCTCTGCCCCTCCCCCAACTGCTACTCCGGCTCCCTTCCCTGCTCCCGGGGTTGCAATCTCCACGTTTTACCGCCTATCCGACTTCACCGCCTCTTCCGCCTACACTGTCCTCTTGTCTCTGCCATCCTAGTTTAACCGCCCTACCCTCACCGCGTCAAGTTATCTGCCTCTTCTGTTGTCACCGCCTCTTGTCCATTCTCCGTCCTCATCGCCACCGTCTTCATGTCGTTGGCGTCCTCCCTCTCTCTCAGCCCCTAGCATTCTTTCTAATCCTAACGGACTTGGCCGCTCCACAACCCGCGTTGTCCTTCCAGAGCCAACAGTGGACGTCTTCGCTCTCCGCATTCCCCCGACGATCTCCCCGCAACCATATTTTCCTCCTGTCACTGAGCTTCCGTCAGCCGCTGGCTTGTCTCCTGTCAGTCTCGCACTTTGCCCCTCCTCCATCGCGGTGCCTCCCATTGCACCACTCTCGCTATCTGCAACACGATCTCTCGCCTCCGCAAAGCCTCCCATCACTTTCCATTCCGCGGCCGCCGCGCACTCGCACTGAATCCGTCACAGTCACAGCCAACTCATCACGCCGCTCACCCGAGTTGCGGCTGCGGGACGCGGCGCGGCGTGGCGCGGAGCGGCGCCGAGCACACATTCAATCATACATTCCGGCCCGCGCGGCGCCGCGCAGCCACCGCGCCAGTGTGCCCGGGGAGTCGGGAGGGGACGCCGAAGAGGGCGGGGTGGGGGTAGGCCGATGGAGAGGCGCTGGTGGGCCAGAGCGCTGGCGGGTGCGCTGATGAAGGCTGTGGGCGGAGTCGGAGCAGGGGTGGGGTGGGGGAGGGAAGGGGCGGGAGCGGGGCGGGGGCGAGGTGGAGGCGGGGACAGGCGGAGGCAGAGACGCTGGTGGAGCGCTGGCAGGGGCCCAGGCGGGGGCGCTGATGAAGGCTGTGGGCGGAGTCGGAGCAGGGGTGGGGTGGGGGAGGGAAGGGGCGGGAGCGGGGCGGGGGCGAGGTGGAGGCGGGGACAGGCGGAGGCAGAGGCGCTGGTGGAGCGCTGGCAGGGGCACAGGCGGGGGCGCTGATGAAGGCTGTGGGCGAAGTCGGAGCAGGGGTGGGGTGGGGGAGGGGCGGGGTGGGTAAGGGGCGGGGGCGGGGTGGAGGCGGGGACAGGCGGAGGCAGAGGCGCTGGTGGAGCGCTGGCAGGGGCACAGGCGGGGGCGCTGATGAAGGCTGTGGGCGAAGTCGGAGCAGGGGGAGGGTGGGGGAGGGGCGGGGTGGGTAAGGGGCGGGGGCGGGGTGGAGGCGGGGACAGGCGGAGGCAGAGGCGCTGGTGGAGCGCTGTCAGGGGCACAGGCGGGGGCGCTGATGAAGGCTGTGGGCGAAGTCGGAGCAGGGGGAGGGTGGGGGAGGGGCGGGGTGGGTAAGGGGCGGGGGCGGGGTGGAGGCGGGGACAGGCGGAGGCAGAGACGCTGGTGGAGCGCTGGCAGGGGCACAGGCGGGGGCGCTGATGAAGGCTGTGGGCGGAGTCGGAGCAGGGGTGGGGTGGGGGAGGGAAGGGGCGGGAGCGGGGCGGGGGCGAGGTGGAGGCGGGGACAGGCGGAGGCAGAGACGCTGGTGGAGCGCTGGCAGGGGCCCAGGCGGGGGCGCTGATGAAGGCTGTGGGCGGAGTCGGAGCAGGGGTGGGGTGGGGGAGGGAAGGGGCGGGAGCGGGGCGGGGGCGAGGTGGAGGCGGGGACAGGCGGAGGCAGAGGCGCTGGTGGAGCGCTGGCAGGGGCACAGGCGGGGGCGATGATGAAGGCTGTGGGCGGAGTCGGAGCAGGGGTGGGGTGGGGGAGGGGCGGGGTGGATAAGGGGCGGGGCGGGGTGGAGGCGGGGACAGGCGGAGGCAGAGGCGCTGGTGGAGCGCTGGCGGGAGCGCAGGCGGGGGCGCAGACGGGGGCGGGGGAGAGGCGAAGGCAGAGGCGCTGGCGGGGGGCGGGGGCGCAGGCGGGGGCGCAGGCGGGGGCGCAGGCGGGGGCGCAGGCGGGGGCGCGGGCGGCGGCATGGGCGGGGGCCACGGGCGTGCGTTCGGGGTGGAGCGCGGGCAGAAGCGCGGACGGGCCGAGAACCAGTGCGGGCGGTGGAGGGGACGGGGGTGGGGGCGGGGGCGCTGGCTGCGCTTCGGGTAGGAGTGGGGGCGCGGGCGGGGACACACGTGTATGCGGGGGCGCTGGAACGGCGGTGGTTCAGACACCCCGCCCGCGCGTCTGTGTGAACCACCGCAAGCAGGTTGGGGAGGCGGCTGCGCTGTGTGCTCGACCGCGTTGATTAGCTTCGACGGGGGCGGCGGCGGCACACGGTTGAGGAGACGCGGGACTGAAAGCGACGTAGCAGCGACGGCGGAGAGGAGTCTGGGAGACATGTACGCTGAATGAGGTGATGTCAATTCGCGGAAGAAATTATAATATTTAATTTTCCAAGAGTTTTGTGAACCTTCGGCTTGTCTACGACAAATCAAGCACGTTGTTTGATGAGATGATGAAAGAATACCATTTGTTTGGAGAAGTTATCAGCATTAGAAATGCTTCTGGATAGAATTCAGGCGATGAAATACATTGCTGGTAAGAAGACAAATTTCGAAAATATGGAATACTAAGGGTGATACGAGCTGAAAAATAAAGTTAGAAAAGACACAATAATTAAACAATATAAACCGATGGTCTTACTCATCTTGTCAGTGCTGGACTGAATATCAAATGAGAATAACCAAATCAACAGAAATGAAATTTCTTAAAATATAGATGGACACAAGATATACACACTTTTTGTACACATTAAAAAGGAAGAAATGAGAAAAGAATTAACCATTCCAAGTGTAAATGAAAGTATTAAACAGAATAGAGTAAAACGGAAAATAATATACTTAGAATTTCTGAGGAAAGAATATCTATAAAGGCTTTGAATTAAAATCCAAGAGGGAGAGGAAACATAGGAAGATCACTAAGAAGACGGATTTAACAATTCTAGGAGCCGGAACGGACGGAAAAGTTGAATCCTTCCAGAAGATGGTGACTAAGGATTGACTTCGATAAATTTTTACCTTCAACTTTAATTACTGTGTATCTTCGAGGGGAGCAATAACTCAGATACTTCTTCTCCGAAGAAGACAATGTAGTGTATTGTACTGACGTTCAGTGAGATGGAAGTCCATCATTATCCTAATAAATGGTAGTTGTTTATAGACTCTTCTAAACTCAGTTTAAAATTCATGCCTATTCATATTGGAAATCAGAAACCAGCTTATTAGTATATATGACGGTTATATTCCTGAGTTAAATATTTTATGAATATTTTTCATATTTTAAATATTTATAATCATTTATGTTATTCTGTTGTTTCAGGTAAGTGAGAGACAGAGATCCAATCCTATATAGTCTTATTGGTAAGTTAGATTCCTCTTCTATTACAGTCAGACATGTTCATTCTACTCGTAATCAGTAGCTTAAGACAAGGGAACAATAACAGCTTACTTTGAAGAGCTCAAAATTGTTGAATGAGTTCCCTCCTCCGATTCTTCTTGTTTTCCTCTATGCAAAATTTATGCATCCTTTTTAAAACTATTCGATGATTATCTTGCTTTGAACAGTAATAGTTGTGACAAGAATGGCAAAGTTATTTGCAATATGTACGTTTGAAATGAATTAAGAGATATATTGTGTTTACGAATAAATTTAAATGGACGTTGTCAGACATAATTAGTCGAATTATTATTTAATTAATCCAATATAAGTTGGAATTTTTTTATGAACTTAATGTGAGGCAACAATGAAATAGCTATAAAAGAAAGGAATAAACAAAGAAGGCGGAAATATTTTACTGCATCTAAAACAAAACATAAACATCTCAATAGTCGGATTTTCTCACTAAACTGTATCATGACTATATTGTCATTTGTTTAAAAATAAAACCACGCCAAACTAGGCAAATGTTGCGGAATAAACATTTACCAGGCGACAGAGTAAAGGTAAAAATTCACATGCTAATGTAAAATTTGCACTCGACAATAAATTATAGCATTAAAAACAAATTTATTCTACAAATATAAGTCGTTACTTAAAGAAGCAGCAGAAATGAAGTGTGAAGATTGGCAAAACTTTGTTCTGAATCCGAATACTTAGACGACGAAGTACTTTAATGCCTCTATTTCATTCTAGACATTTGTTGGTTAAGTAGTCATAAAAGTAGCGTCGTTATTCTTCCAGAATATAAGACTCTGCATCATCGTTGGAAATATGGTTGTAAAACGTATTATCGTGCCAGAGCGCATCGTTCACTAGGGGCAACATGAAGTAACTTTGGTTCTTAAAAAAGCCTGAATTTATAATTAGTAAAATAGTGACGACATGTTGGTAGAATAACCAAAACGTGCACAACAAGAATTAACACATTTAATACATTATCATTATCATTATCATTAAAGTTCATAGATAATGAGAAAATACTAAGGTTAGTACCTTTTATACTATTTCTTCATCCATTTCTTTCCGGTTGCATTTTCCTTTAAAGGTTAGCTACTAGAACTACTGTGTTCTAATGTTGGTCAATGAGATAGTTTTCTACAGGGATGTCTTCCTAAAAGTGCCCGCACATGAAGAGCATTAGGAAACAAAAGGCTGTAAAGTTTAAAAAAAAATAGGCAATATGTAATTTCTCTCTATACATAGAGTATTTTCTATTCTTCATGTATTACTTGCTTTTAAATCAAAATTTCTGACCTTCAAAACAGTAAGTACAACGCTTTGCATAACTGATAATCTGTCTGAATACCCTACAGTCCTTGGTACAGATACCGAAAATTTTATTCAGCAATGAAAACCCAGGTTCTGAAATTATAACGAGGTAACCGGAAAGAAGGGATGAATCACGATCCTCTCGATCCAGGCAAGTTATCGAACTTCGTCTCGAAGGCAATGGCAAACAGCGTACCTGTACAAAAGAAATAAATTATCGTCGGGGTTTAGTATCAAGAGATTCCGGGGACGGAAGCGGCCACCTGATGTTTTCCAGTGGCCCAGCCGAGCGGCCGCGCCGCCGGCCCTCGCCGCTGGAGCGCGCGCGGCGCAGGGTAAACAAACGACTGCGCGACCTTCATAATCGCGGCGGGGGCGACGGGGGCGCCCCTGGCGGCGCCCGATCGCTTCATCGTCGCGGCGCTCGGCGCACGCCCGGAACGCACCCGCCCCCGCCCCGCCCCGCCCCGCCCCGCCCCGCCGCGCCCCGCTCCGGGAGAGATACGACCGCCCAGCGCCCACTCGCACCCCTGCGGCTTACCGCTGTGGACCCGCCCCCCTCCACGCCCCCCACCCCCACGCCAAAACGCCACGCCACGCCACACTCCGCACCGCACCGCACCGTTGTACTACTCCCCGTCCCGCTTCACGCCGCCCCGTCCCGCTATTGTCCGCTCGCCCAACCTCCCTCGTTCCGTCCCGTCGCGCCTCCCCCTACTACGCCATGCCATGCCACAGCCCGCTCCGCCCCCGCTTCACGTAGCCCCGCCCCGCAACTCTCCGTTTGCCCTAACTCAACCCAACCACCCTCGTCCCATCCCACCCATCCCGTTACGTCCAGCCCTGCCCCGCCCTGTATCGCCCTGTCTCGCACCGTGTTGCTTCGTACCTTCTCGCCCGCCCCGCTCGCACTAGGCCCCTCCCGCCATGCCGTGCCATGAGGCTCAGGTTGACATGCTAGTAAATGGCTCGCCCATCCCCGCCATGACCGGCCCCGCCCCGCCACACCCTCCCATGACCCGTTATTCCCTGCCTCACTGTGCCTTGCCAAACCACACAATGCCCCGTCCCCTCCGCCTCTCCCCGCCTCCCCGTCTCACATCGCCTCTTCCCTCCACCCCTCTTCTTACTCGTCCCCTCGATCGCCTACCCACACCCGCCCTATCCCGCCTTTCCAGATCCCACCACCCAACTCGACCCGCCACGCCTCCTCCCTTCCACTCATTCACTGCCCACGACCTCCTCTCCCTTTTTTCCCACCCGCCCTGCCGCTCACGCCTGCCCCAAGCACCCGCATGACCTCCTCCTCCTCTTCTGCGCCGCCCTGCCCAACCTCCAACCCCTTTGCTCGGTCGCCCGCCAACCCCACATCCCTTCAGCCGTGCATTCGCCAACCGTGCCTTTTTCCACCCAAACCGCCCTTCCGGAACCGCCGCCGTTTTTGCTCGACCCATCCCCCCCCCGCCCTCGCACCTGCTCCGGCCCGTCCCTCATAGAGATACGAGCGCGGGTGGGGGGTGGGTGGGGGTATTCGGACGCGCGCGGGCGGGCGTCCCTGCAATCGCCTGCGCGCGGAGTGAGGGCCGTACGTTAACTTCGCGAACAAATTTGCGCGCGGCTGCGCCGGTGGCTGCGCTGGCTTCGTTCGGGGCGGGGACGGGCGACGGCGGGCGGGCGGGCGGAAAGCCAGCCGCTGCCTTCCACGCGCCCGCGCCCGCAGCCGCCCCTGCCTACCACGCCCCGCCCCGATCCTCCTCATCACGCCACGCCACGCCCCGTCATGCGACGATCGCTCCCTCGACTCTCCTACTCACCATGGTCCCGCCCCATCACACCACACTCTGCCCCGCCACGCTCCGCCACGCCATGCCACGCCATCTCGCCACGCCATGCCACGCCACGATCCTCCTTACAACGTCATGCCACGCCACGATCGTCCTTGCCGCGCCATGCCACTCCCCATCATGTCACGCCAAGCCACACCACGCCAAGCCATGCCACGCCCCATCACGCTACGCAAAGTCCCGTCACGCCACTCCACGCCCTCCCCCCCAGCAACACAACGGCCCCCCAGCGAAGCCACGCCACGCCACGCCATGCCACGCGCCGCCATGCTACGCCACTCCCAGCCCCTCCCCGCCTCGCCACACCCCGCCACACATGATATGAGCAAGCGTGTGAACGTGAGGTTATAGTTGGCAAAGCCGATATGGGGAGTGTTTCTTTAAGTTCGAAGTTCACCGAATGTCAGATCTGTGATTATTTGTCAGTTACTGTCAAACATTGACGGTTTTCTCCAATAATTCTTACATCTCATTCCATCGCATTACTTTATATTCTTACATTCTAGTTATTATCAACAGTTTAATATTCGTATTACCCCTCTTGACAATAGCACGGATTTTGTTTCCATCTTTTTCTCGCGCATCCATTGCAACGTGCACGAAAATACAGATGTTCCGGGATTACCAGCAGGATGTGCGGTGCGGAGTCTGAAATGTTGACGTGAATTTTAGGGAAAAGTTGATCCCCAAATCTCACGCGCATCGAGAGATTAGATAGGACCGCGCTGGATGGTGCTGCGAGCAGCCGTGACGCGTGTGGAGGATCAAGTGAGGCGGGAAAATGCACACCTCGCAACGCAGGGACTGGGAGGTGAGGTCTGACGGAGCCGTGTGCAGAGAGGGCGCCTCAAATTCATTTATGAACGTATTCAGATTGTCCACTATTTTATAAACCCGAAGAGACGAAATAAATATAACAAGGTTGAGAAAAGGACACACTAATATTACACTCGACTATTTTTAAGAACATTAAAACAAATGTGTGAAAACTGCAATACAGAAATGAAAGTTTAAGATATTATTAATGAGTGCCCTAATTTTAAGACATTTAAGATAATCCAATTCTTCCTAAAGGATTATATGAATGTTTAAATAATAAAATAAGTTGTGTGAAGACTATATTTTTTTTCAATATATTGGTTTCTACAAATCAATTTGAAGACGAGTTTCAAACACAGTATTAATGTTATAAAATCAAGACATATAATTGAAACATGTGCTTTCATATCTTAATATTTATGTAATACATAGAGTAAATAATGTAATATTTATTATGTAATATAAGTAGACAAAAATTCGCTGTTGACCTTGCTGTTCAAAATCAACTTAAAGAAATATAAAATAAAAAATGTTCAGGGAAGAAACAATAAAATTTCGAAAATAAGCTCTTAAGACAATATTAAGCATCTTTTGTCTAATAAACTCCTTAGATATTCCGGTTTCTCCTAATTCAGACAGTTTTCTAGGTCAAGGGAGGTAATTCACGTAAGAACCAAGGATTGGCTCGTGTCCTGGCGTAAAGATGGCACAGAAAGCAGTAGCAAGGATTGCACTCGTCCAATGGTCTTTTGTCTGAGGTACTGCTCCGGCACCCGTCAGTACTCGATCGCTGGAAGCAACACAGGAAAGACTGAATAGAGCAGCTGGCCTTTGCAAGTATTATTCAGCTTGTGGCAGATATTCAATCGAATCTTGTTAATTGGTTTTGAAAGTTTGAACCATTCAAGGACTCATGACCTCACTAGCTAATGAACTGTAGGTTGCAAATTGCGAACAATATACATTGACACAACGGATTTGTCCAAACTAGTAATCCTAAAATGCTGTGTTGTGAGAGTGTTCTAAATGTTGTCACATCACATTTAATTCGGCGCAGTCTCTCATTGCTTACACAGGTGTATCAGTTGTCGTTTGTAAGTTCTAGTTCATGACCATGTTAGAAATCAACCGATGTAGAATGTTCTAATGCCTTAAGCCATGAGGAGGACTTGTTCGTGTAACAAATTCAAACTTTTCAAACAAATTGAAAAAATGAAAAATGCCTTCCACGTGATCTCTGCAAGCCTCTTTTCATTGAGCTGGGAATCTTACAATTGCCTTGTCTATTTATCTACGAATCTGTAATATTTGTCAAAAATGACCTACTTAACGGAGGGAACATATTTTCATGCAATATTGATATTTATAATTACAACACACGCCGTAGAAATCACGTGCATCAAGTGTCAGTATCAACAGCTCAGTACAAGAAATCAACATACAATACATGTACGTTACTTTTCAACGCATTGCCAGATGACATTAAACAATTAAAGTCGGTATACAAATTTAAGTTAAAAGTAAAATCTTTTCTGCTGCAAAACTGTTTCTATACAATTAGAGACTATACTGATCATGAAAAAGAAAAATAAAGTTTATTGTAACAAAACAAAGATATATAATGAATTAGTTTACGTTTGCATTGTATACATTTTTAAAAAATATTTAATACGCCTGTAACAAGTAATGTACTTCAGCTTCCGAGTCAATGACCCCCATCTTCATCAGGTTTTTGTCCAGTTTTCCTGATCCATTGAGCAAATGCTGAGATGGCCCCTTGTTTTGCTTCTGGACGTAAATGTAGCTTCACTGTGCGCACGTTTTGTTGAGCACTCCTTTTGCTTGTAGTTCATTTACCGTTGAAATTGATTATCTATAACTCGGGAACAAACATTTTTCAAATATTTTTATTTTTCTAAAATAATTATTTTCTAAATTCATTTTTCGTTTTTATTTATTTTTATTTTTATTCTGGCCCTCAAGAAAATGTGCGCAGATAAATCTCTTTCCCCACACGTCATATACAGTTTTTACTGCTCTTTTGACAAATAAATAAATAAATTCAAACAAGAAAAGACTACACGGTCTCAAATTACAGTGCAAAATGGATGTTTAGATTAAAATTATACACATTTACTGGGGAGTTTTTACTGTATTAGCATGAGTTTTAATTTTGGTGACAATTGTTGTTTGAATTTGGTTTTAACTTTTCGCGGATCATTACAGTTAAAAATTTGACGTAAATTGGAAATATATTTAATACAAGAATGGTAACGTAGCAAATAAATTTACATCTGTCAGTTCTAGACATGTATCTGCCAGCAGTGTGGTTTTCGTAATCATACTGATACAAAATTCGCCTCTAGAATTTCTCATTTTCAATATCAGATAAAGATATAACAGAAGTAACATTTCTTGTCCTGTGAGATATTTAATTTCCTGTCTTCAGTTGGTTGTAAAATGACAGTTACAAATACAATGCTGGAAGCCAACCTTTGTTTCAACAGGTAATTTTCGAGATGTGGTTGTTCGCTATCTACTTTTGACTTTTAATTAAGAAAACACAAGAAATATAAAACATAATGAATTAACTAAAATCAATTTAAAGTAAGTTAAAGAAAAAATAGAAGTACCATAAATATTAATTTGAGATCACGTCATAACAAACTGAAAAAATCTCTAAAAATATTATTAAATTGTAACAAACTATCAACAGTAATTTTATTTTCCAGTTTTATTCAAAAGACCAGTCTCTATTTCAATTTGCTTGTTCTCAGGATTTTTCCAATCGTTCCCATTAACACAAATTGTTTATTAGCACGTGAATCGAAGAAACTGACCCTGATCCAGTACTACTATTAGAATATTAAGAAAATCGCATTCATGAGTGTCTTAGGCGCAACAGATAAAAGTTGTGCATTTTGTACTTCAGCAAGAACAAATAGAGTCTCTGTAGTTTTGAATCTAAGTCGCATCAACTTTATTGAAAATAATATTATTCCAATACGTATCAATTCCTCAAAATTTAATTTCCTTGATCTAACATTCAATAAATTAGTAATGTTACAACGTCATACAGTTTCTCGCATTATTTCTAAATTTTGCAATTTTGTATTGTAAAATTCACAGATTTCAACAAAAGCGAGATACGCGCGAGCTTCTAGCGTTCTTGTCTTACTCGTGGAAAAAAATTAAAGGAAGAAAAATTGACACCGCTTTCGAGAAAAAATATATCTTGCATTAACGACAAACAGAGAGTAAGCGTAAACTATTTTTTTTTCAAAATTTTCTACCTAATTTTATATTAGACCTTTCCTCGATACGAGGAACAAATCTACCAAAAAAATTTAGAGCCAATTTAACGTAAATACAAAGAATGTTGAGGTTTCATGTAAAGTGTCTCCAAATATTAAAATATGGGTTTCAAACTCGCAAAACCTTGAGGTCGTCCAGATCAATGAAGAAATATCAGTTTTAGAGAAAATAGTCTGAACGGCATAGACGCGCTAGTGTTGACAACAGACGGACGGACAGTTATGCGTACGGTGGGCGGGCGTACGGACGAACAGAGAGACGAACAGAGAGACGAACAGACGGACGTATAGACGGACGTACAGACGGACGGACAGATCGGCGAAGGACAGACGGACAGCGGATAGTCGGACGAAGGACAGACTGACGAGCAAACGGACAGACGGAGAGAGAGGTAGACAGCTAGATGAACAAACGAAGAGTCGGACAAGCAGACTTTTTATCGTCAATCGAGTTTTCGGTAGCAATGTCCAACAGAATGTTGATTTTCAATACACAACGTGTTTTACACAAGTAATTTACTGCATATAGGAGCAATATTCATCAAAATGTTCATTACCAGGTTTTGCCAATACAATTTTTCTGTAAAAAAAATCACGAATTTCTGCCCCAGCACTACAAAACTTTCTCTTTATTACATAATAAGTAGTAAGCTGAGGAAGCAAGAAGAAGGGATAACGTAAATACTACTTTATTAACTTCTCATTTGATATTTTTTATTCTACTGAATTTCATATTTTAACGTAAACAATGTTCCTCTCTTTGTCGCTGCCCGTCCCCGCTTTCCCAGCCCTTCTTCATTTCCTCCCAACCACTCTAGACTTTGTCTTCGCCTTCTCCACCTTCTCACTCGTAATCTTGACGCCCCTCCTCTTGCGCGCGTGTCTCATCCCCCTCCACCTCTCCCTCCGCCCCCGCCGCCGCCGCCGGCGCTGCTGTGCGCCGTGAACCGGAAATTCAGTGACCTCGCCGGGGCAAATAATTTTTCCGCAGATTTATTCCTCATAAAACACTTGCGGGAGCGATTCAGGCCGGAGCGGGTCCGGACGGAGCTTCGTAAAGAGGCGCCGGGGAGAAGTAGGGAGTGGGGATTGGATGGCGTGGGGAGGAGGGTGAGGTGGAGCGGAGATTCTCGACGAGGTGAAGGGACGAGTAAGAGCGGTATGAAACGAAGAGTGGAACTGGGATGAAATTATGGGAGAGGAGGGGTTGTTTCAGGATGTGAAATATGCAGTAAGTAGGTCGCGATGTAAGCACTGAACTGGGCAGTGAACCGGACAGTGAACCGAACAGTGAAACGAAAAGTAAACCGAACAGTGAATCGTACAGCGAATCGCAAAGGTAGTCGCAGAGTGAATCGGGCTGTGAATCCACGGTAAATCGAGCTGTGAAGCGGGTGTGAATCGGGCGGTGAAGCCGCAGGTGAAGCAAGCGATGAAGCGGACGGTGAAGCTGGGAGTAGTGGGATGAATGGGGGACGGCGAAGCTCGGAGACTAGGAATGGAGCGACGCGCAAATAATGGGCGACAGCAAAGCGGGCCCGCTTTGGAGAGCGCGGTGAAGCGGTAGCTGGAACTCGGAGAAGCACGTACGAGAAGCGAGGAGTAGAAGGTGCGACGGGAGGTCAGCGGGCGGGCACGAGGCGAAGCCGTGGCCAGCGCGCTGCCTTTTATTATTCCATGCAAACTGCGGACGAAGCGGCGCCGCAGCGCGACCTCCCGCCCGCCGCGGCCGAAAACCCAACTTCCCGTTAGCGGGCGGATTAAGTGGTCTCCCTTGCATCTTGCTCGATGACACTTCATTATTCAGCAAGGGGGGGGGTGGCCGGGCGGCGGCCGGGGGAGGTGGTTTGGGGGTGGGGGAAAGTCGTTCCAGGACGCGGCTGCGGCTGCAGTAGACCTGGAAGCGCTGCGGCGGTCACATGCCGCGTTTCACGGCGCGCTCTCCTTCACTCTCGCCGACCGGCTGAGGTAGTGCGGAGAAATAACCGTTGCCACTGCAGTGATTCTAACTGGGATTCTATTCTCAACGGTGGTGGATTTTCCACACCAGGTTGTCGAATTCAGCTAGGTCGAATTCAATCTCTGTCTGGAGAAGAATTCTAGCGGCCGGCTCTAGTTTTCCGTGGTTTCTCCCATCAACACCAGGCGAATGCCGAAGCAGTACCGTAACAATCGGGCCACGGACCACGCGCCACCTTTATTTTTTGTTCCTTGTGCTATATTTTCCCCTTACACACACACCAACGTGCACCACACTATCACACATGCCGGGAGAACGATCGGGGGCTCAGAGATTGTCCCGGCTGGGGCGGTGCCCGGCTGGTGCCGCGTTCATTCCTTCTTCTTCCTTGTTTTCTCATCTCCCCTTAACAGCCCTCTTTACTTACAACACTACTGCAAATATCTAGAAACCAGTCGGGAGCATAGAGCGTGTCCCGAGTGGGACACTGCTAACGTAGATATCTAGAAAAGGAAAAGCTACAAATCACAATGTTAAGGTCGGCGCCGTATCTCACTTTATAGGAGGATGAGGAGCTCCATAACCTCCCGATGCACTGCTCTTACGGGAGAGATGACTATAGCTGTTAACGTTCCTGGAAACACCGAATATTCAATTATCAATCTATCAATCTCTAGTCGATGGTGAATGGTGGATGTGATTGTCCATGTGGATGTTGAAGACTTCTGAGAATTTTACAAAAGGTAGTCAATACTCATGTACCTTTGGCTCCGAACCGATGGCGAGATGACGCCGCTTCTGGAGGTGTCTCCGCGACGTCTAATTACAGCTAGACATTACTTCATTGACGATGGGGATCGAACATGACGGCGGATGAAATGGCGGGATCAGACGTGACGTCGGCGAATATGGACAAATATATAGACGAGAACGGTCACATCGCCTGCGAGTGGAGACTGCCGTGTTGCCAGTTGTGTCGCTCCGGCCCGGCGAGAGGATAGGCTGTGAGCTTTGGCGATGGCAACAGAGGCCGGGCTCCGCACTGCGGGGTTTGGGCGACCGAGGACCTGTACGGACAGCTGAGCGCGAATGATTGGTCGACCGGCGTCCGTCCGATCCCTTTAATCCACCCCTGAGGGTTCGCTTTTCGTTCTACCACGACCTCCGTCGCCTGCCCACATTCTCATATCAAGCACCAATGGATATTCATCTCTTCAGGTGGATATCAGCCTCTAGTCTGTCTTCTCTCTCTTCCGCTCATTATATCTTCCTTTTACCTCAAGATCCAATGTTTGAATTTTCTCTAAATCCTCTCTTTGTTTTTCCTTCGCCTTCTTCTAAATTTGGTCCACCCGCTCTTAATATCATCTTTCCATGTCTCACATGTTTCTCATTCAAGCATTTTAGAACATCTATCCTTCTAAACTTTTTCCATTTGCTTCCATATAACCTTATGAAAACCTACATTTTTTTATGATTATTTAATTCCCATTCCCTCCCGTTTACGCCTGTTGTACACATAGGAGAACACTTTAAACGAATAACTTACCTTGTTCCTTTACTCTCGTGAAATACTCGTTATTCCTATGCATGCCTTTCTAATTGAAGATGTTCACTATTTGAATGTTATAAGGCGTACTTTTTCAATGAAACAGGATCATATCACATTGATTTATAAACGAGTAGGTGCCATATAAAACTTCATTTAAAAGAAGCGTAAATGTCATTTTTAGACAGCCACTGGTAAATGCGGTTACTTTTAGGGCCTGCATGGCATGGTAAAAGTAATACGATTATCAAATGTTGGGATAAATCTGTGAATGCAACGAAGGAAAACAATGTACTTTCGCCTGACCGCATCATCTACTATTTACCGTATTGTGATATACTTTATAATTGAGTGATTTGTACGGTGATTATACTGTAATAAAAGTGAAATGTAAGTCGGTAAAATGGTTAAGACACACATGGCAAAAGTGATTTTATTTTTCTCGTAGGATTGTCGCAATCCTACGAGCAAAATAAACTCGGTCTGGCCGCATAGTGTCGCAGTCATTCTTGTTCGTAAAATGAAATGTCACTTTTACAAATAATAAAGTTAGAAAAAAATAAAAGTATACATCTTAACAAATTTTTTCATGTAATAATTCAAAAAGTTAGAAAATAAAGTCAAATTTTTGGTCTTTTTTGCGATTTGTCATGGAATGAATCGTATGCGCCTGGTCATTCACAGTCAAGGCAGAATGAAGGCAAGCAAGTTGTAAAATAAAATGTCACTTTTGCCACTCGTATCGTAAATATTATGAAACTTTTTAATTTTCTAATTACTTGCAAGAAGAATCTTCTCTTCCCCCGTGCCAGTCACCTTCCATTTCTGTCAGCTAGTCTCGCCTACCGTTGCCAGCCATTGGCGTTCAGCGCTATGACATCTACCCCTTACTCTTGAATTCTCCTTTTGCTCTGTCCTTCGCTCTTTCCACCGCTCGCCGCCCAGTGCCCCTCCGCCTACTCTCGTGCCGCGCGAGAGCCCCTTTCGAGAGTATGAAGCATGGCGGGCCTAAAGGAACGGAGCGGAAACCAACACCGCGAGGAAGGGGCAGGAGGCCACGGCGTGACCTCAGCCCTCGCACTCTCAACCACAGCTTCAGTCCTCACTCCGACCCTGCTCTGGCCTCACTCTTGCGGCGAGCGCTGGCTCATGGCAAGGTTTCAAGACCAGGGACCAGAAAATGTCTTTTATTAAGAAGCTTCTTTCCATTAGATTTCTGTGCGTAGCGTTTGACTGGATAAAAACATGCACATCAATGTTGTTGTCTTCTTTATATTCTACTTCTTTTTCTTCTTCTTCTACAGTTTTCGGTCATTGACAAAATACTCACCGAATTCGCGTCTTCGTTACGTAGTTTTACGATGAAGGTGAATAGGCGAAGTTGTAAATATGCATATTCTACGAAAAGAAGTGTCTTACAAGACAATGGAAACATTTTGATACAATAGAAACGAAATGAGTCTGAATGGTATATTTGATCAAAATAAATGCATACAGTCGGTTAATGATTTTATTTGCATTACACGCTATTTAATTACTTTTATGTAAACTACATTTTTGTAATTCTGACAATTGCAAAGAAAGGGTTTTACGATCTAAATTGCGTTTAGTAGACAAAAGATTTTTGTTACAAAATTATGTGTAGAGGAGAGAATGACGATTTTGTGTATTTGTTGACGTCTTTTAAAAGACAACGTCTTATCTTCTTCTGTTCTATACAATGCAATTCTAGACAATCCTCTCTCAAAAATTTCGAACAGAGACTAATAATGAACATTCAGATTTTCTCTAAGTTTTCAGATTTTTCGCTTCAAGTTTCACTTCATTGTCCTCCCGAATTCGCGCCATTATGCCCCCCGACGCGGCATTCGCTGCCACTGCGCGGTGCCGCTCTCCGCCTGAGCAGGGTTTTACATTCCGCCCACGCCCCTGCTGCTTCGGTGAACGCGTTTTTTCTCGCCGGGCCTACGTCTCCTCTGCCGACACGTTCCCCCCGCCTCGCCGGCCCCCCCGCCTCCTCCATTGCTCCCGCTCCCGCCAACACTCTCGTCACCTCTTCCGCCCCTCCCCGCCCGCGCCCCTCCCGCCATCACTTCCGTCCCCCGCTCCCACTCCCCTCTCCAGCCCCCTCCCGACCTCACCCACCCCCACCCCGCCACCCGTTCCCACTACCGCTGCCGTCCACGCTCTCGCCCACGTTCCCACCCTCGCTCCCATCCTCGCTCCCGCCCACGCTCCCGCCCACGCTCCCGCCCACGCTCCCGCCCACGCTCCCGCCCACGCTCCCGCCCACGCTCCCGCCCACGCTCCCGCCCACGTTCCCGCCCACGCTCCCGCCCACGCTCCCGCCCACGCTCCCGCCCACGCTCCCGCCCTCGCTCCCGCCCTCGCTCCCGCCCTCGCTCCCGCCCTCGCTCCCACCCTCGCTCCCACCCTCGCTCCCACCCTCGCTCCCACCCTCGCTCCCACCCTCGCTCCCACCCTCGCTCCCACCATCACTTCCAGCCCCCGCTCCCACTCCCCTCTCCAGCCCCCTCCCGACCTCACCCACCCCCACCCCGCCACCCGTTCCCACTACCGCTGCCGACCACGCTCTCGCCCACGTTCCCACCCTCGCTCCCACCCTCGCTCCCACCCTCACTCCCACCCTCGCTCCCACCCTCGCTCCCGCCCACGCTCCCGCCCACGCTCCCGCCCACGCTCCCGCCCTCGCTCCCGCCCTCGCTCCCACCCTCGCTCCCGCCCACGCTCCCGCCCACGCTCCCGCCCACGCTCCCGCCCACGCTCCCGCCCACGCTCCAGCCCCCGCCCTCGCCTTCGCCACTGCCCTTACCGCCGCCCTCGCCACCGCTCCAGCGCCAACTCCCCGCTTCCGCTTCTCTCCCTTCGCGGTGTCCGCCGCACCTGCAGCTCAAACGAATGCGGGGCTCCACACACGAGAACACGGGCGCCCTGGTGGCGGCGGCGGAAGCAGCGACGGAGGAACAAAGGCGGCACCGGAGAGAGGAAAATGGCGGACGTTCTTTTTCATATCTGTGATGGAATTGGAAGGAGACATGACACTGCACACATGGAGTACATGATGACATTCACACAAGAAGTTGCTCTGTAAGGGATTTTGTGGTACATGAGGCATTGTTTAAATGCTCAATAGTTAATTTATGATAAGAGTGGTAAAAGTGACAGTTTATTTTGCGAGTAGGAAATGTTGGGACACGAGGCCGCAGGCCGAGTGGCGTAATTCTTCAAGGAAAGTAAAATAATTTTTTCCACGTAGGTAGTAAACTAGTTTTTTGACAGCCTTTCTCCATTCATTTTATTTTGAGTCAAGTACACAAATAGATGACACTTCGTCAGTAGTAGCTGAGGTGGTCAGACGAAAGTGTTTTGTTTTCTTTGTTACATTTACTGATTTATATGAACACTTATGTATCAGTTCACTTTATCACAAGTGCTGCAAATTGAACTTTATGCACCCTACGCATACCTTGATTAAACCACGTTTACTGTTTAGTGGTAGTACTAGTTAGTGGCTAACGTCCATAAAACAATGGACGTCGCCAAACCCATGCCAGCCCAGCTGCTTGAACCTCTTTCGATGAAGTTAAAGAAAGTTAATAAAGGAGGTGGTATATACAGTTTGTCACAAATTAAATGTTCCAAACATGTAAACCATATAGAACAGTCTAATGGGATTCCTTTTTTGCAAATGAATATAAGGTAATGAATTGTGTACAACGAAGCAACACATGTGACATTTGTCACAGAAGAATAGGCAACTTGTCATTCGATGATAGCGGGTCACGTTCTGAAGCACTCAAAGAGATTGCATGTACCTGCTGAACATCACTGCATGATGACTTGCATAAGAATCAGTGGAATATATTACATGTGTAACTTCATTATTTGAAATGTCTCAATACATATTCATTGTCAAAAAGTAATTATCTCTCTTACATGCCCAAAATGTTTTTGATATTTATATTGAGACACGTGTAAAATGGTCTCAAATAAGGAATATTTCACTAGGTAAATTAAGGATAGTACTTTACAGTGAAATTAATTAAATGAAGACAGAAAACCTTCGCAAAGGAACGATGATAGAAGAGAGCAAAAATGTTTGAGCAAGAAGGCACATAAACTACGAATACCGAGGTAGAGGTGACATCAACGCAGAAGATGAAGGAGCCAATGCTGAAAATGAGGAATATTTAAAAAGGTGGTGGAGACGGTGACATTAATAACCAACGAACATGCAGCGGGTGCTGAAGCGAGCGCAGCGTTGATGATGCAGAGTGAGGCAGAGAGAGCAGCACTGCCAGAATGGGAAATGCAAGGGGAGCGGCGAATGGGGTGCGATGAGTCGCAACGTCGACTGCGGTGGGTGGAGCGGGTGGACGGGGTGAAAGGAGTGTCGCGGGGAAGGCAACGCATTTAGAGAGGCTGCAGTGCAAATGCCTATCCAATTTGTGGAGACGGAAGTGATGTTTTGAGCCTGCGCAGTGGTCAGGAGGGTCATGCCGCAGCGGCATGATAGAAGTGGGTGCTCAGAAAGTTACGACGCAGGCAATGAAGGCGGTGGAGGTGGTGTCGTACTGGCGGGAGAAGCGGCAGAAGTAGTGGTGCTGAGGGCGATGGAGGTAGTGGCGGTGGAGGTTTCGACAGAGTTGGAAGCGGCAGTGAAGGTAGCGGCAATCGAGGTAACGGCAGTGGAGGTAGCGACAGTAGATGTAGGGGCAGGGGAGACAGCGGCAGTGCAGGGAGCGGCAGTGGAGGTAGGGGCAGTGGAGGTAGTGGCAGTGGAGGTAGTGGCAGTGGAGGTAGTGGCAGTGGAGGTAGCGGCAGTGAAGGTAGCAGCAGTGGTGGTAGGGGCAGGGGAGGTGAAGGCAGTGGAGGTAGGGGCAGTGGAGGTAGGGGCAGTGGAGGTAGGGGCAGTGGAGGTAGGGGCAGTGGAGGTAGGGGCAGTGGAGGTAGGGGCAGTGGAGGTAGGGGCAGTGGAGGTAGCGGCAGTGGAGGTAGAGGCAGGGGAGGTAGCGGCAGTGGAGGTAGAGGCAGGGGAGGTAGCGGCAGGGGAGGTAGCGGCAGTAGATGTAGGGGCAAGGGAGACAGCGGCACTGCAGGGAGCGGCAGTGGAGGTAGCGGCAGTGGAGGTAGCAGCAGTGGTGGTAGGGGCAGGGGAGGTGGAGGCAGGGGAGGTAGCGGCAGTAGAGGTGGGGGCAGTGGAGCTGACAGCAGTGGAGGTAGGGGCAATGGAGGTAGCGGCAGTGGAGGTAGCGGCAGTGGAGGTAGCAGCAGTGGAGGTAGGGGCAGGGGAGGTGGACGCAGGGGAAGTAGCGGCAGTAGAGGTGGGGGCAGTGGAGGTAGGGGCAGTGGAGGTTGCGGCAGTGGAGGTAGCGGCAGTGGAGGTAGCGGCAGTGGAGGTAGAGGCAGGGGAAGTAGCGGCAGTGGAGGTAGGGGTAGGGGTAGGGGAGGTAGCGGCAGTGGAGGTAGTGGCAGTGGAGGTAGCAGCAGTGGTGGTAGGGGCAGGGGAGGTGGAGGCAGGGGAGGTAGCGGCAGTAGAGGTGGGGGCAGTGGAGCTGACAGCAGTGGAGGTAGGGGCAGTGGAGGTAGGGGCAGTGGAGGTAGAGGCAGTGGAGGTAGCGGCAGTGGAGGTAGAGGCAGGGGAGGTAGCGGCAGTGGAGGTAGGGTAGGGGGGTAGCGGCAGTGGAGGTGGGGGCAGGGAGGGTAGCGGCACTGGAGGTAGTGGTAGTGGCAGCGAGGGTAGCGGTGACGGAGGTAAGGGCGGCGTTCGCGATCAAGGCGCCGCAGAGAAGTTGCCGGCGGAAGAGGCGAGGTGGTAACGTCTGTCGACGTGGGGGCGGAGGAAATGAAAACTTAAAACGAAAAACATATTCGCATTCAATTTGACTCCCCTTCCTCGCTGCCGTTGCAGGCGCTTATAAAGGCTGCCAAGCACTAACACGTTCTTTTGATTAGATACATTCAACTGTTCGTTTTACTTCGTTAATGAAAAAGCATGTTTCGAACAATGCGTGCAATTTAGATTATTTTTGAGTTTTAATTCGAGGTTGTAAAGTACTGGGAGTTTTCTTTGGCGATGAAACGAAAGGTAAATCGCAGAGTAAATTTTCATCTTCGTATTCAAAGTCCCCACAATTTCATCAATAAATAATGACACCTTTAAAATTTTCTTCACCTAATTAGGAATATTATATGGCATTACTGTGGTGAATGCTTTGTGGTAATAATAATGAACTACGATCAATTAAAATATACCTATGAAATCTAGAAAGCGCATACGCAATGGCGATTCACTTCTGAAATGTAGTTCTAAATGTTTATCAGTTTTTGTAATTCAATTTATTTTTCATTATGCATCCTCACACAAACTAATATATTTGTTAATATTATTCGTCAAATTATATCAGGCTTCAAACGACTATGAGAGTATTAGGAAAACACTGCTTCTTACTACAATCTGATTTCGGCATTTACAGAAATGGGTCACACGTTAGTTCATCTGACTGGAAAAAATTGAACCTAATTTTGTAATCTAACACAAAAAAGAAATAAGTGTTTTAATTGACTGCTCTTCGGGAAATATTTATGCCTGAAGATCGTTGAGCCAGGCAAATATTATATGTTTAAAATTTATTTTTATTGCGAACTTCAAAGGGTAAACAAATGTACCCACTTCAAAATACTCGCGGTAGGCGCCACGCTATACAGTTGTTGAAAATAGAAATGTTGGTAAAGGGGCACCCTTATTTCTTCATTTCAATTATCAACAAAACCATGCCTTTAGACGGATGTTCCCAAAGACCCTAATGTCTTCAATTGTGCCCCGTGAAACCGAGAGAGTACTCAAAAACCGCGCGACCACTAGGGTATAAAGAAGGTAAGGACTATAGTCAAGTGCATTTCCGCAACTAATATTTCCTTGTCATAAGAATAAACAAAAATTAACGTCATGCTTCCAACGTTCTTGTAAATCACACTGCGGGGACCCCAAGTATACGGCTACTATTTTACGGGCAATGCGGGCTGGAGGAAAGCAGGTTGTAAATCCGCTATTATCTGTTTCAATGTGTGCACAACGAATCGCGAGTTTACAAACGGCGCGTCGCAGTCTGGTTTCTCTGTGTATGAGCCGCGTATGAGCTCGTATTTTCTTGCGCGTCAGCTCATTAGCCCCGTAAGTATAGTGAAAGTTATCTCGACAAGTGACTGTGTTCCTCCTCCTCCTCTAGAATGTGAGATTCAAAGCCGACCTACATGTCGGTTAGTGTGTGGGGGGGGTTCCTCCAAGTACTTCCGCCCGTGGGGCACCGTCCGCGGGAACAAGCCCTAAGCTTACGTTATGTCTTCCGAGTGATAATGTATTTGCATGTAAGTGTAGATGTGTGTAAGGGGATAGGAATGAACTGCGAAGAGAAGAGGAAAAATGATCGCGCGTGATTCCTTGCCAGTGGGTTTAGGGAACTGCCTCGACATTTACCTGTATCTATTGCTGTGTGACAATGAGAAAGCCCACCCTAAGGTTAAGAAGACCTGTGTATACGATGAAGGGATGTCTTCGCGCTAAACACACTATCACCTTATCGCATGGCCGAGAGGCTGGGCCACCGCTGGTCGACCAAGGTCCCGTATCGTGCTGTCGAGCACAGAACAGACATATCGCTTAGTTTCGATTCCCGGCCGAGCCAAATTATAACTGTACTTTCTTTACAAATGTTCCATTATCTATTGCTGTGTGACGACGAGAAAGCCCGTCCTAAGGTTCAGATGACCGGTGTATACGATGAAGAAGATACGATGAAGCTAACCACACTATCACCTTATCGCATGGCCGAGAGGCTGGGCAACCGCTGGTCGACCAAGGTCCCGTATCGTGCTGTCGAGCACAGAACAGACATATCGCTTAGTTTCGATTCCCGGCCGAGCCAAATTATAACTGTACTTTGTTTACAAATGTTCCATTATCTATTGCTGTGTGACGACGAGAAAGCCCGTCCTAAGATTCAGATGACCGGTGTATACGATGAAGAGGTGTCTTCGCGCTAACCACACTATCACCTTATCGCATGGCCGAGAGGCTGGGCCACCGCTGGTCGGCCAAGGCCCTGTATCGTGCTGTCAAGCCATAGGACAGGGCAGGGTAGGACAGCGGCGATGCGCTGTGCGTGGGCGGGGCCCGGGCCGGCTCTGCGCTCGCCCCTCTCGCTCCGGCCGCAGCCAGCCAGCGCAGCGCCCGCGGCTGGCCGCCCGCCCGCCCGCCCGGCCTCACGGAGCCGTCGCCATGGCAACGCGCCCGACCCCACCGCCGCCTCGCCAACGCCGTTCTACTCGTGCACAATGCGTAACGTGACAAGCGCTTCCAGAGAAAATATTTGAACCTGCTCCCGAAAGGTGACGAATTCGGAAAATGGGTGTGTTTATTTCATACGTTATACGGCGAGTTTTCTTACGTTATTTAAAATATGTAAGAGAGAAACTTTTCATGTGTAAATCTAATTGTGTGGTGCAATAGCGATGATGTTCACGCATCCCGACATTTGCGTTTTGATTTCGAAATGCGCGAGAGTAGAAATTCGGAAAAAGCATGAGCAGAAGTGGTCCACAGCATTCCTGGGTTGTAAGTCATTTTGCCACTTAGTCGCTCAGCCATAGCCATCACTTCGGTGGCTCTTTAACGCATCTGCCGCGCCCTTCTTCTCGACTTCCAAAGGAGGGTTGATTGATTGACTGTTAGTGATTACTGGCCCGTCAACTACTAGGATCATTGGTCCAGTAAGTATAGTGCGTGTTTTTTCATCGGGAGGCGGAATTCCACCGCTGTATGTCGAGGATCGGCGTCGACTTACCGTCGGGTAGTGGGATTTTCCTCCAACAAGGTATCTCCCAACCAGTGGGACAAGCTCTAAGCTCCCGACCGGTTTCGCGGTATGTGCGGTAGTGTTGTGCATGTTTAGTGTGTGTATATAGACTGAGGATAGAACAAAAATGACGAAGGAAAGATCCCACGTGGTCCGTGGCCCGTTTGTTAGAGTACTGCTCCGGCATTCGCCTGGTGTTGGTCGGAGAAACCACGGACAACTACCGACCAGAGCAGCCGGCCGCTAGAATTCTCTTTCACACAGTGACTGAACTCGAACTAGCTGACAAGCTAGTGTCTCATATCCTGTCACCGTCGGGACTCGAACATAGGAGCTTCCGGCCAGAGGGGCTACAATGACATCAGTCGATGCCCTGATTCAAAGACGGCGGGTACGGTAGCCGAGGCAGTGGAAACAACGAAGGAGCTGGTCAGAGCTGAAGCTTCAGGCGTAGGTTTACGAAGAGGGCACGGAAGGAGAAGTGAAAAGGACCGGGAGAAACGCAAAACCCGAAAACAAGAGAGAGCATCACAGCGCGACGGGCCGCTTGTTTCACTGCGTGATTTTTATTTACAAGCCTGGCGGCAGAGATAGGATTTTATTATTCTTACTTAAATTGCATTTCATTTTCATGCTCCCGTATAAGGATCCACGGGGGGGCTGTGCTGGGAGACGCGTGTCGCGAAATCTTTTTTAAAGCGAGATTGCGCGGTGCGGTGTCAGGCTTAAGAGAAATGGTTGCGGGAGTTGCGAGCTGGGAGAATATTTGAGAGTGTGAGAGGGTTGCTTGTAAAATTGTCGCAGGACTGTGTGGAGTGGAAGGATATGAAGGTCTGTTTTGAAGCCGAAAGGGTAGCGGGCGGAAATCTCACACGGCGCTTCATCTCTATTAAGTGCGTCTTTAGTTACAAAAAGTATAAACATCACCAGCTTTTATGAGGATAGTCCGAATGGCTTTTCGCCATTAAACAAATTCATCCAGTAGCGTATGTTTATCACCCCAGAAAAGAGATTCATAGAATATGGTGTATTGACTAAAAATCTAAATGGCTAAAAACGCTGAGGAATGTAAAAGCGTTCCGTGGGAAAGAGAAACTTTTAAAGTAATAAACAATATAGGAGAGAACTGCGCGAGTTTTCATCAATTCTTCTAACAACGATCAGCTCCTGAAGTGAAAAATTCTGACAGGAACTCGCCTGCAAACATGCACCTCCGCTTTCCCTATTATTCCTCAACATGCATACGTATGCGCATACAATTTACACTTAGTCTCTTGATACTCAGACCGAGTGATATCTCAATGACAAGATCTATTACTCCTGCAACATCTCTGAATGTGTGACCCTAGAACTCGAATTCAGACAGAGGTGGTTATTTGATCCGTATTTACATAACTAAGTCGAATTAAGCCGCTAACTGGAATAATTCCAGTAGCTAACGACATTGATTTGTAGTTTCCCATGATTTCTCTGCACGTGAATGCCGGAGCAGTATCCTCGCAAACGGGCCACACCCCGCGCGCAATGTTTTCTTCTTCATCCTAGTCTCCTCACACACACACACACACACACACACACACACTTACACGTAGCTAGGAAAACCCGACAGACCTTGTTCTGCCCTTCATCTCTTTCTTTTCCCTCCCATCTCCCTTTCTCGCTATCTCTCCCTCCTTCACTCACCCTGTCACTGTCTGTCTGTCTTTGTGTGTCTCTGTCTTTGCCGCTCTCTGTCTCTCTCATTCACTTTTAATTGCAGATTCTGCATGCCTTTGAGCAGGTGAGGTAATATCGGGAAGCGCCGGACCAACAAAAATGTAATAGAATGTTCGTGAAGAGCTCATTCTGTAGATTATCGTGAGAGAAACGTTTCTTTGAAGCCTTTGACCTCAAAAATTTTAGTTTTTAATGCCCTAGAACGCCTCGTTTAGGAGTTATTTAACGATATAGATTCAAATTGCTGCCGAGTGTGTTGTGGGTTGCATTTGACGTGAATATTTCGTTTCGTTCTACAGCACCTTGCAGTGGAGTTACAGCACATAAACCTTCTTGGTGAAAAAACACTTACCTTTGTGTGCTATTTTTTCGTATACTAATTACTGCATTGGAGTTCTTAAAGTTGTCGTTTAAAGTTTTTTCGATTTAGTGGTTCTTTTATTTTGGTCGAGTTTAAACTGTATGAAAAAAAGTCTCTGAAATAATCTCTTGGACAGTGAAACTGCCCCAAGGAAAAGCGATCCATACAATCGTATGTTATTGAATGTCACTTTCATTACACGTACTAATTGAGCGCTGTGGATTCCCGAACAATTATAAACATATAAACAGAGTAATAATGAAGCCAATGTATCTTCACTTTTGTTACGTTATCATTCATTTCCTATTGATTATTATATTTTTATTTATATCATGTAACAGGGTTGTATTTTTTCCCCTAGGAAATAACAATTTATTTGAAAACCAACCATAATTCTGACAATTTGCCAATCCCTTTCAATTATGAACGGTTGATTAACCATTATTGACAATTAAATTTTCCAGCGCGTTTAATGGCCTTTCATCATATGCAACATCACATTGTATCAATTTGATTCCTTATAATTTAGCAATTATGTAATAATTTCCTTTCTCTTTGTAGTAATAGGAGAAATATGATCGTCATTTCTTCATTTGTTTTTGGTACAGTTTCGTGTACTGTACAGTTGTTTGTACAATACAACTTTCATTTTTTCTTCGACGTAAAATATTTGTTAGCTTGTGAGGTTACTTTGGAGAGTGTACTACATTTGTATTCTGTTTGGAGAAAGAAAGGTATGAGCGTTACGTGCCTGTTTCCTATTCAAAAACACGATAACCACTCATATCCTTGCAATAACTGAAATCAATGCTGAAGGGCAATACCTCACACATGCAATAAAAAATTAGGGCCCCTTTGCAAAGCATTCAATGATTTTTCAGGCTAATGCTGCTTGATGTGAATGAGGAGCAGAAATAGTTTTCTCTGATGCCCGTTATCGCGCACTGGCTTTATCCTAATAATTATGTTGTTTTTTAAAAGATAGTTATTGTAGTGAACGCACATGGCGATAAAACAGAGAGAACCGTATAAATGACAATTACTTCTAAACAGTTATCATTGCGGAATTACGTAGTATTGACTCTACTATTCTAGAATGACTGCCATTAGCGCGTACAATATCGGCGTTGTTACGATAGAAACTTTTGTTGATACGTTCCAGATCGCTTTCTGTCATATTTTATTGGTTTTGATTTAGGTATACCGTATATAATATATTGTTTAATTTGGAACCCGAATTAAGAAACGAGATTAATATCCATACTCTTGATATACCAAGATAAGTATGGAAAAACTTAATAAACATCGACATTTGGAGCGAACTCATGTATATCACCTTAATCCTTCTGTAGAGTTCATTAGAACCCGAAGATACTGCTACTATTTGACAGTGTAATTTTATCACAAGTGTTGCCAATCTCCACGTTTGGTCGTAGTACATTTATTTGCTCCCATTGTGCTGCGATTTACACACACTGCTCAATCTTACACACACCCTGCTTCCAGGTTTCTTATTGAGAATGTTGATACCGTTTTCATTGCAAGTGTACAACAAGGAAGATATAACAAACATTATTTCATACCAGCATAAAAAACATCGATTGCGTTCATTAGAAATGAATGCCAACAAAATAGTTCATTAACGGAAGAAATGGAGGGTTCCAACACGAGACCAGTGCGTTGTGGACCTACATACAGTGCGGCAAGAAAGTCTCTCCGCAGTGGTGCCTTGCTAGTGAGAGTGCTTGCAACAGAAATAATATAGCTGCAACTCGAAAACCTTAAATTACCCACTCACTACAATCATTATAAATGCTGGATGTGTTGTTCCCTTCATCTGTTTCCCGGTGATTTTTTTCGCTACCAACATAAATGCATTTTTTAATAGGAGTCCCTGATTCGGCTCGGTGCGGAAAGTTTTTCCTGTCGCACTGTAATATTCCGCAACCAGCCAAACCGCACCTTCCCTGTGCTGCCTGTGGAGCTCCTCCCTGTCGTCGTGCACAAAGCTCGCACGCGGAAGTCGAGCTGGCTAATTCGACCTCGCATCGACCCTGCGCCACCACCACCACCACCCTCCACCACCCCCCCCACCCCCCCCACCACCACCACCCTCCACACCCACCCTGCCTCCTCCCACGAGCGGCAGCGAGCGAGCAATATAAAATGTACATTATTCATACGCCCGCCCCTCGCCGCCCCGTCACCCAACCCCGCTGCACGTCCGCTGCGCTCAGGGAGCAGCCGGTAGGAGTAGGGAGAGCAGGTGGGGGCGGCCAGGAGTGGAGGTTGAGAAAGCCGTGGGGAAGGGATGGAGGTAACGGTGAGGAATGACGGAGTTGTTTGTGGAGGCTGTGGCGTAGTGGTAGTGGTGGCGCAGTGCGGTAACAATGGATATGGCGCGGTACGGTAACAATTGCAGGTAGAGATGGTGCGGTGAGATACCAATGCCAGATGGTACTGTGATGCGCTGACAGTGGCACGTAGCGGTGAGGCGATGCGGTAACAGTGGCAAGTGTCGGCGATGCACTACGGTAGCAATGGCAAGTGGTAATGACGCGGCACGACAACAGTAGCAGGTGACGATGGTGCTGTGTTATAACTACGCCAGGTAGAGGTGGTGTGGTGCGGTAACAATGGCAGGCGTCGGTAATGCTGTGCGGTAACGCCAAGTGGAGATATGCAGTGCGGTATTCATGGCAGGAGTCGGTGGTGCTGTGCGGTAACAACGTCAAGTGCAGGTGTGCAGTGAAGTAATATTGGCAGGCGCGGTGGTGCGTTGCAGTAACAATGACAGGTGGTACTATTTCGTAACAACGCCAGGTGGAGGTAGTGCGGTGCGATAGTAGAGCAAGTGGCGGTGCTGCGACGCAATAAGAATGACGGGCAGAACTGAGGTGATGCGATAACAATGGCAAGAGGGTGCGGTGGAGTAAGTGGCAAGTGACAACGGTGTGCTGCAGTAACAATGGCAGGTGTGATGCTGCGATAGGATAACGATCGTATGTGTCTGTGGTGCTGTAAAGCCATGTGGGGGCGAGGCGGGGCGATAAAAAGGGCAGGCGTCGGTGGTGTCATGAAGTAATAACGGCATGTGCCGGTGGTGCTGTGCAGTAATGATGGCAGGTGATAGTAGTGCGGTTCGGTAACAAGGGCAGACGTCGGTGTTGTGGGGAAGCAACAATGGCATGTGTCGTTGGTGCTGTGCAATGAGGTTGACAGGTGACGGTGGTGCGGTGCGGTAACAAGGGCAGGCGTCGGTGGTGTGCTGAAGTAACAATGGCTTATATCGGTGGTTCTGTGCGGTATCGATGGCGGGGGAGAGGTGCGGTGATGTCTTGTGAAGGTGACACTGTGCTATAAGACCGGAGGAGTGGATGAGCAGCGGTGGTGGGCGGGGCGGCGAGCGGGTACGGCAGCGCTGCGTTCGGCGCCAGAGCTGAGGCCGAAGCCCCTTCGCTGCTGCCTGTTTACAATCGGAGCGTCGGCTGAGGACCAGGGTTCTGCGAGGACTGAGGACCGAGGAACTCCTTGATCTGACGGAGATCGAGCTTGCAAGTCAAACACGCAACTCGGCTGCTCTCCCGCCCGCCACCCGCGTTCCGAAGGGAGTCCAAGTGGGGGGGGGCTGAGAGGGGCCACCGGAGTGCAGATGATGTGAAAAGGAGAGGAGAAGGGAGGAGATAGGATGAGGAGTTAGAAGAAGGATATCTACATATTCAAAATGGAAGGCTACGTGAGGGTAAAAGTGAATCACCGTAACATCTACGGTTACCGACTTTCACATTAACCGAGATCGATTAAGTCACTATTTTTCGTGTTCTGTGTTTTACGGGCTTACTACCGTTTTTGATTTTACCTAACATCTTTCAATGTCATTTTTATTACAGAATTGTGAGTCGAACTCATACACTAATACTATTCTTGAATATTTGTTTACTTCGTAAAGTTTATTGATTTAATATTGTAAAATAAGCATTTGATATCGTTTGATAACGGCTGCTTACAGCCGGGAAAGTGGTGTTGCAGGCACATAATCCAAGCCTTTCCCTACGACAGCGGTGTATTACTATTGTATTCATCTCGCACACTGCCCGATAGAGCAATTTCAATACAGTTCTATGTTGTAACGCTTCAGCACGCTTGTCACAGAATTACTTGCAGAGGGGAGTCACTACATTCTTTGTGGTGTCAGGACGATAGATTTAGTTAGACGCAGAACTAGTTAGAAAGGTTGGTAATTGTAGATAGTGCCTTATGAGAAGGTGTTTCTAGAACATTTTCTCCCTTTGTCTTAGGAACTGAATAAATGTCAGATTTTCTAAGAGGGAATAACGGCAGGTTAATAAATACGAACACACATTAAGAGGTGTCTCGATATAGAAAGAAGAGGTAGGAATGATAAACGTAAAGAGCTGGATACATCAGTGTAGCATACAATTAATTGTTATGGTAAGAGAAGTGAAATGAAGAGAGGACGAGGAAGAGGAAATATTCCATGTATACACGTCCATGTATTTACCATCCTACTGCATTGTCAACTTTAGTTTCACAACAGAGATTGCTACGAGGCGCTTTATTCGTTCTTGATATTATAAGGAATATTAACCGCTCTGCAGGAATCTGGAAATGAGAATAGTTTTAGTTAATATAACTACGCAACTGCCTGGTATTTGGATGGAGTTGCCAAGAATATTATATGCAGTTCTGTGAATTCCTGAATGTGGTTTACTTTGTTCGCATGTTTGTTAGGCGAGCAAGGAAGCGATACTAACTAGTGAATGTAAGTTACATGTAATCTTTGAGGAATTGTCCCGGTCTAATGCACGCAAACAACAAACCCGAGGTAAAGCGAATGATCTGGTTACGAACAGACTCCATATCCAGAAAAAGGGAGAAAAGAAATGGCTGCTAGAAGAATCCGAAAAAGTACATATTTATTTTAAGAAAAATTGGTGAAATAAAAGATACATTATTTATGCAAATTCGATTATAACTTTTTATCCATGATAACTGTTTCTCAATATTTTGATACTATTTCATCCCTACTTTGATAAGTTTTGTCACATGATAAAATATAGTTAACATCACGCTAGTTTCACTCGAACTATGAACATAAGCAGAGATGCTCACAACGCAACACATTCATTTCCCTCTACTGCATGGCCGTAATCATGTTAATTTTCGGACTAAATTTAATAACTTTGTTCTGACCACAAAGTAGTAATATCATTAGCATGAAGTTCGCATTTGCGGTATGCAACGAGTTAATGTATGGTCAGTCAGAAACTAAATGTTTGTTTATATTTGGCTCACTAAACAAAACAATTTCTCGGTAATTATATTAATTTCCTCGGTTTATGAGTTAATACTGATTCTAAATATTTTTCGTATGTGTTGTAAATATCAGACAGAATTCAGATTATTCGCGTGCATAAAGTATGGGGATTCAGGGTTAACACAATAATATGGCAAAGCTAACTCCTCTTCTTCTCTTCGGTTCTGACAGTATAGTGTCAACAGTTTTATCTTAATACATACGACATGGGAAACCCCTGTTAATCACGTAAAGAAATTTGTGTTATAAACGTATCTAATTCCCATTAACATATCTAAAATGAAGATGAGAGGCTCGAAATTTTTTGTATGTTATATCGTTCTCCAAAGAGATCTAGCGAAGGCACTTCCACTGATGTGATCACAGGCACAGATTATACAGTGTCTATTCAAGAACAGTGCGAATGCGATGCTTCGGGTTCCCTTGTAACGACTTCAATTCCCCGGGAACTCCCGACGGGCCGACGCCTGCATTTCGCAATTCCTTGCAACTTCCGTCGCAAGTGATGTTGACAATTCTCTCCGCACGCACCTGAAATTCACGCTCCCAACAACACTTTCAGACTCATTTATTAAAATCGTTGTCTACGTTAGTCACCAATTTTTGGGCTCTTCACACATACAACTCACGTTACGCGGAATACCGAATGTGTGGAACCTCTGTAAGCAAATTTTGAGTGTAAAAGGGCACAAGACAGGGCTGTATCTGTACGGGATGTAAATTAAGAGGATGGTGCTCTGTTCTGAAGTTTTATAGAGGAAGGTAAAGACACTTTAGAGGAACGTCTTAATTTTGAGTTATTTTGGGGAAAGAACTTAGGATAATTATATGCAAGTTTTATAAAAGGTATATTTCTAAAAGAATTGAGAGACATAAGGCCAGATGCTACAATTTGGTCAAATTGAAATATTGTCATCTACATGACCACATGACCCATCTTTTTCCTGTTTGTGATTGCCGATAGAGTTACGTTTTTAAAACAAATAACACAGTATGTATGTATGTATGTATGTATGTATGTATGTATGTATGCATGCATGAATTTGGCACGACAGCCCGTGAACGGGCTCAGGCCTAACGAGATAACAGAGTAGAACTGTAAATTATTTATTACACGTTGAAGAAAACCCAGTGAGTCTTTTTCAATTTGCAGTGGACTAATCGACTAGCTGGAATTTGCCTCTCTTCTGTTAGCTCATTTGTAAATTATGACTCTTCTTTTCAAAATATTTTTTATTATCGCTAATTAAAACACTTTACAAAGCATTCGTGTGCTTTATTAAATTAACAAATTAAGTCTGCACTCTTACATGGTAAAACAACTAATAATACAAATCAATAACTTCTTAAAGGCATGACTACGATTGTCACTTTTTACTTTCCATGCTATGAAGCGACACAATTTTTAACAGAGTATTTAAATGGCAACAGCACCTTATTAAAAACAATTTAATGCATTGGTTTTGGTTGTCAACACACGTCTCACAATCGTTAGAAGTCACGCTATTAGCCTGATGACTCTATATCCCGTTGACGTTGAGTAGTGCTAACTTCTCCAGACGCTTCAATTTCCACATTTAGCACTTGGTATCGAACTCCTTACGAAAGACCAGCTCAGGTGGCTCAAGACACCGGCTAATGTCGCTGCAGTGCCTCTGACCGGAGGTCCTAGGTTTCGAATCCCGACGGTGGCAGGATTTTCAACACTAGCTACATATCTAGGTCGAATTCTGCCGTTGTCTGGAACAGAATTCGAGTGGCCGGATGCTCGGATCGGTTGTTCTCCATGATTTATCCGATCGGCACCCGGCGAATCCTGGGACAGTACTCTAACACACACCGCTCGCGATCTTTCCTCTCTCTTCCTTGTCTTATCCTTACCTTTTACTTACACTCACATACTGTAACAATCACTACACTACCATACATGTGGCAAGACCAGTTGGGAGCTTAGATCTAGTTCGGGACGGGGCGGTGCCCCGCAGTTGGTAGGGAAAGATCGCAGTTGGTAGGGTTGGCGAGGGAAAGATCCAACAGCCGAGTGCACGTCAGCGCCGGATCCAGCGGGCGAAGGTCACCGCCGCCTCTCGCAATGAAAAACGCACTACACTTACGGGACTAATGACCTTAGCTGTTGCACGCCCGAGATCTCTAATCAATCTAGCAATGCATCTGCCGGCACGTGGGGGTGCCGGCGTGGCGTGGCGTGGCGTGGCGCGTCCAGTCGGGTGGCCCTGTGGCGGAGCGGCCGCGAGCGCGCCTGGCGGGCGGGGCGCGCGCGGGCCGGCGACAGTTGTGAGCCGCGCCGCGCCGCGCCGCGCGCCGTCTATTCATCACAATTTGTCAGCGCCCGTGTCGGCGGCAATACCGCGAAACCGCGACAGATTACCTTCCATCTCGCCGCGACCGGCGGCGGTCCCTGCGGCCGCCCGCCACCCACGCGGACCGCGCCGCACCCACCCCCACTCCACCCCGTCGCCACGGGACGCTCCACCACGTCGCCCAGCAGCCATTTCCCCACCTGTCAGGAGGGGCGAAACGAAATTTAAATAAACATTTCCTAGAATGCGTAGGTTTTGTTGACACTCCACATGATTTATTAATAGTGTGATTTTTCTGAGAGTCGTTTGAAGCCCCTTTTATTTTCATGAATAAAACCAGTGGTGTCAAGTTCTTCTACTGGTGGCAGTGGCACGCCCGTAGCATGCCACGTGCTACTATGTGCAACTGGCGTCTGGAAAGAAAACTATTAGTAACCCCGCCGTTTTACAATAGCGATGGCGTCGTCTCTGGTGGCGGGGTGACGAACTACGTGAAAGGGCGATCTCGTCGTGACGCGCCACGGAATCCCGCTCGTGCATCGACCTTGACAACTGAAAGAAAAACGAACATATCTCTGGACTACCGTTCCCACCTGTCGAGAGGGGGCGCAGCCATCAAGGTCATGTCACACGTTCCTTGTGGACTATGATTGGGATTCAATATCGTGTCTTTCAATGAAATTTCCTAATATCCAAATGTTTTGTTGACGCTTTGTAATGATTTTATTTGCCCGTAATATGAGCTTCTAAAAGTCATTTGACACCGATTTTATTTTCGTGAACGTAACAAACAAATATGCAGAATGTTGCTTCTGACTGAGGTGCCAGAAAGGTTGTGGAAGAGACGTAAAATTAAGAGGTACAAGAGAAACACTTTTCTCTGCCAAGTTTGTCTCCGCCAACGATTTTCTGTCACACTATCCAATCCGCACGAAACGTTATTCGTTTCACTATTTTTCCACTAGAGTCCATTCACACGGTTCATCTTCACCACTGGTCACATTGCAAATGAATTAATATTATTGCAATTTTCCATTGTACTCCATTATGGTACTGGTGGAATTCACAATAAGCTGACATTAGTGTTCTAGATTGATGCTTCAGGTTTACGTTCAGAATTTATTATTACTGTTCCGAAAAATTCTACCATCATCGCAAGCAAAGCTAATACTTCTCATAGATTTCCTCTCACCTTCAAATTCTGACCCTCCCGCAACATATTCTCTGGCGAAGCAGAAAGCTTCCGCTGGCCGCAGCGCCGCCCCGCCCTGGCTTTGCGACGCGGCGCGCTGCCAACTCACGAAATATCGCCCGCGGCTTTGCTCCCATCGCGGGCAGCCCCCGCCGCCCCCGCCCTCGCCCCCTGCCGCCAGCGCCACCCCGTGTAACGTTTCGCACAATTCCAATGTTTATTTACATTTTTACATTGTTATTTGGTAAATAAGAAACATATGATGTTAGTTAGTTAATGCCTTATTTTACGAGGCGAGACTCGGGCCATCAGGCCCGCTCTTCCGTCTGACCACGCAAATTTCACTATGCTCCTTTCAACAACTAGCGGAGAAAGAAGGTATTATCTCGGGCGGCGAAACAGGCGATTTTGAATTCAGCTCAGAGGCTTCATTTAGGCTTGAGGATCTTTTACATGCAAGTAAATCTACTAACATGGGACAGCCGGCTTTACTTCCCCTCCGAAGGAAGGCGTACGAAAGGATTTTTTCGTCTTTGAAAATCCACGGCGAATCCGCAAACACTATCGAATCCGCCGAGGTTGTTACCGAGGTTGTTAGAGAATGAGGTTAGCAATGGATAGATTGATGACATATAGAGACATATAGAGAGAGAATTGAACGTAAAACGTGTTCCTGTAATGAAATATGTAAGATATTAATTGTACAAAGTGAAAAGGTACAATATATTAAAGTACATTGTACAAGAAATTTAAAATAAAACTAAAATAAACTGTGAATTGAAGTGTTACTACTTTAAAAAATAAGTAGTTACAGTAATTGCAACGGCAGAAGCAACAAACAAAAGTGTTGGCAGAGTGTGACGTTACACCCGCCGCCCCGCCGCCCCGCCGCCCCGCCGCCCGCCGCCCCGCCGCCCGACCGCCCCGCCGCCCCGCCGCCCCGCGCCCCGCCGCCCCGCCGCCCCGTCGCCCCGCCGCCCCGCCGCCCCGCCGTCCCCGCCGCCACGCCGTCCCGCCGCCCCGCCGTCCCCGCCGCCCCGCCGTCCCGCCGCCCCGCCGTCCCCGCCGCCCCGCCGCCCGCCGCCCCCCGCCGCCCCCGCCGCCGCCGCCCCGCCGCCCCGCCGCCCGCCGCCCGCCGTCCCCGCCGCCCCGCCGTCCCGCCGCCCGCCTGTCCCCGCCGCCCCGCCGCCCCCCGCCGCCCCGCCGTCCCCGCCACCCCGCCGTCCGCCGCCCCGCCGTCCCCGCCGCCCGCCGCCCCGCCGTCCCCCGCCGCCCCGCCGTCCCCGCCGCCCCGCCGTCCCCGCCGCCCCGCCGTCCCGCCGTCCCCGCCGCCCCGCCGTCCCCGCCGCCCCGCCGTCCCCGCCGCCCCGCCGCCCCGCCGCCCGCCGTCCCCGCCGCCCCGCCGTCCCCGCCGCCCCGCCGTCCCGCCGCCCCGGCCGTCCCCGCCGCCCCGCACGTCCCGCCGTCCCCGCCACACCGCCGCCCGCGTCCCGCCGCCCGCCGCCCCCTCCCCCCTCCCGCCGCCGTCCCGCCGCCCCGCCGACCCCGCCGTCCCCGCCGTCCCCGCCGCCCCGCCGTCCCCGTCGCACCCGCGACCATCGCTATCAGCACGATCGACATCATCACAAACCGCACCATCACCTCTACCACATCATCATCATTACCACCGCCTCATCACCTCTTGATCACCAACATGTCATCGTCTCCACAAAATCATCACCATCGGTAACCCCACCGATATCTTCTGCTCCATCTCCTCCGACATCACCACCAACATCAACAGTATCTCTACCATTATCATCCCACTCTATTACTATATTTCATCACCTCCATTACATCTTCACAACCACATCATTACCTCCACCCCGTCACCACATCATCACTCCCGACATCATCGCCGACATCACTACAGACCTCTTCAGTGTCCTTACAACTACCACTCTTCACACAATTACTCCCACTATCAATCACCATCTTCACCGCCACCATCTCTGACGCTGACACCCAGATATCGCCAAAATACGCCGTCTCCGACGACCACTTAACCATATTGCGGAAGTGTCTTGCTTCGGGATATTGGAATTTCCACATGCGTTTGCTCACTGCAGGACGCCGCACCAGAGAATATTTATTAGCGTCTTTTTGTTGATAGGCAGATTTTTTCCTGCTGCTGTCCAAAAGCGTGTAAACCAGCTTTGTGTACGCGACTTTTCAAACCCACGTGTTACAAACTTCAGAAACTAATTATCTAGGAAAAAACAACTTCTGGCCGTAATTCTAAGGAACGGACTCAAATACCAACAATCAGCAGTCAACCAAACGTTACAGCCATGTCAAACATCGAATAAAGGGATATTTGATACTAGGTACCCTATTGCAACCCTTTTCCTCCTTTTTTCAATCCCATATATTCTTAATTTTGTAGAATATTGGCTTACAAAAATTTCAAATCACATTCCGGTCATTGTTCTTCTGAACAGTCACATCCCATATGAATGATTTCTAAGGACTCAAGGCTCCTGACCCAACTTGAATGACGTAACGCCCAGGGCGTTACTATCTACAGAATTTTGTTTTGCGTTCTCATCCCTCTTCATTATCCCTAATGTAAATTTTCCTTTTACAACCATATTTATCACTCTCTGACGCGTGTATGCAGTTTGGAAGCTGCAGTACACGTGAGTGTGATGCTCCATGGGAGATTTTGTTTTTAGGTCAACCTGGAACTTTTAAGCTATATTTTAAATAATTCACATTCGTATCGTCATACTAATTTGCTTCCTACAAAATCTTTGTAGTCAATTTTACACATGAAGGAATAAATGTTGCTTAGTTTAAAACCTTGAGAAACTCCTAAAGAGCGAATACTCTATTTCTTATTATATTTCAGTTCTTTGTTGTTTTCATTACATTCTTCCTTTTCATTTATATATTATTTTCGTGTTTAAAGGAAGAAGAATATGGAACATTTTACGGGTTTTGTGGTTTAGCAAGATGTGTCTATCTTCAATGGGAACCATTTCAGTGTTTTAATTTGAATTCTCAGGTTACCGAGAATGACACACTAGTATGACTATTAGCGAATTTGTAGGCATTGCCTCCTCCATCGCAACAATAATTCCACCACCGCCACCACTACTACCGCCAGTATCTCTGTCACTTCCACTCTCACCTATCATCACCTCTATTCCATCTCCGCATCCACCTCCATCACACATGTCAGACATGGATTAAAATATATTCCTGTGCAATTTACAGTGGTATATACTTGGTTGTGGTTACATATCAAGGCGTACCTTTTGAGATACTGGTTATTCTTTAGATTATTCCATTTTTCACTTCCTATTTTAGTAGTTGCATGCACTTATTTCTCAGTTGTGGGTCTGTTCTTGTACATAGAAAACTGGCTTGAAATTCGTTGATAATAAGAGAGAAGAGGTTTATAAATTGAATGACCTTTTTAAAACAGGAGTTGAAAAGAAGTATAATGTATGTAACTAGATGAAATACGTTCATTAAATACGCATTTCCTGCCATGTCTTTCACTCTAATTATTTTATAGAAGTTTGCAGAAGTATTCTCCGTTTTAATCCTACAAAATAATTGTATTAACTCGCTTACTCTTTAAAAACACTTTCACGTTGACATTCTCCTTCAAATGAAATTGTAAGGTATTGTAATATGTTTGTATAAGAAAATACGAATGTGGAGATGGATGTACTAAATGAGCTATGCGCAGCACAAATCATGGTGTTATTCTTGAATACCCAAACTCACCAACTTTAAGTCGAGGAAGATGCAACTTTTTCTCGGCATAATATTACACAATGCTACTGATTAAATAACTGATTTGATGGATTTCATATCGTGTTGTGGAAGGAATAACAAATAAATGATTCAGGGACGCTACTGGTTCTAGAACTTCAGCACAATATTATAAAACAGCACAGTGAGAAAGTAACATTTAGTCTCACATAATTCTCAATTATTGCTGAATTTTTTAGATCTTACTCTTTAACGACTTGTGAAAATACTGCAAGTAAAATACTTTGCATTGAAATATTCATTTATAATGCACATATTGTCTGAAAGAAATGTCTCAATGTTAGATTGTGTGCAATACTCAATGAATATTGTGTGCTTACTGCAATACTTATTGCTTGTTCAGTATAGGTGATCTTCAATTTGTTTATGCCTTCTCGCTCTTATTTGTTTTCCTTTTTCTCTTCTTAAGATATAACTATGTTAAAATCAATATGATTCGCAATGAAAAACATCAATTCTTACACTAGCCTAAATGATTTAAGTTTTCAAAACTAAACATAATTCTTTGTAGCATTAACTTCTGAGTAATCTAGGATTTCAATTGACAGTATGGTGTTTAATAATTTTATTTACAGTAAGTGTCAGAGCTCACTATTGTCCTGCCAATTTTTTACTTCCCTCGAAATACCAGTTTTATCAGTAATTTACCATTTAAAATAAATACTGGAAAGTTACCGTAACGAAAATTAGTTTCATGAAAACCCAAGTTTTAATTCACTCTCCGTTGACTACATATTGAAATGTAAAAGATATATAATCAGTTTAGGATGATTACCACAAATGTTGCTATAGGTAAAATATGAAATAATTACTGGTCCCAGAATTGTTTAGTAAACATGTGTCCAACTAATTCTGTTCCAAAAGTGTATGTGGATGTTTGAAAAAAGTACTCTCAATTATAGCTATAACTAATCACTTGCATTTATATCCAAATACACTGAAAATTAAGTGTAGTCACATAATCTACGTCATCCAACTGAAATGCAAGTACACAAAGTACACTTTTTCACATGCTCTTGTTTTTTCTTTTATTGAGAATAGTTTAAAAACGAAGTGTTATTACCTTTCGTCTTACAATAGAAACTTCAGTACTTTGTGAATAGCAAAGTACACTAATGAAAAGCACTATTCATAACTTAATTACAAAATCCTCATTTTCAAATACACAAATTTAATTTCTAGAGTTATATATTGTGCTACCAACATGTACGAAAAAATGGAATGGAAACAATTATCTGATTTACCTTTACAACAATGCGAAATATCATTTCGTGTCATTTCAACTTCTTCAGAGTTGGCATTAACATTTGGCATTATAGATGAAACACCATAACCTGTTGGCGTTGATTGAAGAAAAGCACTCAGTTATACCAACATAGTAATATTGATCATATATCAATACTTTTGTATTTAGAAAGATCGCAATTTGCAAGTAAAGAATAATTGGTAGTTTCGATACTCAGAACTCAAAAAGAGATTTAAAATGACACCAAGATCGTCAAATTTGGTATCGTTTCTGTAGTAGTAGTAAACAACATAATCACATAATGTGGATACGTTGTTTAGATGTAGGTAACTGAGATGTATAGTGTAGATACTTTAATGTATAAATCGAATTATCCAACAATGGTTCCGCACTAATAAACTTCTAATTTTCTAATAAACTTGTAATTTAAATATCATTGTAGATTTTTATAATTTTTTGTAATTTTTTACAATTCAATGAAGAAATGCAAATGTTTAGGGTTATTTGGTCTGTTTGTGTTATCTGTAAAACAGATAACTAGTGTGTAAGGTGTACCTTTACTTATCACTGTCTCATTAGCTTGACTACACGTGTTCCAATTATGTTGAACGCGGTCAATTTGTGTTAGCTTCAGCCTCCCGTAGCTGGAACAATTCACTCTGCGCCTCAATGAAGCATATGTATTTTGTGATGAACATGACAAACAGAATGCGAGTGAAAACATTGTTAAAAATTGTGAAGCTGCAGTCTATAACACTCCATTCTTTCTGGTTGCTATAACAATGATTATAATGAAAGATTAAACACTCTGTACTAAATGTATTTCTCTTATTTTCTGATGTTGCTACAGCCCTATTTCAGCATTGATCTACATCATACTGATTGCTGCAGACTTTAAGAGATATGATTATGGGATATGATCAACCCAACACGCGGATGTGATGGAGAATTGTGAAAGAAGGGTAGCGTGTGGTTGTTTGCTCGTTGTCGAAGGACCGACTTTACCTTGCGACATAAATCGATCATTTAAAAAACTTGTTAGGTTTTTACCTATAATGCCAACTGTTAATGCCATTTAGAAAATTTACTTAGGTTTTTAGTTTCCGTAATTAATTTTTATTAATATATTTACTAGTGCCCGGCGCGTCAATTGGTCATTAGTTTCGTGATTTTAGTACCGGTCTACAAGTCAGTTTGCGAGTTCTCCATATCCAGATGTTTCCTCCAGCGGTATATCGACCCATTTGCAACCAGCACTAAGCCCAACGGTCTCCCAGCATATGTGGTAGTGTAGTGCATGTTAATGTGTGTGTGTAAGGGGGTGAGGATAAGACAAGGAAGAGGACGGAAAGATCGCGCGATGTCCTTGGTCCATTTGTTACAGTAATGCTCCAGCATTCGCCTGGTATTGATCGGAGAAACCACGTAAAACTACCGATGAGGGCAGCCGGCCCAAGATTTGTGTCCCAGGATTCCCTTTAAGGCTGCTTTCCTGGAAAGGAAAATGGGATTCGAACTCCAGTACGTCCCGGTCAGTGACACTGCAGTGAATTAAACAGCGAGACGGCTCTGCTGAGAGGCGGATATCCGCGAACCACTTCCGCCAGTGGCATCTCTTTGGGAAAGGAAAATTATTTCCCTCGCCGACCAGCCGCCTTCTAATTTCCACGGCGGGAAGTGTAACCGCGGACGTGAACATGTCTCGTGCAGCTGCGCCCGTAAATATGCCTGAATGTAGTTTCGAGACAAAAGAGGAGCGCGTTGTCATTTGCAAGTGGCGCTGCGGGGAGTGGAGTGAGGGGGCGGTGGTATTCTTTACCACGTTTGCGAGTCCTGTAACGAGTCTTGGGGATGCATCCGCCTGTAAAACGTTTCTCCTCATGGGAAGAGTTTCACTGAAAAGAATACGTGTAGGGGTAATTTTGGGGTTAGGTTACATTCAGTGGTGTATCTAATGTAATAGAAATTTCTGGTAGAGCGGAGATTTCAACTCGTATAATATCTAACAATGAAAATTATGACGTTTCAAAATTCGCCGTCTCTACTAGCTTGTTGCGTGTCGTCAGGAATGAAATTTTTCATAAAAGAACGCCCAAAAATTAAATTTGCACAGTAAACGAAAACTTCTTTGTTTGTAATTCCTTTTACGATCGTCTTTAGTGCCTCTGACCGGGACGTCCTAGGGTTCCAATCCCATTTTCTTTCCAGGAAACTAGTCTTAACGAGAAACCTAGAACATTAGCTATCTATGTAGAATTCAACTTCTGTCTGGAGGAGAATTCTAGTCGCCGACTGCTCTGATAGGTAGCTTTCCGACGTTTCCCCGATCAACACCACGCGAATGCAGGAGCAGTTCCCAAACAAACAAGCCACGGACCGCGCGTGATTTTTACTTTCACTTCCTTGTCCTATCCTCACCCCTTACACACACACACAAATCTATTTAGATAACCGTTCGTGTCGAGATATGTTCGTGTCTCCTTTTTTTCTAAAAATAGTAGTCTATTATATAAAAGTGAAAGTAAGGAATATAATAGTGTGAGAGAGGGTTTTATCTCCTCCCCTTCCGCATAAACGTGAACACATATACAACCTTTTGAATTGCCAGAGTGATTACTTCCCAATTTAGCACAGATACCTTAGAGTAAGCGAGTTGCCTTGATTTTACACAACGCCGCACAAGTGACGCACGCGGGTACTACTTTACCTGAACTAAAAGATGGATACGTATTTTCTAGTTGCATTATTAAAGTATTATTAAAACGTGCACGTGCGAAAGCAATGTCTCATGCGCAAACCTGGAGAAAGTAAATTTACTCCTGCGACAAAATTTTGAACTCGGAAATGAGTTAAAATAGGCCCCGAAAGGCATTCTAGAGAAGGCATGTTGAATCAGTCCTTTTGCAGTTTCAGTCGACATTTTGAAGTGTCATTATTCAGTCATTTTAAGCTCACATTTGTTATAACACATGCGTATGCAGTTATCACATTAATTCACAAAAGGTTGAAATGTTTTAAAGCATTAATGCTTCCAATCTTCATAAAGGGAGCTTGTGAGAAGTTAATGAACATTGCTCTGTTAATTAATACCGGGAACCGCGTCGGTGGGGCAAACAAAGTGGTGCTCTGGTTTCTCTGCCTCCGTCCCCGCCCCCGCTCACACCCTCTATTTCATCCCCGCTCTTACTCCCACCCTCTCTTCTGCTCTCGTCCTCACCCTTCTCCAGCCCTCGTCCACGCTGCCCCCTCCCGCCCTCACCACCGCCCTCACCACCGCCCTCACCACCGCCCTCTCCCCCGCCCCCAGCCGGCCCTTGCTCCCGCCCCGCCCCATTTCTACCCCGCCTTAGCCCCCGCCCTGTCTCCCACCCTCGCCCCCGTCCCTGTCCCTGTCCTTTCCCCAACCTACGATCTTGCCCTAGCCCCCTCCTTCGTCCCCGCCCTCGTAACTTCCTCCCCGTTCCCCACACTTGCCACAGTCTCGTCCTCGCTCTTTCCCCGCCTTCGTCTTTGCTCTGACACTTTGACCTCGCCCTCGTCCTCGCCCTTTCTCTCACCCTCGCCCCCGCCACGGCCTTCACCTCGCCCCCGTCCTTGCCCTAGCCCTCTCCGTAGTCCCACCCTCGTAACTCCCGCCTCTGCTCCCACCCTCGCCCCCGTTCTCGCCACCGCCTCTGCTCTTGACCCCGCCCCCGCCCTCGGCTCGCCCTGCCCTCGACCCCGTCCCCGTCTCTGCCCTGAACCCCTCCCAACCCTCGACGCCGCCCTCGCCTACGCCCCCGACCGCTCCTTCGATTCCAACCTCGCCCTCAACCCCTCCCCTGCTTCAACGCTGCCTCTGGTCTCGACCCCCCGCCTCTCCCTTAATCCATCCCCGTTCCTGCCTTCACCCACGTCTCCACAGCCGCCCTCGCCTCCTTCCGCTCTGCCTTCCCCTCCCTGCCACCTGGCGCGGCGGGGACGCGGCGCGCCGCGGCGAATAACGAGTAGACGACGCTCGTTTCTCCTCGCCCCTCCCCTCCACCCCCCGCCCACCCCATCCCCACCCTCTCCGCCTGCACCGCGCCGCAGCCGCCTCCGGCGCAGTTTAAATTTGTTCATAATTTTTGTTAGAGGGAAGTTGCCCCTGTGTAATAAATCCTGTGGTAGGGAGAGCGGGACACCGCGAGACCGCGCAGTTGGGGGGGGGGAGGGAGGAGAAAAGAAGATGAACGGGGTGTGGGGAATATGGGGAGAAGGGACTTCGTGGGCTGAGGGGAACCGAGGAGAGTCCGACTGAGGTTACGAGTGACCGCCGGAAAATGGAGAGGAAATAGCGGAAAGACATCTGGAGAATTCTCTGACTTTATTCAAAAGTTTAGTTTCGAATACTTTTTTTTAAAATGAGCTATTATCCTTTTTTGTGTCTTGACTTGCTTTTCGCAAGCAAGGGCACAAAAAGTTTCTTGCAGTTGGCTAATTTCTGATTAGACGTCCGCATGGATTATACCAGAATAGACCAAGGAATGCAAGAAGCAGCTCTCTAGTTTTCGACCTGGCCGTTCTCGCCCTTCGTGCAGCATCTTAACTGGTGATTAACGCCCATGACGGGGTTCCAATGCAGAAATACATTCTGTAGATAAGGGCCTAATTTCAGAAAGGAAACCAGTGCTTTGCATCTTGAATTGATGCGGAGTAGCTCCATATGGAAGGATTCATTCGAAGGACCAGCATGCTTTTGGGATTTACATGCAAACCTTTTTCCTGAAATTGAGTGATTACAGAAGTTGTTGCCATTATTGAGGAAGTCAGTATGACTCACTTGAATTTAATACATGTAAATAAGCTATATAATTATTACAATTAGTTTGGGAAGATTGCAATACCTTATGAAAATGAAAGAACACATACACTGGTGTATCTAAGCTTAAAAGTAATACGCCATGACTAAACCACTCTGAAACATCTTGAAAATATCATTTTGTATGAATGACGTGAATATGAAGAGACTAAACAAAAGAGAAAATTGCACTAGAATTTACATGTAAGCAAAAAACAAAATAGCATTCACGCTCGATGTCTTAAGGTTTAATTAGGTTTATAGGTTTAAAAGGCGCTTATTACCACAGTGCGATTAGATGTTGGGGTTCCCGCGGGGCTGCATAGCTCTAGCTGCCTGCCAGAAGACTACAAGGCATCCAGAGTATAGTTGAAAATATTCACCATACTAAATGACACACTTCATTTCCACCGTAGCATCACTGAGTGGCTTCTGTAGTGAGAGTATATGCCCAATAAAAGAATTGTCCGCACCAACAATCACTGTTCAAAACACAAACATTGAAAACACAGTACATTGTGCAATATGTGTACTGCGATTTTTCTAACATTGCCAATAAATGCCCGTCTTCACGATGGAATATGTCATGGTATTTCGCGTCTTTCTCAGTCGTGCCGCTACGTATCGCATGATCGCGACCATATCAAGCAGTGCTTGGATCATGCGACTTCTGGCGGCACGAGGGAGAAAGACGCGAAATGTGTAATATTCCATCGTAGCCGTAGTGACTTGAGGGGCAGAGTTATAAAAATCGCACAATAAGAGTGGTAATTACGAAATCACTGTAATGATAAATTAACAGTTTGCGACACACACTCCTTACATGAGATGTAAAAATTGTTTTGTACTAGTTTTGAACAAGGCGTAAAAGATTTCGAGTGCGGGCAGTTAGAATGACACTAATTAATTTATCGTAGAATAAACGGAACTCTTAAAATAACACATTAAAGCAAATCTTACACACATGTATACCTCGTACATTGTAGTGTGAGGATGATGCAACATTAGTGCGAGCCAGCGAGACACACGTGTGCTCTGTATAAAGGTTGGAGCTCGAATAAGTGGTCACTGTAACGAGGCTCAATAGAGATCTCAATAGAGGTTGAATGATCTAAGACAAAGAGATTGCAGTTTACAGTTTACATTTCAGGTTGAGCAATTAAGAAATAGTCTTAAATTAGAATTGTCAATTACATGATTACATGTGATTTTGAAGTTTGAAATTTTTGATGCATTTTGTGATGTAGGAATAACGCAGGAATAAGGAAGGACACAAGACCACAATCAGTGTAATAATAATCGCCGAACAGTGTCGCATTTTATTAGGAATAGAAATCTGCATTATTCGTGATATCTGCATTATGACTGAAGCTTTATTTTGTATTATTTATTTTAATCCAACAAGGAACAATTATCCAGTTGTTCTTATTAAGAATAAAACAGATCCTTATTCTCACGAACTGAATTAATGGTTACCTGTGCGATTCGAGTGAGTGTTAAATGCTAACTTCAAAGCTGGACAGATGCAGAACAGAACCACAGTTCACTGATTTAAACTACTTCCTCTGGAATTCTCCACCTGTCCTGTTCGTTTGTCGACTTTTTCTGAAAGATCCTGTGTAGAGAACTTGACTAAATCTAGATGAAAACATAGTAGTATTGGAAACTATTTTAAGCACTGTGTCAATCAGCTTTCTAAATGGATTATATAATTTTCAGAAAATGTACCACTTGTTGTATATTAAAAACAAACCATTGTCAGATCTCTTCGTTATCTCATATGAATCAATCGAAAAGAACAGAATTCATTAATTAGTAAGTGGAAAAAAAAAATTTTTTATGAATTATACATTTCGATGAAGACTAATAACGCACAAACACATAACTGTTTATCTACGTTTTGTTCAATGAATTTATTGTTCTCATAAATATTTTATTTTTAAATACTCGAGGAGTTAATCACTATTATTAAGGTAATTATAGTCTGGCCATTGTAAGGTATTTCCATGAAATGGCCTTGCGTAGAAATATGTAAACCAGATTCCTTCTGTGCTTACTATACCACCCTCCTTTAATACTACTCACTCTGCATTCTGCAAGTAAGGACATCCACTTTCGGTGTCTCGATAATTAACGACGAATAATAAATGTCGGACTCACAAGTAACTTATGTCAACATATTATAGAGATTTCAACGGTTGTTTCAGGTCAACGATATAACGATATTCCACGAGCGAACCCAGGCTCTGCAGTAAATACCCAAGATAAACATTTTTTTGAGATGTATTTATTACATTTGTGCACACAACTAGAGCAAATCTTTTAAACAGCATACGCTCTGCAAACAGGAGTCTTCTGAGGAGGAAAAAATAGTTACACGAGGCGCAGTCTTCATATCCACATAAATCTCTGGACGCGCGTCTCTCGAAGGGTTTCTGCGGGCAGCGCGCGGTCCGAGCGCGGCCACAAAAGGAACTAAGAGCTTCCGCCGCCGCCGCAGACCGAGAGCACTCTCGCGGGAAAGAATTCCCAACTTCCAACGACGGAAGATAAACGCGACGCGGAACGTCCTCGAACTGTGGGCGGCGCAAAATATTATTCCACGAAGGACTCGACTCGTAGGGCGGCGCGCGCGGCATTTAATTAGGGCGCGGAGGGCGCAGGGATGGATGGCGAGGGAGGGGGGATACAGGGGGAAGCGGAGCAGAAGGAGAAGAAGGGTAGAAGAGGGCTGAGAAAGCGGTAGCGGAGGAGGAGGAGAGGGAGGGTGAGGAGAGGCAGGGTGAGGGGAGGGAGGGTTGAGAAGTGGGAGGTGAGGAGAGGGAGGGTGAGGGGAGGGAGGGTGAGGGGAGGGAGGGTTGAGGAGTGGGAGGTGAGGAGAGGGAGGGTGAGGGGAGGAGGGGAGGGAGGGTGAGGGGAGGGAGGGTTGAGGAGAGGGAGGGTGAGGAGAGGGAGGGTGAGGAGAGGGAGGGTTGAGGAGTGGGAGGAGGAGGAGAGGGAGGGTGAGGAGAGGGAGGGTGAGGGGATGGAGGGTTGAGGAGTGGGAAGGTGAGGAGAGGGAGGGTGAGGGGAGGGAGGGTTGAGGAGTGGGAGGGTGAGGAGTGGGAGGGTTGAGGAGTGGGAGGGTGAGATGAGGGAAGTGGAGAGGGAGGGTGAGGAGAGAAGAGTGGGAGAGAGAGTGAGGAGAGGGAGGCGGAGAGGGAGGGTGAGGATAGAAGTTGGGGAGGTAGAGGGAGTGGGAGAGGACGGCAATGGAGAGAAGGCGGAGGTGGCAACTGCGGGAGGAGTGAGGTCGGGCTAATAAAGAAAAAGACCCGGAGACCCGCCCTCAGTCTCAAGCTGCCCAGAAGATGGCAACAGACACCGGGGGCTTATTGAAAGGCTCCCGGCAGTTCGCCAGAGAAGGCTTAGGCTTCTTTCACCCCTTGTGTTGGGTTTGAGCGGTTTCTAAATTACGCCGATTGTTTATTGTTTTCTTAATAAAACATAGCCACTTGAAAACTTTCAGTCGTTCGTGAAGTGAAAATTATACCAGTTCCCTATCTTAACATTTTTTGATTAGGTGTATTCATTCCATCATGCGTGTTTATTATCATTTTCACTTATATTCAAATTGGACCGACGTGAGGTAAATCAAACCGAAGAGGGGTGAATGATTCAGCTCCAATAGCTGGAGTAGTGGGACGCGTTATGGCGTACAGGACCATGGCGTCATAAGGCGGTGTATGATGTGTCGGGATATGGATGTGATGTGGTGGGGAGTATCCTAGGAGCCGGACGTGTCCCTAGCCCGCTGGAATGAGTTTCGGCGCTGACCTACAAAAAGGATTGCGGGGTTTCCTCCCTCTCTCGAAAATGTATGTAAGGGGAGTCAAGGATGAGGAAAAAGAAAACTGTGGACTCCTGTCCCGGTGACCTCCTCTCACCAATTCACGTCTAGACGACAATCTTATCAACCGGCTGCTCGATTAGGTAGTTCTCCTTGTTTTTTTATGATCAGTAACTGGTGAATAGTACCCTAAGGGCCAGTTTCACCAACCAGGATCATATTCGCAGTTGATCTGAGTTTCGTGATCCTGATCCGCAGAATCAATGCCGACTTGATCCCTGTGCGTTTCACCAACATTTTGAGTCCGTGAAGTTGATCTGGATCACATGATCCCCGAGCAGACGTGAAAATGCGCGGTTGGCAACAATTTTGCGATGCATTGTGGGTAATCGCGCTATCAGGTGTAGGAACCGATTTGTTTTGATTTCATTTCTTTTCGTAGTTGTGTGGTGTTCGGTTGCGTGTGACAGTTTTCTTGTTCGATAATGAATTCAACAGAGGTTGAAAAGAATGCGAAGTGAGCGGTAAATTCTTTTCCGGGGGAAAGAGAATTTCTTGTAACTATAATGTGCAAATACAAAGAAATGTTTAATGATCGTTCCGAGAATTCAAAACAATCGCTTACTTCGCGAATTACTCGTGATTTCTATACGTATGTCTCCCCACAATAAATATTCAATTTTCGAAAACAAACTCCATTCTTACGAAGAAAATTAACCTAACACGAATAAAAAATTCAAAGTACCACTGCACTAAAAAAAGTATTCAATAAAATTATCACACTCTAATTGCATTCCATATATCACAAAAATCAGCTAGAATTAGGAAAAATATCGCTTTCAATAGACTAAAACTAACCAAAGACTATTTTAGTAATGTCATTTATAATCCACACTAATTTCAAGCAAAAATATATTTAAATTTTACTCCCCAATACCGAGTATTCTAACCTACAATTGTGTTAACTCTACTTTTACTCACACATTTAAAAAAAACACATTTTCCGAACAAACAATTACGCACAACCCTATTAATTAGCGAATAATTATAAACTGAATATATGCCCAACTAATGGCATTTATTAAAAAAAACACGAGGAACTGAAATAGTGGGACGAGAATTTGGTGCGGCCAAGCTGAGAAATAACTCCTGATCCGGTCGTGATCTGCCGGTCGGCGACGGATCAATTTGCGAGTCAAATTTGATCCGAGAGAGAGACGTTGATTCGTTTCAAGTGCGTGGTGAAACGTACAACGGGATCAACTGGAGTTGACTCGGATCAACTCAGGATCATCTTCTTGACTCCGGTTGGTGAAACCGGCCCTAAGAAACGGACCAGCCAGAGCGTGGAGTGGCGAGAGTGTGGCGGGGAGAGCGTGGCGGAAAGGGAGCGTGGAGGGGCGAGAGCGTGGCGGGACAGAACGAGGGCGTGGCGGGGGAGAGCGAGAGCGTGGCGGGGGAGAGCGAGGGCGTGGCGGGGGAGAGCGAGAGCGTGGCGGGGGAGAGCGAGGGCGTGGCGGGGGAGAGCGAGAGCGTGGCGGGGGAGAGCGAGAGCGTGGCGGGGGAGAGCGAGAGCGTGGCGGGGGAGAGCGAGAGCGTGGCGGGGGAGAGCGAGAGCGTGGCGGGGGAGAGCGTGGCGGGGGAGAGCCTGGCGGGGAGAGAGCGTGGCAGGAAGGGAGCGTGGCGGTGCATGTGCTTGGCGGTCCGAGAACATTGGCTGGTGTAACGTTTTACAGTTCAACTCTTAACATTCAGAATACTTTCAAACAAGATCGCATATGGCTCATTCCATGTTAAATCAACACAGTCATTTTACCTCACCATTTAGATTCAGATGAATCTTGACACTTAGGTAGTATGAATGAAGAATAAGAAAACTACAAATCTTGAGTAAAATATTTCCACCCGTTTGTGAAATACAATCATGTAAAAGTTTACAAAATTGGGTTCTCGGAAATTTTAAATTGATGTGGAACCTCTCCAAATGAAGATAAGAGCTGGAACAGGTGTCATTTTTCAGCTTTCTTTATAGACGTTTATATGAAATGCAACTCACTAGAGATTGGGTTAAAAAGGTTTTTCAAATTTGAAATTAAATTTTGATTTTGAGCTCTTTCAAAATGCTCATCTTCAAAAAAAATTGAAAAAATCTAAAATAATCTATGTATGTTTCCAAACAGATTGTGCAAGTTTAAACATGGGACTGCACTGGGTTCATGTGGTAATGTTTACTTAAAATGCACAATATTAGTCCACGCCCGAACATTGTCTAGAAAGAGATAAGATGGCACTGTAAACCAAAACTTCCTGCGTTGCACCGGTTCGAGAGGACAGTGAGTTTATTTTTCCTGGCCGGCCACTGTGTCCGCGGAGCTTCGCGGGACGAGAGCGTGACGGGGCGAGAGCGTGACGGGGCGAGAGCGTGACGGGGCGAGAGCGTGACGGGGCGAGAGCGTGACGGGGCGAGAGCGTGACGGGGCGAGAGCGTGACGGGGCGAGAGCGTGACGGGGCGAGAGCGTGACGGGGCGTTAGTGGGCTGGAAGAAGTGAAGTGGGGCGTGGCGTGATGAGGCATTTCACTGCGAGGCGTGATGTCGCAGAGCAGGGCGCGAAGACCCAAGACGTGGGCAGGCGCAGGGTGGGACGGCGGAGGCGCAACTCGCCCCCGACCGGATTAGGCGCGGCGCGCTCGCGGCTTAGGCTCAGCGGCGCGGCGCGGCACCCGCCCGCGCGCTTGATAGCCGCCTGGGCGGTGGTGGCGGGCGGCGGGACTTCATTTAATTAGGCGCGCGATTCCGGGCTTATCCCGCACGCGCGGCCCGTGCTACGCGCGGGCGCCACGGGCGTCGCGGCGATCGCGGCTAACGGCTCTTGTAAACTCGTGAACACGGCGTGCAAACCCCCAGGGACGCTTCCGGCGCCCAGCCGCAGCACTGGGAGGTCGAGAGGGAGGAGGAGGGGGTGTGAGGGTCGGATGAACGCGGGGCGCTAATGCGCCTCGTGCAGCAGCCAGCGCGTCTCGCGAGAGCAGTTCTTGCTTGGGCCCGCGCGACTCCGCAGGCAGGCTCAGGTACTTTTCTCGAAGCCTCTCGGCGCGTGTCTTGGTGGAGTTGGCGGACGCTCGTTGTTGGAACAGTCTTCTGCGAAATTGTTCTAATGCATTGTTAATCCAAGTGGCTTTTGTAAACTCCCATAAAGAATTTTTCTTGTAATAATCAATGCATGACAATAGCGATAAGAGAGGATTTTCTGCGTGCAATGGAGCTCTCTTCCGCTACAGCAATGGCGAGTCGAAAGCAGCGGCCATGTCCCTCCCCATCCAGAAGAAGGACCCCTTAGGATGGCGAGAATCGAGCCTGGCTTGTTTTGAATATCTTGAGCTACGCTCGTGGAGCCTCACACACATTCGGCATTGCTGGAACTTGACCGAAAGCTGTCCCGCGAGTTTTATTCTACTTGGAGATGGTGTCTTGAGAATGGTACAGGTCGCCCAAAATAAGCGGAGGTGTGAGGTGTTGAGAGGTAGTAAGGAAAGTTGATTTTTGAAAATGTTGGTTTAGATGATACTAAAAATTCTCCAACGGATAAAGAAAGGAATGTACAACGAGAATGAAAATGGAATATTAAATGAGAAAAGAAAAGTAAGAGTTAAAAATGTGCTTCGCGACGCTTTCTTGACGACTTTTTTTTGTTTTTGTTTTGGTTTTGGTTTTTGAGAAACCGAAATCTGAGGTCACAAAAAACAGGCAGTGCGGGCAATTGCAATAAAGAGATGATTAACACACTAAAGATTTAATGAATGATTAAGAGGAAGACATGAATTGTCACCACCCATACCACACGATTTCCTTTTTGATGGCTATTATGATCTTCAAAAGGGAAACACAACATCAAACTTCACCAAAAATGTCTTAACAAAAAAACAAGGACAGACAAATACAAACCTTGAACAAAACAATTTTTGCCGTCGTAGCCGCTCGAAAGATACGGCGATCTCACTTAACAGTTCTCGGTAAAGTCGCAGGCACAAGTGCTTTGGCAATAGCGCATACACCGCAAGGCGCTGCCCAAAAACTGTCACAAGAGTGCGTGCTTATTGATTACTGTCGTGGGAGTGATAGTGTCCGAGTGCGAGCTGCCTTGTGTCCATGACTTCCTGTTCCTGTACGTGGCGCCCCTCCACTTCCTCTTCATTAGGCGAGCCGTGGAGCGTGTGTCCTCCAGTCTGCTATAAGCAATGTCATTACACTGCGATTTTCTGAACTCTGCCCCTGACTGGTATCAGCTGTTGACGATTTTTTTCCAATCGGGAGCTTGAATATCACCATAGTGACGTCACTGTAGCGAAATATAAGCTCCCGGTTGGATGAAACCGTCAACAGCTGATTCCTGTCAGGGGCAAAGTTAAGAAAATCGCAGTACTGCAGTGGTTAAGAGAATCGCAGACTGTGTGAGCAGTAAGCTATCTAAAGCGCTTCCAGAAAAATTTAGAAGTGTGCAGTGAGTATAATTGAATATACATTTATGAAACGCAGAATTGGTCATATTCTGCCGCAATTTATTGAATTGTGTAAAGAATCTTGTGATGTTTCTTACTTTGCATGATAAGTGACACTCTGGACGTTGGAGACAATGTTAATAATATGTATTTTAATTCCTGAAACACGTTACTGCTATAATTATTACAATTCTCAGACGATAGGCTCGAGTGAATTCTGAATAAATGCACTAGACGTTGTAGGAGGTGTGGTGGGTGTGAGATTTGTGGATCAGACTCAGATCGATTGGGGATCAGTCTTCGATTCAACTAATCAACTTCGTTCATAGTTTAGCTTGCTACTATAACAAGTTCAATCGTTCGGTCACACTACTGTTTAAATAATTACATGTTTACAGATTCAGTCTGTAATTTACAGATTCTTCACCCACTGGCAACAGCAAACGAATGCGGTGTAGAGAATCGCAGTCAAAGTGCGTCCTTCACGTCAGCCTTCCGGCATTCCCGTGGTCATCGGCCTCACATTGAACAGCCAACTCTTGTATCTCAACCGGGGCATATTCACCCAAATCACGATCCGCCACCCGCGCGGCCGTGGCCGTCGCAGAGCAGGCTGTCGCCCGCCCGCCCACGCCGCCCTTCCCCAGGGCCAACGGCGGCGGCGGCGGCGTCGCGCGCTTTCGGCAGACGTGAGCGCCAGGCGCCGGATTTCCTCGCTTCTAGCGCCATTAGCCTGGAGAGCGCGCGCGCGCTCGCTCGCTCGACCCGGGGCGGGCGCGCCGGCGCGGGGCGGCGCGGGGCGGCGCGGGGCGGCGCGGGGCGGCGCGGGGCGGCGCGGGGCGGCGCGGGGCGGCGCGGGGCGGCGCGGGGCGGCGCGGGGCGGCGCGGGGCGGCGCGGGGCGGCGCGGGGCGGCGCGGGGCGGCGCGGGGCGGCGCGGGGCGGCGCGGGGCGGCGCGGGGCGGCGCGGGGCGGCGCGGGGCGGCGCGGGGCGGCGCGGGGCGGCGCGGGGCGGCGCGGGGCGGCGCGGGGCGGCGCGGGGCGGCGCGGGGCGGCGCGGGCGGCGCGGGGCGGCGCGGCGGCGCGCGGGGCGGCGCGGGGCGGCGCGGGGCGGCGCGGGGCGGCGCGGGGGCGGCGCGGGGGCGCGGGGGCGGCGCGGGGCGGCGCGGGGCGGCGCGGGGCGGCGCGGGGCGGCGCGGGGCGGCGCGGGGGGCGCGGGGCGGCGCGGGGCGGCGCGGGGCGGCGCGGGGCCGGCGACGGGGCGGGCGGGGCGGCGCGGGGCGGGCGCGGGGCGGCGCGGGGCGGCGCGGGGCGGCGGGGGCGGCGCGGGGCGGCCGCGGGGCGGGGGGGGGGGGGCCTGGGCGGCGCGGGGGCGGCGCGGGCGGGCGGGGCGGCGCGGGGGCGGCGCGGGGGCGGCGCGGGCGGCGCGGGGCGGCGCGGGGCGGCGCGGGGCGGCGCGGGCGGCGCGGGGCGGCGCGGGGCGGCGCGGGCGGCGCGGGCGGCGCGGGGCGGCGCGGGGCGGCGCGGGGCGGCGCGGGGCGGCGCGGGGCGGCGCGGGGCGGCGCGGGGCGGCGCGGGGCGGCGCGGGGCGGCGCGGGGCGGCGCGGGGCGGCGCGGGGCGGCGCGGGGCGGCGCGGGGCGGCGCGGGGCGGCGCGGGGCGGCGCGGGGCGGCGCGGGGCGGCGCGGGGCGGCGCGGGGCGGCGCGGGGCGGCGCGGGGCGGCGCGGGGCGGCGCGGGGCGGCGCGGGGCGGCGCGGGGCGGCGCGGGGCGGCGCGGGGCGGCGCGGGGCGGCGCGGGGCGGCGGGTGAGGAGGCGGGATGGGATGGGAGTGGGCGGGCCCGGCGCTGGGCTCAGCTCGGGGCTTAGCCGGGGACGTGCCGCGGAGACCTAGATTAGGGGGCGGATCGTCCATGAGCCGCGCCTCGGGACCGCCCCTGCCGCCGCCGCCACCGCCCCCGTCGCTCCCGCGGCCGCCGCTGCCGCTGCCGCTCTGGCTGCGTAGAGGGCTGCGGCGTTGCCGCCACTTCCCCACGCCATCACCTGCGCTACCTCTAGCCTCCCTGTCACTGCCAGACTCCGCTGGTCACCTCATCACCCCCAGGTCACCGCCAATCACCCCCAGTTACTCCCAGTCATCCCCAATCAACCCCAGTCACCCCCGATCATCCTCAGTCACTCCTAATCACCGCCAATCACTCCCAATCACTTCCAGCCATCCCGTCACCCCCAGACACCGCCAGTCACTCCCAATCACCCCCAGTCACCCCGAGCAACGCTAGACACCTAAGCTTCCCCAGCCTCCTCTAGTTTCCCCCAGCCTTTCCCAGTCACCACCATCGACCCTAGCTACCTCGACTGCCCCCAGCTTCCCCCAGTCACCGCCCAGTAACTCCCCGTCATCCCCAGTCACCCACAGTTACACTCAGTCACTCCCAGCCACACCCAGAGAACCTAGCCACTTCAGTTGCTCCCCTCTCTTACCTCGCTCCCAGCCGCCCCCTACCGCTTCCAGCCACCATAGTCAACATGGAGCCGCCCTCAGCCTCCCTTCCCCACCCTCACCCATTACCCTACCACTCCCAGCAACCCCAGTCTGCCCCAGATGCTAAGTCGCCCCCAGCTGCCCCAGACCCTCCCAGTTGGTGTAGCTCTCCTCAGCCGCCCCTTCAATATTGCCTGTCATTCCACTGCCCTGCAACACACCGTGAACTCTTGTCCACGCCTACAATCCCATCTGCACGACGGCCGCGCAAACCGTGCCACTGTCGCCACCTTCGTCACTACCGCTACCACTACAACGGCCGCTCCCTCCGCTGGTGCCGCGACCGCCAGGTGCCTCGCCGCCGCCGCGGCTGCTGCCACGGCCGCCAACATTATTCGTCCATAAACAGCGGGCGCATTGGGGGCGTTTTACGGAAATTAAATTTTTAGCCAGTTGTAATGTATGGCGTTATTATAACTGTTTATTAAATTGGGTCCGATTCGCGGCTCGCGCTGGGAATGCGCACGCACCCTCAACCGCCCCTGCCGCCCCTACAGCTCCTGCCACTGTTGCCACCCCCTGCCACCGTTGCCACTGTTTACGCCCCTGCCGCCTTTGCCGCTCCTACCGCTCCTACCGCTCCTACCGCCCCTGCCGCCCCTGCCGCCCCTGCCGCCCCTGCCGCCCCTGCCGCCCTGCCGCCCCTGCCGCCCCTGCCGCCACTGCCGCCCCTGCCACCCCTGCCGCCACTGCCGCCCCTGCCGCCCCCCGCCCCGCAGCCCTTGCCTCCCCTGCCGTACCTACCGCCCTCCTGCGCCTGCCGCCGCTGCCACCCCAGGCGCCCCTCCTTTCCCCTCTTATCTTCCTGCCCCTCCCGCCTCAGCTACCCCTGTACCTCCTGCCACCCGTACCCCTCTCGCCCTTGCCTTCCCTGCCATCCCCCCTGCCCCTCCCGCTGCTTTCATTTCACCTCCTGCACACTTGCCCCTCCCCCTTGCCTTCCCTGCCACCCCTCCTACTCCTCCTGCCCCTTTCACCTCTGCTATCCCTGCCGCCCCTGTTGCTTCCGTGGCGCTTGCCTACCCTGCCGTCCTCTGCGCCTGCCGCCCCTGCAGCCGTGGAGCCACGCGCGTGTAGCGGGCGCCGCCTGCCGCTGCGCTGGGCCGTTGTGCCACGCGCCGCTGCTGCCTGCAGGGTTAAGCAGGCGTGAGCCCTGGGGGCCAGCACTGGCCGGGATGGAGTTAATGCAGAGCTGCTCTTCTGCGTTCATAACCTCAATTTCAATGCGTTTTATGCTCACGTGTGCACCTTTTATGCGAAAAATATTCTAATCCTATGGCGGTTCAACATTTTCGGAAAACTCTTTCACAAGGGTCGCGATGAATGCATAAATATTCTTTGCAATTTAGTTGTCGTCGATTAAACTGTGCGATTTGATAAGATGGTGCCCACTTGTGATTGATTTTAGAGCAATCCTTAATGAGCAATTGCTCGTGAACTGGCTCATGGAGACTGGTGGTGTCCTTACAGCAACTCTGAGGTCTTAATTTTTTTCCAATTTCGTATTTGTTTAAAAGTTTTTATGAATTTAATGCCATCTTTTCGTTCAAGAATAAAAATCTTTATATGAAGTTTAAAATAAGTATTAAAAGCCTTAAAAGGTTTAGACCATTTTTATAGACCATTACTTTCTTGCAAAACATTACCATATTAGCATTACTTTCCATCAATACTTAATAATTAATTTAGAGGTAACCTGAATTATTCGAAGGTGTGTCTATGGTGTTTGAAAAGGAAGTAATGAGATCTCAGTGATATTGCTAATATCTAAATTGGACACTTTTTATATATCTCCTAATAAACGGATTTTTGCTTGTCTAGGATGACGTATTTTGTAGTTCATGATGTACTCTGTATGGTATTATTATTATTATTATTATTATTATTATTATTATTATCATTATTATCATTATTATTATCATTATTATTATTATTACGATGGCCCTCAGATGGCTCATGCACCACATGCTTGATTTTGATGCAGTGATGTTGGGTTTCATACCCGGTCGGGGCAAAAGTAGAGCTTTCTATTATGATCATTTCTATTACTGCGTGGCTAATGAAATTCTGAGGCAGGCCAAGTACGCTGGATATGGTAAAGGGAATTCTTGACGCTCGCCGCATGCCTCTCTCATCCCCAGGAGTGGATGATAAATAAAAATAAACCCTAGGTCTGAAAAACACCGTTAGTTACCAAATGTAGGGTTAATCTCATCCAAAATGCCAAAAACGTGAATTATTACTCCTCTACTTTACGACTGAAGATGTTATGTGTCGGCTGAATATAAAATCTACACCAGGTTGCAACCAGCTGCTACCTAAGGAACAGATCTAGGGACTGTCGGTCTACAATACTTGCACAAAATGTGAGCTGTTTAAAATAAAGCAATTGCACTTCCCATTTCTTTGAACGACCTGGGATTTTAGCCAAGTTCTTACGCAAATATTACGGAACAAATCTCAGAGCTCCTTTTACTATCGGTACGATCTGTGCTTTTACGCCCCACTTACGGCTGATCTCGGTTTCCAATCTTGTATTTAAGACGTTTCTCTGCCTCCTTGGTTGCGTTTTATTTATCGCATGACTGTAACGTCTACAAGTACACATGATTTTTCCCCGTATTCCGGATAACATTATCCGGTTAGTTTGCCACTATCGTGCGATCAGTTTGAATTTGTTGGCCGTACAATACTGTTCACAGTCCAACAGACATCACCGGCATTGGCGAGTGTTCGTACCACTTGGTGCATGTGTTAGGAACTTCGAGGGCGGTACAGATCTGCCCGTTGATGTAACTACACACACTGTCATGTCTTTCCAAACATTCTGTCTTTGCTAGAATTGAACAAGCTCAGATTATATGATCAATGGTTTCTACTTGTTCCTGGCAAATGCGGTAATTATAATCTTGGGCAATTTTGAGAACCACTTTATCATAATATCGTGTTCTCAAGGCCTGGTCATGGGCAGCTATTACAAGTGCTTCCGATTCTGACTTCATTCTTCCTCTTTTAAGCCACATAAATTATTAATCTTTATTGATCTGCACCTTGGCCAATCTTTTTAGATATTGTCCATATAGTGGTTTGTCTCTCCACGATCTTCCTTGTTATTATTATTATTATTATTATTATTATTATTATTATTATTATTCGCGTATGAGCTACAATTGACCACGCCACACGTTTCTCTCTCCTGAGGCCCAGTCGTATTCAATCCTGGAGAGATCAACGTGTAGAATTACGGGGATCAACTCATAATCAACTGGGGAGGGCTGGGAGTTGATTCGGCTGTATCCATTGGTTAAGACAAAGTTGTTAGCCTTGAATAATCGTATATTATATTATTATCGTCGTTGTTATTGTTGTTGTTATCATTAAATATCTATTATCCAATGATGTAGTACATTGCTTGTAAAAGAAACTGCATTGTTGCCAGATTGATATTCCAGGGAGTAACTAACTGTGGTGCCGACAGGCCGCCCTGCGCGCCTCCGGCCACCCCGCCCCCTTTCCCTCCCCCCCCCGCGCAAACGCACCTCTCGCCCAGATGGATGGGGGCAATTCTCCGCCAACACCTTTTTACTCCACGGAAAGAAAGAACGCTCAGCTTTTTTTTCTCACACTCGCTGAAAATTTTAAACCATTAGACTTTTCCGGCGGGGTACACGCCTAGCGCGAATAGTCGTCAGTATTTTCGCTTTTCGCGAAGAATTATAACCCCATTCCTCTTTGTGAGCGCGCGTATATTATCAAGGCGATAAAATTGTTCACGGGAGGGGGTGAGAAGTTCCCGCACTCCAACCTATCCTTTAATCCATTTTCTTGACCTATTTCTTCCAGCGTAACCTATTGTATTTCAGTGTAATATAGGCAGGAGTATTTGGTTATCCAGTCGAAAAGTTGATTCACATCTGTCTAGATTTTAGGACGAGATTAATGCCGGCTCTGAATAAAATATTACGCTCGTATTTTGCAGTCATTTTTAAGGATGAAGTAAAAGCCGTTCCTGCGGCCGAGTAAATGTTAGTTGAAAAGAATACACACTCAAATCTACTACTCTCGAATTTACCTAATCAATCAGGAAGAAGGGAAACCCTACCGAAGCAAATGGCATGACCTAGAGGCAATGGAGTTTGACTCGGAAAGCTATCTGAAATAAATTGAGTTGTTTCGATGTGCGCTATTGATTACTCACTTCCCCATCAGAATAATTGATATTAATGTTTAGCCGTTCTCCTTTCCTCCTTCCTCTTATCATTTTGTACGACATACAATACACGCCCGCTAGGCATTCTTCCCTTAATAGTAGATACAATCCTCGTCAAGTTTCATGTGAGGTAAACATTTGTAATTTTTTTGAAATAAAAGTATTTTACACAAGCTCCCTAAATTGTTTTTTTTTCAATAGAAGGTTGTTATTTTATCATGAGTGTATGTTCCTTAAATTTACTAGAGATAGAGGATATGTAGATATTTGATACATTATTAAATGCATTTCCGTAATATTTGAAAGTGAGCTGTTTGATGTTTTATTACTCTATTGATTGCGTGCTGCTCGGTTATACGCGCTCTTCCAAGTCGACGCTCCGTACACAGATATTCTCGTTTTTAGGAAAAAAAAGAGAATATTTCCTTGAATTGTTATAAGATGCAAATCAGTTCTTTCAGAAGGCCTCCCGACCTTATGTTTCCCGGACCTTATGTTTTCCAGACCTTATGTCTTCCGGACCTTATGTCTTCCGGACCTTACGTTTTCCGGACCTTATGTCTTCCGGACCTCATGTTCTCCGGACCGTATGTTCTCCCGTCCTTACGTCTTCCCGGCCTTACATCCTTCAGGCCTTACCTTCTCTCGACTACACCTTCTACGCATCGTATGTCCTCCCGACCTTACATCCTCCAGCCCTTACCTTCTCTCGACTACACCATCTATGCATCGTATGTCCTCCCGACCTTACATCCTCCAGCCCTTACTTTCTCTCGACTACACCTCCTACGCATCGTATGTCCTCCCGACCTTACATCCTCCAGCCCTTACTTTCTCTCGACTACACCTCCTACGCATCGTATGTCCTCCCGACCTTACATCCTCCAGGCCTTACCTTCTCTCGACTACACCTTCTACGCATCGTATGTCCTCCCGACCTTACATCCTTCAGGCCTTACCTTCTCTCGACCACACCATCTATGCATCGTATGTCCTCCCGACCTTACATCCTCCAGGCCTTACCTTCTCTCGACTACACCTTCTACGCATCGTATGTCCTCCCGACCTCACATCCTCCAGGCCTTACCTTCTCTCGACTACACCTTCTACGCATCGTATGTCCTCCCGACCTTACATCCTTCAGGCCTTACCTTCTCTCGACCACACCATCTATGCATCGTATGTCCTCCCGACCTTACATCCTCCAGCCCTTAACTTCTCTCGACTACACCTTCTACGCATCGTATGTCCTCCCGACCTTACATCCTTCAGGCCTTACCTTCTCTCGACCACACCATCTATGCATCGTATGTCCTCCCGACCTTACATCCTCCAGGCCTTACCTTCTCTCGACTACACCTTCTACGCATCGTATGTCCTCCCGACCTCACATCCTCCAGGCCTTACCTTCTCTCGACTACACCTCCTACGCATCGTATGCCCTCCCGACCTTACATCCTCCAGGCCTTACCTTCTCTCGACTACACCTTCTACGCATCGTATGTCCTCCCGACCTTACATCCTCCAGGCCTTAACTTCTCTCGACTACACCTTCTACGCATCGTATGTCCTCCCGACCTTACATCCTTCAGGCCTTACCTTCTCTCGACCACACCATCTATGCATCGTATGTCCTCCCGACCTTACATCCTCCAGGCCTTACCTTCTCTCGACTACATCTTTTACGCATCGTATGCCCTCCCGACCTTACATCCTCCAGGCCTTACCTTCTCTCGACTACACCTTCTACGCATCGTATGTCCTCGCGACCTTACATCCTCCAGGCCTTACCTTCTCTCGACTACATCTTCTACGCATCGTATGTCCTCCCGACCTTACATCCTCCATACCTTACCTTCTCTCGACCTACACATCTACGCATCGTATGTCCTCCCGACTTTACATCCTCCAAGCCCTTACCTTCTCTCGACTACACCTTCTACGCATCGTATGTCCTCCCGACCTTACATCCTCCAGGCCTTACCTTCTCTCGACTACACCTTCTACGCATCGTATGTCCTCCCGACCTTACATCCTCCAGCCCTTACCTTCTCTCGACTACACCTTCTACGCATCGTATGTCCTCCCGACCTTACATCCTCCAACCCTTACCTTCTCTCGACTACATCTTCTACGCATCGTATGTCCTCCCGACCTTACGCCGTTCCAACTTTCCTCCCTCCCGCCGCGCGTCCCCCCGGGCGTGTCCTCGCGGCGCGTCGCGGCGTCGCCTTTAAGCGCCACCTGTCCACTCGGGCGCGTCGGGCGCTGCAAGGCGCGCAAGTCGCTGGCCGCCGGAAGACCCTCCGAAAATCCCTCCCCTCTCCCCCTCGCCGGCGCCACCGACTCCGCCGCTGCCGGAAATCTGCACGGGATTTACGGTTCCTGCGGGCGCGGGCGTCGGCAGCGCCGGTGGTTCGGCGCGGGCGGCGAGGCGGGAGGCGGCGGGCGGAGCGCGCAGCGAACAATAGCCCGGCCGGGAGCCACAAGGGGCGCGGCAGGAGCTGCGCGGGAAGCCCCGTTGCGTCGGATAGGAGGAGGGAAAGGCGTGTGCTGCCGAACTGGATTTCAGCAGAACCATTATTTAATAGTTACTTAAATAATCAGTTGAGTAGAATTATGAGGTATCTTTTATTTAATTTATTACGAAATGAAGTTATTAAGAATCAAAGACCACTTTTGTGTGCATTTCTCATCTGCGTATTGCATAAGGTTTCACAGGTCCTGATAAAGGAATTTTTATTTATGTAATTCCCGGAGCCCATGCATCCCAGAGTTAAAAGCTAAATTCTAAGGATTTCCTTTTGTCTTTTTCTTTACTTTTATAATTAGCTCTAGGAAGATTATATATCACCTGGGAATGTTCATTTTTTTGCGCTATCATCGTAAAACGCAATTAAATAAGTAAACCAACACATTTCTATTAGCAAAAGAAAACTATTGTCTCTATGATTTTGATCAATAAACGTATTTAATGAACGGTGCGACATCTTGGTGTTGGCATGTAAATGGATACAAAGTATTGTTGGATTTCTCATTGTCTGAGAAATATTAACTATTATGTATAATATTGATAGAATCTTATAACGACAATAGATATGAAGATATGTAACCATATAAATATACGAAACTTCATTTCTGTCAAAATATAAGATAATTAAGTCCAAATTTGAAATAAGAGAGTTGTGATCGAAAGATGCCGCGTGTGCGGTAAAGTTTGTGAGAAAAGGCGTCCATACTTTAGGGTTCAGGTGTTATTACTTAGATTTATGGACGAAATGTGATGGTTCATTATGTCTATATTTATCGTTTAAGTTCAAGAGAGATGCCGACGATATAACGGTTGATCCTAAAAATGTATAAACGTGTATTGAAAAGTATATTTCCATAACTAAAATTAATTAGAAAGGACTAAACGGCTGAAGAAAAGGTAAGAACCACAACGAATTCCCACGCAGTCGAGCATCTCTCCGCGCTACCACGCGGCTGTGCGCGACTGTCGGTGCCACCGCTAGATTTCCGGTCGGGGTGAAGCAGCGCTCGCAGCCCTTCGGCGGGGCCGCAGGCGGAGAATGGGGCGGGGTGGGGGAAGGGGGCGCGGGCCGGGCGTGGAGCCGGGGGTGAGGCCGGGGGTGGGGGGGTGAGGGTGGGGAAGGGGGCAGGGCCGGAGGCAGTGGCCTGGGCTGGAGTCGGGGACGCTGCCGGGGGCGGAGCCAGGGGCGGGGAAGGGGGCGAGGCCGGTGGCGGGGGGTGAGGTGGGGAAGGGGACGCGGCCGGGGCGGAGCCGGGGGCGGGGAAGGGGGCGGGAAAAGTGACGGGGAAGGGTGTGGAGGCCGTGGTGGGGCCGCGGGTGAGGCTAGGGGTGGGGGGTGAGGATGGGGAAGGGGGCGGGGCCGGGGGCGGGGGCCTGGGCTGGAGCCGGGGGGCGCGGCTGGGGGCGGAGCCAGGGGAGGGGAAAGGGGCGTGGACGGGGGGGGGCGGCGCGACAGATGGCTGCAGCGAGTCGCGTGACGGCTGCGGCCGCGTGCTACAGCGCTCGACACGCCGTGACACCGCGTCATCCCGCCGCTCGCGCCGCCGCCCGCGCCGCTGACGCGCCCATCGACCTGCCCCGCCCCCGCCCCCGCAACACAGCCCGCCCCCGCGCGACCTCGCGTCGAGGCAGCCCGCTCCAGTCCTCTGCATTGCTTCGTTCCCGTCTCTACCCACTCCGCGCCCCTGGAGACTTCAATCACAGTCTCTTTGAAGGAGCTCCCGCCCTTCACCCAGCTCTTCCTCGACCATTCTTTAGCTCTCACCGTCCCACCTCACCTTGTTTCACTCGTGTCTTGCCCCACCTATGTCTCGCCCCACCCACGCCATGTACAACTCACACCTTGCACCACCCATGACTCTAAACACGAGACCACCCAAGAGTGGCGCCACCCGCGAGTGGCACTACCCACGCCTCGCACCACCCACACCTCGCACCGTCACGCCTCACACCGCCCACGCCTCGCATCACCCACGCGATGTACAACTCACACCTCGCAACTTCCATGACTCCACCTACGGGTGGCACTCCTACGCCTCACATCACCCACGCTTCGCACCACCCACGCCTCGCGCCACCCACGCCTCGCGCCACCCACGCCTCGTACTACCCACGCCTCGCACCACCTACATCTTATACTACTCCCAACTTGCGCCATCCACGACTCTTTCCCACCACAATTCCTCCTAAGCACCTCGTACGAACCATGCCACCCATGCCTCGCATCTCCCATGCTTCGCTTCTCCCACGACTCTCTTCAACCACGACTTTACCTTCGCCTCGCCCCACCCGAACCTCGCCTCAACTCCGCCCCACCATAATCACGCCTCTCTCTCAACCACTTCTCACCCTACCCACGTCTCATCCCATCCCTCGTTTTTCCCCTCTCCTCGCTGTATCTCATGCACTCCCCCCCGAACCCTTTGCCGCAATGTTCTCCCCAATCCTTTTCCCTTATGGTCCCCCACGCAGTTTCCTTTCCAAAGCATTTCCGCTCGGTCTCACTTCATTCTTCTATCACCCCGCCTCATCCCTCTCGCTCTCACCCTCCCGCCCTCTCCTACCCCCCACTCCGCTTCGTCGCCCATCATTCATCCCACCCCCTCCTCGCATTCGCGCCCCCACACTCCATCCCTCCGCTCGATTCCAATTCCTGCCCTATTATCCCGTCTCCTGACACCCGACTCGGCCGCTCCCGCTTCGCACCCGCTCCCCGTCCCGCACCGCTGCGTCTTGCTTTCCCCCGACCCCTCCCAGCCCTTGCGCTCCCATCGCGCCTTGCTCTGGCTTACTCAATGCCAAAGGAAAGCGCGCTCCGGGATCGCGGCGCAAAATACCTCCTATAGAATCTATTTAACAGCTGCAAATACTGCGAGGCGCCGAATAAAAGGCAGAACTGTCGTTCGAATAGCGTTTTCCCGATGATGCAAAAGGAAACGTTTACAATCTATTTCGTTTTCTTGGTGAAGACGTGAATCAATGATGCAATGAAAATTTGACTATATAAATCAACAATATCATTTACAAATTAGAAGTACACGCTAAGATACATATTAAAATCTTTAACAAATTTTGTGTTTGTTGTTACTTGACGACAAGGGTTTCATGGCTATCTTTCGAATATTTTATATGATTGGACTTTTATATAGAAAAATTGAGTTGAGACATGCGTACAAAATAATGTAGTTAGGATTACAGCAGTTAATTATGAGCCTATTTACACGATACGTATTGATAAAAAACGTACGCTCCCAGTCTAATGCACGTTTCTTTTGGATATATCCTTTATCAGATTAATAGTTAATTTAATCAGCAGAAAATGAATTGACTTGGTAACAATGAGGTAAGCACAGTGCTTTAAGAGAATTTTCACGATTTTGAAATGCATTAACAAGTCCTTAATTGTGCACTGTGTTACCTGAACCATGTCTGCTCTGCAGCATTTTGGTCTTTCATTGCCTCATCAACTCACTTTGGTTTTGGTCTTGGCATGTGAGTGTTTGCAGTATTACTGAAATCTGTCCTAGATGATGGCGTATAGACCTTATGTTATGGATATGAATCGATGACGCATTTCTAGGAATGAGTGGAACTAGAGGTGGTAAATCAGCACGTATTTTCTCGCCCTTACTTTCACGCAAAACTTCGCGAAAAGAACTCACATTTTCGAAAAATTGTACATGACCGTATTTTAAAATATATCTTTAACAAGTATTTTTCATTAAGAAAAATAAATATTTATCTTTAATATTTTAGTTGCAGGATGACTCCTAAAAACTCTTATAACAATTTTGAACATTTGCGATTTCCGAAAAATCAGAAATTTTATTGAACATGAGACCTGCACCATTCTTTTTCACACTATCCAACATTTCTCCAAATTAAAATATCGGTTTCAAATTCAATGGGAAGCGAATTTTGGAGAAAATCAGCTGAAAGGTTTAGCCCCTAACGTTGTTCACAGACGGACGAAAGGACGGACAGACAGACAGACGTTTTGTCGACATTCGATTTTTTGCTATCAAGAAACCACAAAACATGGGTTCTGGCTACACCAGTGTTAGAGGGTTTTTTCTAAATTTAGTAAATGTATTTATCCACTTTTTCGTCACCAGGCCCTGTTATAAGTGTTATTCTGCCGAAAATCCCCGGGTTTTTGCGCACCATTACAGAACTTTCTACTCTGTAGGGAGAAAGTAAAAAGAATGGAAAAGCATGGATGACGCGCGGGTCGTGAATCGTTGTTTAAAGTTTTCCTTCAGCATCTTAGACCTGTTCGGAGGAAATTTGGAAACGCTAGTCCGTAGTTAAGACCTGAAAGTCTCACCCAGGTTTCTCTCAGCTACCATGATGGGTTTGTCTCAGTTACTTTATTTTTTATTTAATAGTTAATTATAACACAATTTTATATAATTTCAATTCTTTTTAACTATGTGGCTAGGCTGAAGACCTAGCCACGAACCCGCCCTACATTACATTACAATACTCACGAACCCGCACTACATTACATTACAATACCTACATCCTACCGCATTCTAACCTTTCGAATTCTGGCATTCACCCCTAATGGTCTCTTCATTGCCGCGTTACTTTATTCGTATCGACAATCCGCCACAAACGGAACTCGAACCTGCGACCTTGGTCTGGGAAACTTCCGCGGCAACCCTGCACCTGGTTCTGCCTGTGAGTCTCGCTCGGCAAGAGCACGGAGCGTCGGGGGCCCGTGTGTGGCGAGTTGACCGGCGCCGGCGTTTGTCTTCGGGATGGGCTGCCGCCAAGCCGCACGCCGCCCCTGGGGCAGCAAACGCACGGCGCCCGGCGCACGGCACACGACGTGCGCCCAGAACAAGCAAACCACAGGCGGCGAAGCAGGGCGCTCCGGGCTAGCACGTTGTTCCTCGGTGCTCCGCCTGGGCTGCGCTGGAGAAGGCGCTTTTTCTCCCGGGAGTTTTTTTATTTTTATTTTTTATTGCAGAATGAGCTGAATATACAACGCTCAGCCATACGGCTTTTCAGTTGTTAGGAGCGAGCATTTTCAGACGAAAATATGCGAAGGGGGTAGCTACGGCGACCTCCCTGTAACATCATAATGGTTCAGAAAGAGTATTTGAGTGGAGGAATACGTATTGTTGACTGGTAATGGGAGGAGTTTCTTCCGGGAGTGCTCCCAATAGATCTGTGAGTTCCAAGCCAGGGCAATTGTTGTGGTTATGAATTATTGCGATGCATTAGGTGTCTGATGTTTCATGTATTCCTTCATTGTACTTTTCTGAGAACGCCTGGCCTTCTATTTTTGTTTTTTCGATGAATCATTTCCCGTGAGCATGCTGAAACTGGATCACTGCGCTGCGCGGTATCTGTCAGATACGTTGTATGCTCTGGCAACCGTGAACTGTGTGTTGCTGGCGTAAACGGTACGTATTATGATATTATTTTCAGACGTGTTTAAGACAAGTGTACGATTTATTAACAGTTGCATTCAGAGATATACAATTGTTAACCTAAGTGATAATTTTCTATTTTTCTCGAGACTTGTACTCCGCAGTCGCTGATGACTCCGGCAGCTGTGTATTGATAAAATTGCAACCGACGTGTTGTTCAAATCTCCTGTTTGAAGGAAGATACTGGAAATACGCTACTTCTAAGATCAAATAAAATGAAAAATAATTTCGTGCGGGCTCATTATTTTCGACTCTTTATTCGCATCTGTCGAAGTGGAAAATAAAAGTGAATGAATATTTTTTTCCGAGAACGTAGAGTTGCAAAATCAACTTTTCAAAAGTTTCAATCTTTAAAAACCTCTTCATTTGTGAAGACAATGTATTTTCGTCCGAAACTATTGATCACCACATCTACAGTCTTGCTTAACGTCATCCCAACAGAACAGGTAAAAGTGGATCATTCCACAATGGCCAAAATTCATTCCACCCTGACTCACGGTCGTCCGAATCGAAGTCGAAAGATAACAACTTTGTCTCGCTGCACCCGCCCGCAGTCCTGGCGACATTCATCATAGCCCGCGACAAACAGCTCCGCAGGCGGGCGAGCATCCGGCGACTGGCGCGCCGCACAGCGGCGGTATCCGAAACCCGCGAAGTTCAGTTTACCGGCCACGTAAATGCTTTAAGACGAACTTTACGGGCAAGTTCCAGGCCTTTGTCAGCGAAATCCGGTAGATCAGCAGCGAACCCCCCCCTCGCCCCCCCTTCCGTTCTCGCCCGCGTGCGCCCTTGGGGCTCCCTCGGGGCTGGTTGCGAGGGTGGGGGGTTGGGGCGGAGGAGGTGGCTGGGGGACGTGTGGCGGGGACTAGATGTGAGGGAGGAGAGGGGTTGGAGGGAGACATCATGGCGAGGAGGGGTATTAGGTGAGGAGAGGTCGTGGTGGAGTGAGTCGAGGGAGTACAGATAGGGAGGGTGCTGTGAAGTGGTGAAGAGAGGGGAAAGCAGGGAGGGGAGGGACTGGGCGGAAGGACACGGGCGGAGAGGGGAGGGGCGGCACGTGCCGAAGCGGGGCGAGGGCGGGGGCAAGAGGCGCGCTGGGGGGGGGAGGGGCTGAGCGGGCGAAGAGAGTCGCGCCTCAAAACGCGATTCGCTTTATTAAGCGGGCTCCCTTTGACGCACGGGGCGAGAGGGCGCGGGGAAGAAGTGGATTCACGAGACTGTGCTGGTGGGGAAGAGATCAACCTCACTGCCGCTTGTGAAGACGGTGGCGGAGGTTTGAGATCGATAACCTTCATGGAAGGGTTATGGTCTTGGATGTGAAAATTTTCGTAGAGATATCACTAGAATGATTTGGATAGCTTAATCCTTTTGAATTGTTGTAATTCTAAGCGTTGTAGGGATGCCAATATTCATTCTACTCTTGTGTTGGACACGAAAATCAAATATTTGTTCAATTTCGGAGTATTTAATCTGGTAGAATTCAAAGATAATTCAAGGACTTTGCGGAACAATGATAGAAGGGGTTTGGAAATAGTAACGAAACTTAAAAATAATATTGAAGTCACCATTTTTCAAAATAGTAGTTCCTATTAAATTTTTTGGCGCTACGAGAAAAAATGAATAAAATAATGATTGAACGATCGAAACTGATTCAAGTTTTCCTGGCAAAATTCACTTCCTTGAAAAGCTATTTCGTACTTTCATTACTTATTTGTGCCCTCATCTACCTGTCAGCTACAGAAAAGCTGTGCGGGAGGCGACTCAACGTGTCTTTAGAGAATAATTTTGCCATGAAAACTGATCATAAACATTCAAGCGTTTGGAAGAACTCGATGTATATGAGTTTTATGTGTCTTCACAGTTGGGGTTGGTCATTTCGGCCTAGTCCCAACACAGGTCTGAAGCCAATGCCACTGTTATTATATGTTGGACATGTTGAATACGAGAAAGCAGCCAGGAAGATTCGTAAGGCGAAAAAGGTTTCTCTCCGTGCAAGTTGCCGAGAGTGACAAAATACTACCTCCAAAGGTCATGCAACTACTAACGCCTGGGTATAGAATACCCTATCCTGGCAATGTTAAATCTTTGAGTCGAATTCTCGGGATATTTTAAATTTAGGCTTTTGAAATATTTACTGATTTTAGATATACTAGCGTACCCGTGCGAGAACTCTCGCATGTTAAAACCCAACCTTTCCCTATCCATTTGTCTATCCTTTCAATTAAGAAGGAGAGTTGTTAATGAAACAGTTTATTTGTTTAATGTATAAATGTAACTTCTAATGTACTTGCAGAATATCAAACAAAAATAACAATACAATTGGTGTTGAAAACAAATTTTCAATAAACGTTTTTTCAGCATTATAGAGAGATGTTCTCGGAACAATTCATATTTCTTTAAAAACAACTTTGAACAAATTATTCACTCCTCCTTGAGAGTTAAATTTTCGTTTATCTTGATAGTCACAAACATAATAGAAAAGGTTTTTACTCTTCAGAAAACAAAGCAAAGTAAAGTAGTGCGTAAATACCAATGGATCAAGTACAACCCCACTCTTTGCAATATTACTTGAATTTCTTTGATTTGTTATGAAGAATAGAGAGGGCTTTGGAGAGTTCAGGGTGCCACCTTGCTGGGGTTCGAGAATTGAAAAATTATTTGTGTATTAAAAAGTATTGGATTATTTTCAGCGTTCTTACGTACTTCAAGAAAAGCAATTCCGACCCAAAAAATAAACTAATATTTTAACCTTTGAGTACTAAATACAATTTGTTACCATTGGAAACAATTAAGTAGGCTTAGACTTCACTTCAGTACATGGGAATGTTGCTCAAACGATGTTTGCATATTGAATATCTTAACGAATCGACACCTTGAGTTTAATATCAAACGGTGTATTATTTACATTATGAGGTTGCAGCTGGGCGTTGATGTACATACTTCCAGACACCACCAACATGTAAATCGTGCCTTTGGACTGCGAATGTTTACAGTAGTTGTCGAGTGACTTCTATTCTTTCTATAATTTTTAATTTACTTGCTTTTTTTAATTAATTCACGTAGTATTGTAGACCAGCGCGATTTGATTTTTGTTTTTCATTTATTTCAAGCTATTTTACTTTAGCTAATTTAAAAAGGTTTGTTCTTTGTGTTGTTCCATACACAAGTTTTCCCCTACTACCTGCGCGTACCCGTGCGAGAACTCTCACATATTAGACCCTACGTTAGATCCCTATCCTTATATTTCAATTTTTAAGAGGGGAAGTAATTAACGAAACGTGTTTATTTGTTTAAAAATATATAAAGGTAACTTGCAATGTACTAACACTATTTCAAATAAAATAAAAAAAATGCAATTGATGTTTAAAATAAATGTTCAATAAATATTTATTCAGTGTCATGTAGAGTTTTCTTGGAACAATTCACAGCACTTTCTTAAAGACAACATTTGTAGTAAATTTTCAATATTCTTTGACAGCTAGCGTTTAGCTTCTCGTGAGTCACAAAAATATTAGAAAAGCTTTTTACTTTTAAGAAAGCTAAGTGTCTGAACCCGCTGACTTTAAAATTTCATCGGATGATAACGAAAATACTGGTACAGGTAAAAGAGTCTTCACTCTTCTCTGTGAACCCACATCCCTTCTCAATTAGGTACACAGCACTTACAGACACCGGTAAAACGTTAATTGATTGAACACGCAAAGAAACAATCTTCATAGGTATCAAGTACTTAGGTACATAGGTATAACAGTACTTCTAGTTGTTGTGGAGAGCAAACCTTGAGTTAATGATTATGCAAATAAACCTCAGACTGCACAAACTACGGTGTTAACAGAAAGCGTAAATAAAGTTTGTCAAATCTAAGCCTTCTAAGCGTGTCGCCACAAAAATTGCTATCAGTAGGAAGAGCTGAAATATTGAAGTGGCCTTGATAGTATTGAAGTGTGGAACCGAAAAGTTAATTGAACGGATCGGGGAATCTCTCATCTTGTAGATTATGATGTGAAAAACGTTTCTTTGAGGCCTTTGGCCTCAAAATTTTACTTTTTAAGTCTCTAAAATGCTTTATTTATGAGTTATTTGCCGATATAGATTGACATGTAATGCGGGCTGCATTTTACATGAATATTTCGATGCGTGTTTTTAAAGAAATCGTCCATATTTTTAAAGTCAAAGCGCAATTCGTCAAGTCTCCGTGAAATTCTCTTTCTTTAGAGCCCTCATTTATAAAGATTGGTTGCGTGTGAGAGCCGGAACGCGAAGGTATACTACTGAAATAATACAGGAGACGATTACTCATTATGACAGTGAAATAACGCTTTTGAAAAATGTTTACTATTTTTGTGGATACAAATATTTTCTCATAATGCAAATTTTTACAACACTTTCTAGTAAATTAAGTTTCTAAAATGGATAATATTGAGGTAATGAGGAAAAGTGTTTCAGTAAACGTAGATCCTTATTAACAACGCCTGAACATTTGAGTTACCTATTACAAATGTAAGCTGCAAATAGACACTTTTGTATTAAAAGTAGCAACTTTTGGTAAATTGTTTTAAAGATGCAACCCTCCAAACGCGTCAGCATTTCCTCATCAGAATATACATTTTCCAATAACTTCTTCCTTTGGAGTCTAGTTTTATGATGATCTTCCAAACATAAAGTTTTCAATTTACTTTCTGTATGTCTTAGTCTTTCAGTATTTATGCGCTGCGTTGTGTAATGGTGTATAAAAGTATTTGAGCCAGTACATAAGTGCAATGAGAGGAGTACTTCATATATAAATAATTGTAAAAAGGATATGAACGTAATTCAAACGTCAAATTTAGAGAGAAAAGTATGAAGATTTATGAAATATAAAACACCAACAAACTATTTTGACTGAAAATCATTTAACCTTTAAATTTTCCCTTTGACGCCCGATCGCCTGTAGCGGTGTCATGTCGGGGTCTTCAACATCCTCTGACTGGCTGACCAATGAGCTCTTGCTTGCCTTGAGACGGCGGTTGACATTTCGAAAACCTCTCTCACAACACATTCCCCCGCACCACGACCTGCTTTCTTTTTCCAACCGAGACTGCTTAGAATGATGTGTAATGGGACATCACACCCAGGACGCAAAAACACGGCAAGAACCGGTTGGAATGGACTACTGGAGAACCTCTTCCGAAAATTCAACGCAACCAGGCAGAGATGCCCGATATTCTGTGCGTGCAACGGAGAAAGCTGAGTTACGCCGACAACCCCTCTGAGTGCAGTAGGTCTGGTGATGGCAAATTTTAGTAAAATATCGATACATCTATACTTCGATACTTCAACAAAAGGTTTTCGATGTCGATGGAAACATCGACAAAAATCGATGTTTAAAATATCGATGTTTTAACTATGTTGTCTACTAACACGTCAATATTAGTTCATTGCATATTATGCCTTCAATTTGACTCTCATCTTAACTTTCTAATCAGTATTCTATGTAGTGAAGATTCAAAGCGCTGTTTATGGATATTATTGTGTAATTTGTTTTATTTTTTAAGGCAATAATCCTGAAAAAAGTTTTGGAATTGCAAACGGTTTAGTGCCATCTGGAGATCGACAACAGTGACAGTTGTAAATAAAAATTGATTGCGAACAATCCTCAAAAAAATTAGAAACTGGAAATTTTATTTATAGCAGGAGAAAGTGTTTTTAAAATCATCGATGGTTCTGAACAAAATACCGATCTGAAGAAAACATCCAAAGCAAAACATTGATGTCATTATATCGATGTTTCTGCTCAAAAATATCGATGTTTTAAAATATCGATGTTTTTTTGCCATCCCTGAAGTAGGTCTACTCCCCACTAACTGGGGGGGGCATGGTCGTGCGAGCAACAGAGGAAGCTGAGTTGTGCCGACAAGCGCTCCAGAGTGCAGTTGGGCTACTAGGTGCGGGGGGGGGGCTCAGAGCTTTAATAGCGCCGCGCGTTGCGGCATTACGCGGAGAAGGCGCTCGCTCTCCCTGAAAGGCTCATTATCAATAAACTTCGTTTCGCGGGAGCGCCGCGCGCCGCGCTGCGTGGCCGCCGCGCAGGGCACACAGCTCGCCTCTCCCCTCCCTCCCTCCCATCCACGGCGCGGCCGCCGGGAAACTTTTTAAAAAGTTGGGCGGGTGCGGCGCCCGGAGCGAGCGACCCGGCGCGGGGGAGGAGGCAAGCGGAACGACCACATGCGGATGGGGCGCGGCGCGGCGCGGGCGGGGAGAGGCAGGGGCGAAGAAGGGGAGGAGATGGGGACGGGACGAGGGCGTGGGAGAGAGCGGAGCGAGGATGGGACAGAGCGGGGACAGGGCGGGGCAGGTGCGAGACGAAGGCAGGGCGGGGGTGGGGCGAGGGCGGGGTGAGGACGGGGTGAGGACGGGGCGAGGATGGAGCTGGGCGGGGAAGGGGCGGGACGGGGGCGGGGCGAGGGTGGTGAGAGGGCGCCGGGAGAGTGGGACGAGGGCGGGGCGAGAGCGGGGCGAAGGTGGGCGGAGATGGGGCGCGGCGCGGCGCGGGCAGGGAGAGGCAGGGGCGAAGACGGGGAGGAGATGGAGACGGGACGAGGGCGCGGGAGAGAGCGGAGCGAGGATGGGACAGAGCGGGGAGAGGGCGGGGCAGGTGCGAGACGAAGGCAGGGCGGGGGTGGGGCGAGGGCGGGGTGAGGACGGGGTGAGGACGGGGCGAGGATGGAGCTGGGCGGGGAAGGGGCGGGACGGGGGCGGGGCGAGGGTGGAGAGAGGGCGCCGGGAGAGTGGGACGAGGGCGGGGCGAGAGCGGGGCGAAGGCGGGCGGAGGTGGGGCGCGGCGCGGCGCGGCGCGGCGCGGCGCGGCGCGGGCAGGGAGAGGCAGGGGCGAAGACGGGGAGGAGATGGGGACGGGACGAGGGCGTGGGAGAGAGCGGAGCGAGGATGGGACAGAGCGGGGAGAGGGCGGGGCAGGTGCGAGACGAAGGCAGGGCGGGGGTGGGGCGAGGGCGGGGTGAGGACGGGGTGAGAACGGGGCGAGGATGGAGCTGGGCGGGGAAGGGGCGGGACGGGGGCGGGGCGAGGGTGGTGAGAGGGCGCCGGGAGAGTGGGACGAGGGCGGGGCGAGAGCGGGGCGAAGGTGGGCGGAGATGGGGCGCGGCGCGGCGCGGGCAGGGAGAGGCAGGGGCGAAGACGGGGAGGAGATGGAGACGGGACGAGGGCGCGGGAGAGAGCGGAGCGAGGATGGGACAGAGCGGGGAGAGGGCGGGGCAGGTGCGAGACGAAGGCAGGGCGGGGGTGGGGCGAGGGCGGGGTGAGGACGGGGTGAGGACGGGGCGAGGATGGAGCTGGGCGGGGAAGGGGCGGGACGGGGGCGGGGCGAGGGTGGTGAGAGGGCGCCGGGAGAGTGGGACGAGGGCGGGGCGAGAGCGGGGCGAAGGTGGGCGGAGATGGGGCGCGGCGCGGCGCGGGCAGGGAGAGGCAGGGGCGAAGACGGGGAGGAGATGGAGACGGGACGAGAGCGCGGGAGAGAGCGGAGCGAGGATGGGACAGAGCGGGGAGAGGGCGGGGCAGGTGCGAGACGAAGACAGGGCGGGGGTGGGGCGAGGGCGGGGTGAGGACGGGGCGAGGATGGAGCGGGGCGGGGAAGGGGCGGGACGAGGGCGGGGCGAGGGTGGAGAGAGGGCGCAGGGAGAGTGGGACGAGGGCTGGGCGGGGATTGGGCGGGGCAGGGGCCAGGGCGGGCCAGGGGTGGGGTAAGGGCGGGGCGAAGGCGGGGCGGGGCGTGGGCGAGAGCGAGGCGAAGGCGGAGAGAGACCGTGGAGAGGGCGGGGAGAAGGCGGGGCGTGGGTGGGGAGAGGGCGGGACAGGGGCGGGCCGAGGGCGAGGCGAAGGCGGGGCGGGGACGGGGCGAGGGTGTACGAGGGCAGGGTAAGGGATGGAGGGGGGTGTCTTGCATGGAGACAAGAGCTTGGCGTGTCGGAGTGGATGCGTAGCGAGGATGCATTATACCAAAATGGAGCCGTTGAACGTGAGCCCATGTCAAAGGGCGCAGCGGAGACTGAACATTGCGGAAGCAGAGTGGGAGCGGAGCGGGAGCAGAGATGGAATAGTGCGGGTGCAGAGAGGGAACAGAACGGTTGCAGAGCAGAAATACAGCGGGTGCAGAGCGGGAACAGACAGTCTGCAGAACGCGAACAAAGCTGAAGTAGAGTGGGAATAGAGGGGGTACAAAGCGAGGGCAGAATGGGTGCTGAGCGGGACGTGTAAGAGTAGTGAGTGGGAGTGGAGTATGAGAGAAATGGAAATAACGAAATGGATGGTAGTAAACGTTGTCATAGAAACCAAGGAAAATATTTTACACCGACATTCCCTTTTGAATTATAATTTTGACAAAACCCATATTTATGTTTTTGTTGTTTAGAAGGTATTAAGAATATGTACGAGTAGATTTGATACGTGGAAACTTTTTTTAACTTTATCAGTGGCAAGATAATTATAAAAATATAGAAATACATTGAAGAGTTAGACGTTTGATGAGAAATAGTGTGTAGTCTAAAGTTCTAGATTTTTTCTTTTCATTGGGATTTCATAAATGTGAGACATGAATTTCTTCACGGAATCTTAGTGATATAATATGGTGAGTTCAGAGAAACGTTTTATAAGCCCAGAGAACACTCCACTTGAGAAGACAGCTTGAAAGAAAGTACATGCGATCAATGGTATAAAAAATAGAATTGCAGACAGCAAGGAATAGGAAGTAATAGAAGTATAGAGGGCATTAAAACGAAACGAGAATAGAAATGAAGAAAGTCAATGTTTGCCAAAAAGGCAAATCCGCAATGTCGGAATACCAGGAAGGCACTTCAGAGAGCGTAACGGAGCATGTGAGAATGAGACGAGCACAAGAAGCGCGATAGAGAGAGCTGGATCCACCGCCCAACGAGTTCTTGCAATTCCACAGCGGAAGCCGGAACAGGGGCGGGAATTGCCGTGAGGCAACCGCGGCAGCGATGGCCCGGAGCGGTGGACGGAGTGGGGCGGAGTGCAAAGCAGGGCATGGCGGGCGGCGAGCGGGGTCAGAGAGCGGGGCGGTGGGTGGAGAGCGTAGGAGGGGGGCGGGGCGGAGGGCGTGGCGGAGGGCGGGGCGGAGGGCGGAGGGCGGTGGGCGGAGGGCGGTGGGCGGAGGGCGGTGGGCGGAGGGCGGAGGGCGGTGGGCGGAGGGCGGTGGGCGGAGGGCGGTGGGCGGTGGGCGGAGGGCGGAGGGCGGTGGGCGGAGGGCGGTGGGCGGAGGGCGGAGGGCGGTGGGCGGAGGGCGGTGGGCGGAGGGCGGTGGGCGGAGGGCGGTGGGCGGAGGGCGGGGCGGAGGGCGGAGGGCGGGGCGGAGGGTGGTGTGCGAAAGGCGGGGCGAAGTGCAGTGCGGACGGCGTAGGAGGAGGGCGAGGGGGGAGGGGGGGAGGGCGGGGCGAAGTGTGGGAGGGGGCAGGGCTGAGGGTGGTGCAGTGGATGGGGCTATGCGGGGCGGGGCGTTTCACGGCGAACACAGGGGCCAAGTCCGCTCGCTGAGTGGCAGCGGCGCCGCGGTCCATGGAGCGCCGGGCGCGGCGGGGGCGTGTACCCGCACTTGGCCGCCAAGACGCCGGCGACGGTGGCGCTGTAAGGGCGACGTCTGAAAGGCGGCGCCGGCGGGACGTGCTTCGCCGCAACTTGGCTGAGAAGCCGAGCAGCCACCGCGACGCGACAACCGACGGACACGGCGGGTGGGCGGGGCGGAGGAGGGCGCGAAGACGAGGACGAAGAGGTGGGCGTGGCCGCGTCGGCGACTGCCGCAGCTGGTGGTATCGCCGGCGGAGGTGAACGCAGGAGTGGGTGCGCTCCTGAAAGGGAGGCAGACGCCGAGGCGGAAGGGGGTGAGGATGGAAGCGGAGATTCAAGGGGGGGGGGGGTTGAGGTATCAACGGAAGAGAGTTGACATACGATGTGTGTCTGAGAGTCAGTAGATGTGAAGGCAGAAGACAGGAAGGAGAACATAAGATAGGGAAGAGGTCGGAGGTAGGGTTGAAGGCCGTGTAAACCTCCACCTTCAACCCTACCTTCGACCTCTGGTGAAACAAGGTAGCTCCAGAAGCGGCGGTGGTATTAACGGGAAGGGGTGTTACCCCTTGCAAGATGTGTGCGTCTGGGAGGAGGGAGATATTGAGGCAGGAGATAGGGAAGGGGATAGATGCGTGGATATCTAAGCGGTAGTTCAAGGAGTGATGTAAACTGCCTAGGGCAGTGACAGTGGGTTGGTAGGGATAAGAAAACCAAGCCGATGTCAGAGATGGAAGTGGAGAAACTGGAGTTGGTGGATAAGCAATTGTGGCGGGGTGATGAGAAGGCGGAAGTGGAGGCGGAAGAGGAGGTGGCGGCGAAGGTGGAGAAGGAGTGGCAGAGGAGAAGACGTTGGGAAAGGAGGATGAGAAGTTGGCGACGAAGATGAAAGTGAAGGCAACGGATGAGGAGAACACGACGGCGGAGGGAAGTCAAAAGAAAAGGAAAGAGACGCGGCGAAGATGGAAGTGAAGATGAGAACACGACGGTGGAAAAGTCAGATGAAATGAAAAGGAGAAAGCGAAGATGGAAGTAAAGACGACCGTGAAGGAGAAGGCAGAATCAAAGGAAAAGGGGACGGCGAAGATGGAAATGAAAACGACGATGATGAGAACACGACGGTGGAGGAGGAGGCATAGACAAAGAAATAGGAAACGGCCAAGATGGAAGTGAAGACGACCATGAGGACACGACGATGGAGGAGAGGCCGGAGGCAAAGAAACAAGAAGAGATGAATGAGGAACTGACGTTGACGCTGAGGTGAACACGACGGAAAAGGAGAAGGCGAAGAATAAGGCGTAGATGCAGGTAATGACTAAGGTTAAGGGGAATTCTGAGGCGGAGGTGCAGGAGAACGCGGGGGCGCAAACGTGGCGGATGGGACGTCCTAGTCAGCGTAGGCGGCGGCGGCGGCGGCGGCGGCTGCAGGCTCCGTGGAACAAGACCCGCCGAAACAAGACAGAGGCGGGGCGCGAGCCGCAGGGAGTGGGCGGGGGCGGGGGCGGGGCGCGGGACGGGCGGGGGCGCAGTTGGCGGTTACAGCGTCGTGCAGCAGCTGCGGACAACGGGGCGTCCCGCGGCTGCCTCGCGCCCCGGCAGCCGCCAAGCCGTCTGTGCCGCGGCGGCGCGGGCGTCTGCCGGAGCTCAGAGGAACTGCTCGCAGCGCACGAGACGAGGTCACAGCCTTTGTAGGAGGACAATCGTTCACATGCCATCACGACCTGTCAGTGAATAGTAAAATAAGTACCTAGCTCGTTTGAAGCAAGCAGCGAATGGGAGCATAACGTATACTTTTTGGCTTCAAACTCAGAGCAAAAATCTTAATCTTAAAATCTAGACGAACTAAACATGAGAGTTAATGTTGCTAAGACAAACAAACTCACTTCATTCAACATACACAATCATACATGTGCAATCAGCATATACGAGCAATATGCATTTTCATTAATGCCGAGATTGCACCAGCAACCATTCAATCTCTAGCAAAGGGTTTTCCCATATTTCAGTCGTCAAGACGGTAAAGAAGAACTCCGTCCAAGGAACAACTTCCTCCTTCCTTCCTTGCTTCCTTCCTTCTATCTATCCTTTTTTCTTTTACCTCGTTGTTATGTATGTCATACTAATGTCTTATTCGCGAAGATATTGAAAGAAAGCTAAGCAGTCTCATGTGATATGAGAGCTGGTTTTGGTTTTTTCGCGCATTTTCATACTACGCATACCATCTGAATTATCATTCTTAGTACTTCAACCTCCGCATATCAAGTTAAATGTAACACCAAATCTCAAGCGGGGTGGTGTACTCCACATTCATATTATAGAAGATTGCTTTGAAAAAGGAAATAGCTAACTCATACATGAACATTTTGACTATTTTGTCCAGTTAATATGTAACAAAAGACAAATTTAATAGAATTTATTAACTTTATGACTAATTTTTCTCTTTTAGTTGAACAAACCACTGCATCAAAAAACATATTTAGATCATTCCTGTTTTAGGCAATTGATCCATACTCTGTCTTGGTGTCCGAATGTTTATTGCACGTATTCATGACTAACACTTAAATAATCCGGACCTATTCGTTCGGTCTCTTGTTTCTCGCCCATAGCGAGCATCTTCCAACTGGGGATGAAAAAGAACATTCAGGAAGTGCAAAGTCAGCCGCTTCCTCTCCAACCAAGCATTTCATTGCAGTCCGTATTGTGTTTTCAGTCAATCCTTAGATTTTCAGTCTCTCTTTAACACAAGATTTAATATGTTCTTGCTCTAGGTCCAATATAATTTTTCTTCTTTTACAACATTTTTTGTTCTAATTTGCCTCGACATCGTCCTTTGGAATGCAAAAACACACCAACTGAAAACATTAATTCACTAGTACAGATCTAAACTGACGCGATGATTTGAATGCATAACTGGAAACTTGAAAGCGTTTCAATAATGCCACTTTCATTTGAATCGAAAGAAGAAGTATAATGGTCAAAATAAATTAATAAGGAATAGTTATTCGTGGTGTAAGTAAAACATCTTAAAACCATTATAATCTTTAATACGTCATTGTCAGTTGAAGTATTTCGAGCAATGTAACGAAATTTCAGTATCACATTGTAGGCAAAACATATACTACAAGAAAAAAGTAAGAAGGGATACTCATGTACTTCGCTTGGTAGTACTTTACTGCATATGACACATCTACCGTCATGCGAAATGCATCAGCAAGTCGCCAAGAAAGAAGCTATCGCCACCTTTGTAAATGTTCTATTTACGAGTCTTTTTTATTACGAGGAACATCTTTTTATTTTATATTTGAAGAACTGATGTACTGTGTACATTCTAATATCTACAGTGATCGTGAAGAGTATTTTGGTTAAAATATTTCTTTTGCTATAATATAGGGAAGTATTGTTCTTGAGCAGTGTGCTTGCTACTCGTTGAAGAACCATTTTGTGTCGTTTAGTTGAGCACCAGTTTTGCTGCTACAGGCCACCAGTTCCGACCAATATATCCCATTGGGCAAGGGCTTGTGGGGGAGTGGGGTGGGGGCATCTGGAAGGGGAAGCAGCCTCCCCCTCCCGCAGCGCACGCCTCCGCGGCAGTCGCACCTCTGGCGGAGGTTAACAGCACTACAATTTACTCGCAGGGCGCTCAATAATTGCAAACTTCATTTGTAGGCAAATGTGGATCCGGATGCGGCGGCGGCGGCGGCGGCAGCGACGGGGGCGGGGGCGGGGGCCGCCGCTCGGAGCACTTAATTGCTCGCCCCCGCCCGCGCGCTCACCGCCGCCCTCGGGGGGCGGGCGCGAGGGCGAAAAAGGGCGCCAGATTACCATAGCGCCGGCCGCCTTCATCAGGATCATCTCCATTTGCGCAAACTCCCGCCCCGCTCCGCCCCACCCCGCCACGCCTCGCCCCGCCACGCCCCGCCCCGCCACGCCACGCCACGCCACGCCGCGCCTCACCCCCTCTCCTCGCCTCGCCTCGCCTTGCCTCGCCTCGCAGCTTCTCTCCTCTCTCATCCAGCCCCGCCCCGCCACGCCCCGCCCCGTCCCGTCCCGTTCCGTCCCACCCCGCCCCGCCCCGCCCTGCTCCGCTTCGCCCCGCCCCGCCCCGCCCCGCCCCGCTCCGCCCCTCCCCGCCTCACCCGCCTCGCCCCGCCTCGCGGCCGCTGAACTCGAAGCTGAACTCCGTGCACCCCGCTTAACACAGAAGGGCGAGGGGGAAGGGGTGAGAGGGGGAGGGCCACGAGCTCCGTGGATGGGGAAGGGAAGTGCGGGAGGTTTTGCTTGCGGTGAAACGGCGCGTCGGTTTCTGAAATGCCTTCCGAGACGGTGGCGTGTGGCGTGGAGATGCTGGTGACGCTCAGGATGAAAAGCACAAGGGTTAGGATAATAGTGTTAGACTGCTATTAGGGTAAGAATATTATGATGGTTGGTGTAGTGTGAGCGTTGGGACTGTACGAGGGTTGGTTTAGTGTAAGGGTTGCTTTAGTGTGAGGGTTTGTTTAGGGTGAGTGTTTGGAAAAATAAAATAATAGTTATGTACTGATAACCATCGCAACTCGATAGTGAGGGTAAATATTACAAGTAATTCTAATCTGTCTTTAGGAAATGTAATTAAAGTCACTTAAGTTATTCAAAGAAGTCACTGAAGTTACGGAAATAGAAGGGTAACGGAATAATTCGAACAGAATAAAACATGAAAAACATGAAGTAGTAACGGTATGGAAACGATAATTTTAGTTTCAAGGTCAAAAAACAGTCCGTATGGAGTAGCACAACAACTGTAAGAAACGCAGTAATAGAAAAATATCGCTTTGGGAACTCTAATGTGTCTATTTCCCTTCTGTCGTTTGACAGTATCTAATGATTTATCTCCTATAAGTCGATTACTGCTTTAGTCTGTCTCAAAAATATCGCACTATCCTTCTGGTTGATGAAAAAGCATAATGATTCAGGAGAGAATTACTACTGTGGTTTTATAAATTATTATGTTGCAGTCAAGATAGTTTATTAAATACTTGATGTGTTTTGTTTTAATTTCACAGAACGGATGTATTGGGGTTAACCTGGGTAATTTTGCATTATTACACAGATTTTTACTTTTTAGCAAGTCTAGCCGAGCGCTGCTGATAGGAAATATCATTCACAAGTGTCACAATTTTTCTTTTTTGTTATGCAAATGTTTAATAAAAATAAAATTTAAACGTAATATAGTTGTCTAGTTGGTTCTTCCTCAATCATAGAAACTTAGTGTTGATAATAACGTTGTCTTATCGAGAGAAATCAAAAAAGCAACTGACCAGGTCTGACCTTGAGTAACGACCAGAAGGACGGACTAATAATATACGGGCACACAAAGATTACATAATTATTTTATTTTTTACTGATACGTTATATCTGGTGATTTCCTTCGATACGGATCTCGATATACACTGTAATAACGTAACTGGGTCGAAAGAAGATCGTGGTTACGAGGTAAATATGAAAACAGTCGAATGAAGCTACATGTTGTCTTAAGGAAGGAATTACTAGAGGGAATTATGAAAGGAAATTATGGGACGGAAATATGAAAAGACAAACCGAGTCTAGTTAACATCTAGTTAATTAGTAAGGAAGTAAATCTGAATCAACAATTTAGGTAAAAAATAAAATCATGTATGAACCACGGACGGTAACTGGTTCGAATGATCTCGGGCGACGAAAAGCTCTAAGGCCAAAGTCCCTCGGACATTTTGTCGCCTCTCGATCATTAGAACCCTTATGCATAAGAACTCTTGGTGCATAGAACTCTTGGTGCATAAGAACTCTTGATGCATAGTTCTCGAGCCAGAGACCCTCGGACATTATGTCTCCTCTCGATCATTAGAACCCTTTTGCATAAGAACTCTTCTTGCATAGAACTCTTGGTGCATAAATAACTATTACTAGAATAATCTCCTCAAATATTTCTGACTAAATATATCAACTAAATTACAAACGTCTTCGCAATGTGTTGGTGAAATGTCTGTAAATTATTCGTTAATAATGGTCTTAGACGAAAAGGGAACAAAGCATGAACATTGAAGCGCACAAAATTACTGAGCACTGCAATTCAGGTTAATGGGGCAGCAGTGGTAAGTTCAAGGAAAGCTCAGAATAAGCATTTTGAAGGAGGATGTGCGTAATGAGGGAAACAAAATAAAATGAAGTGGAGCAAAAAGTGCAGAAAATAAGCATTTGGAGGCACTCCCTAAGTCTCATCAAATTTTCAGACTTTTTTTTACCAATTTCAGGAAACTCGTTCCTGAAATACGTTAAACTGTTTTTTAGTTACCGTTCTCACTAATCTTCACGTGCTGCTCATACAAGAATGTTTCACTATAATATGTATATACATAATTTAAAAGTTTATATTCATGAACAAAAATTCCATCTTCTTCTAATACAAGGGTAACCCTTCAGAAATTTTGGGGCAAAAACAAACTGCCATTTTACATTTCACTTTATTGAATAGTGTAACACAATTTAATTTTTTCTTTTTCTTATTTTTGGTTGACCCTTAGGTGGGTCTTACGGCGCCTAACGTCTTCCATTCTCCTCTATTTTTCCATATCCTAGGAGGTATCTGCCATCCAGCCATTGTCTTCTCTACGTGGTCTCTTCAATCAGGTCGCGGCGTTTCCTTCTTTCTTACGGTTGTCAGTCCAAAAGCTTCTTGGGAAGTCTATTGCTCTGCATTCTCTGCACGTGTCCAAATCATATCAGTTGATTCCTTTCAATTTCGTGCAGTATATCCTACTTCAAACCCATGATCTCTTTAACTCTTTCATTTCGTATTTTCTCTCTTCTTAAGATGTCACTGTTTATGGCAAGTAATGCAAAAGAAGTGGTATCTCAATTTAATTTCTATAAAATGTAAAATTAAAAACCTTTTAATTTAAGAATCCCTTTTTTTATGAGCAACATTTTCTCAAACTGGGGTCCGCGGTCCCACCAGGGGACCATGAAGCTGTTTTAGAGACAATCTGTAGGGGTTATCAGGTGAAATTCTGGGCTAAATTGAAACTGTTGCCACTGATTACCACGCCCCAGGGAGCAATTTTATTTAGTTCGTCTAATATTTGTTATTGTCGTTTAGATACACATCATTCTGGGAATCTAACAGCGTATGTATCGAAGATTAGATACACCGTGTTTAGAAAAGTGTTTCAATGTACTTCAAGTTACTTTGCAGTTAAATGGTTCTGAATCTATTTATAAGTGATAACTATATTTTGGATCTCCAATAGTTTGTCAAAAATGTTTAACTAAAAATAGACTAAATCTACCTATACTTTATTTAAATGGGTCGCATAGCGATCTTACCTCGTACAAACTTGGAAACCGAATTGTGCGCCACGAAAATTATCGAATAATATATTCAGATGTCTTTTCAATAGTACCACAATAGTGATCCAGTCTGTTTTTAATTGTTTATTGTTTATGAAGGCGTCCTAGATGAAAACTCGTTTTTGGCAGCAAACACTTAAATCACACATAATAATATGCAAAAAAATACCTTGCTCTAGTTGCTCAAACGTTAAATCATGGAACGCAGAAAAGTGTGTAATTGATTATAGGACAAAGCTGCCTCAGGCTAGGTAATTTGCATACAATATTCATAAAAATATATAAATTGCATGAATTTTCATATTTTATCTGTATCAGGAAATTTAGGTTTACAGGATTAAATTTACACTTGTTCAAATATAGATAAATGTGGCTTGTTCAAAAACATAAACAAATATTTTAAAGTTTTCAAACTCTGGCGTGGGATTCTACACAATAGTTTATACTAGTGTTTTTAATGAAATCCTTACTTTGACTCTTGGGATAAATATTTGTAGTATTTTTCCACTATTTTCAACTGTGAAGAATAATTTAAAAAAGGCGAAACGACGGCATCCTGCACCCGAACAAAAAAAGTGTATTTGATCTAAACTCATAAATTCCCTTTAATTTAGTGTTATCATGTTCTAGACTACACTCTCAAGCATTCCAACATTTTGTGAACTAAATATTTGCATAAAAATCGCCTGTTTGTCGGCTCTATCTTACAAATTTCAAGCAATTTTACCGAAAATTTTTAAATAATGTCCGGAAACCAAAACACATCGTAAAAACGGTTAGAAAGAAATGTATTAAGCCGATCTAAACAGTTTTAAAACAGCCGTTCCTTTTCAAAACTTTTGGTAGCTAAGCGCTTGCGAAGTCTCGTAAATAACCCAACTCTTCTGGTCTCCCCTCCCGTTTTCAAGCCATCGAGCGATTCACGCGGGACGTGACGTAAGCATTTTGAGACGCTCCTCGAGGAAGTCAGCTCTGAGGAGCAAGCCAAGAGGATTCGCAGGGGCTACTGGCAAAGGTTTGGGGCCTCTGTGTGCACGGTGGGTGTCATTGTACGTCATATCGTCCGTCAGCTTCTTGAACAAGCACGTACCTGCGAAAGTGTATTTTGCAAAAGAAAAGAAAACCTAATTATAACTGAAACCAATATCAGGCTGTCAGAATTAGAAAGAATCATAATTATTAATGTGGCAAGTGGATGCCGGAGAAGTTTCTTGTACCATACTCCTTCCCTTTCCTGCCTTCACGTTTGGCAATGCAATGAAGTTGTTCCCATTGTCTTGTGCTCCATCTCCAATGATCTAGAAGAACTCAGAAAAACGTGGAATTCACAGGTATTTCTCCGCTAGTGTGTACACTTCCTGCTTTTTAATAAACATATTGTCGTCTATCAACACACTTAGACTGGAATTGGATCATAATATTTGTGTTTTGGAGGAAATTCACAGGACATTTACTTGGGTTGTGTGAAATGAAGGTTATCATTACGACGACGGCTTGTGTTCATTTACTGGCAACAAATGAAGTACTTACATTATCTCAACTCAGATTCGGGAGGCACATAAACACTGTAATTTGAGAAAATCATTATGTTTTAATTTTAATTCGAATCTGCAAATGATTCTGTAAGCTTCAGTTTATGTATTATAAAAATTGCATTCTTTAGTGAATCTAATGTGAGTTACTTAGCTATAAATATATTAAATAAATATATCTCTATTGAAGGCACAGTATAATAAATTAAACATCATAATATGTTTTAATTGAATGTTTATTTTGTTGTTATTTGATACGAGTAGTAAAAGTGGCATTTTATCATGCGAGAAGTAAAGATTGCCACACGAGGCCGATGGGCCGAGTTGCGCAAATCCAACGAGAAAAATAAAATTACTATCACCACGTGTCATACACACTTTAAGTCAGCTTTACTTTCATTTTATTTTAATTCAAGTATGCAAATCAAGTACTGAATTGCATACTATGTTACATCAAGGTCAGTAGTAGCCCATGCAAAAAAAAGATTTTGTTTTCTTTGTTGCTAGCAGTTTTATCTGAACATTTGAATATCGCCTCACTTTATCATTAGTCCTAAAAAATAAACTTTAACCTTCCAGCGGACGCGTGGCAGACTCAGTGCCGCTTTAGTGCTTTTATTGTTCGAAATTGGAGGACGGCTATTTGACATGTCAGAGGGCTTCAGTATTCACATTTCGCAATATTCTAAACAAAATGCATGAATCTCCGTTCCATTGTCTTCTCTCTATGTATAGGAAGATTTGAAAATAAAAAAATTCTCATTGCAGCACTCCGTGCTCTACCGCGCTCACTCGCCTAAGTATTTTGCAGATTCCAAACGAACATTTTACTTATTCAGATTATTCGCTTCCATGTATTTTTGATCATTGTAAGCAAACATTGTTTTTGTTGATTTTCCCTTTTACTTCTAGTCTTAATTTTGTTTTTCTTTGCTGAAAGTCTGAAACAGACGAAGAAATGAGGCATTTTCTCGAGTTGCTGGGAAGAACTTGATGAAAACCTATTGCTGCTTTTCTGAAATTTAAGGACAGTGGACTGTTTCATTTAATTAATTTGCCTCCTTAATAAGAATTTTATAGTTAATTTTTTCTTTGTTGTATTTTGTTTTATAAGATTTTCTGAATGTGTTATTTAGTATTCTGTACCTAAAACTAGCCACATTTCTGTGATTTATAAAATGTATTAACATTAAAAATTTAATATTTGTGAATTTTTAGTCTTATTTCTTAAATTAAATAATAGAAGTTTTGAGAGTGCCAAAGACTTTTCTCGAGGCAGCTTACAGTGCTCCTACGCGTCCGCTTATGTGAGTAAAAAAGGCGCGCCCACCGGAAGGTTAAGCTCGCCCTAAAAGTTAGCGCTTTTAGTAGTGACTACCCAAAAAAGTTTATTTTCGAACATCATCTGTCAGAACTGTGTCCCTTAATAATGTGCGTTCTGCCCACTGCGCGTCGCTGTGGGTTCCGCCGCCGAGACGGCGACCGAGCGCCTAGGGTCGGGGACGCCGCTAATGTCGCGTGACGCCCTCGGAGCTGCGTCGGAGTCAACGGCAGCGGGGGAGGGGTGGTGGCGGGGGCGGGAGCGGGGCGGGGGCGGGGCGGGGCGAGGGCGGAGCGGGGCGGGGGCGGGACGGGGACGGGGCGGGGCGGGGCGGGGCGAGGGCGGGGTGAGGGCGGGGCGGGGGCGAGGGCGGGGCGGGGGCGGGGCGGGGGCGGGGCGGGGCGGGGCGGGGACGGAAGTGGCTCTCAGAAGAACGGCCCGGCCCGGACGGCAAAATGCACCTTCCAGATTTTTTCTTCGGCTTCGTAATTTCATCGCGAGTTGGAACCTCCAGCCAGCTAGCGCGTCGGAAAAACAGGCCGTCGTTATCGTTGGCCTCATGGTTATCGTCCCTGTCATCAGCGCCCGACTCGTAAAAACAGCGTGCTAAACGAAATATACAGGGTAAGTTTTGAATAAATGAGTTTTATTTCTCGCTATATGCGTTCTAGAAAACGTAGAATGGGACAAAACGAATGTTTAAAGGAAATAAAAAAAAGGTGCGCGGTATAAAATGTTAAATTTTGTTTCACTTTCCAACATTTGCGGAAGCATTATGAACATAACTGAGAACAATGAGGCATCGTATTGTAGCGTAAACTTTTTTATACAGTAAGGAGAAGCAATTACGTAAAGATATCAGCCAGTACTTGTTGCAACTTTCCTTCTCAGTTCTCTGTAATCAACCTAAAAATGCGATTTTTCTACAATAGTATGCGATATTCATGTGAATACAATGTGTTGCAGAAAACAATGAAGACTATCCAAACGCTTTACACGACAATAAACGCGTTCCAGAGCGCCAATTAATCAATGCCCCATAAATGCCATTCGTTGTGTATTCCAACATTGTTTTCCTAATTTTACCTGTCATGATTATATCAAGCACACGCCGCAAATTCTGAAAACCACTGAAAAAGTTTAATAATACCAATGTTCTACCCGAGTGGATACCTTTGATGATATTCTGATCAAAAATACATTGTCTATGTTTACATGTCAAAATGTGCTCATGTTTTATGAAATCAATGACGAATATGCGTCATACTGAATTGATGTCGTGTACTGAAATTGTTTAAGGCAGGAATGACGAATGTACATTCCATTCGAACTTCAATAACTCCATAAACAGTGCACGATAAAACAATAATGAAATACCATTCAACGACCTCTTGCAAAGCGATCAATGAAGCATTTTAATGAACACAAAAGCTGGATTATAACATCATTACACGGATGGTTTAAGCTTGTATTTTTCATCAATTTTTCTCTGTACATTCCCTTTGTAATGAATCGGTTAAGGCATTCTCTGGAACGCCTCATACATTACGACGCTCATGTTGCATTAATAAAAGCCTTTGTCCCTGCGTATAATTATAGGGTGTTGTCGACATTTTCGTAACTACTACAATTATAAGATCGCCAGTCTGCAAAATTTTGCTGATACTTTTTGGGGTGATATTAATTTGCTATGCTGTTTCAGAATTTTTAAATATAACAATCTGGTAAGTCTTTCGCATATGTGGCAGCATTTTTACTTTAGTTCCAGAAAGCACCATTAAAATAGACTTCGCATTATCATTGAGACCACACTCCAATAACTTCTTATTCAGGAAATGAAAGACGAGCATTCAATTTTGAATATAATAATACTAAAATTTTGTTAAACCAATTCCAAAGCTGATAGTATGCTAGTGTGATATTTTCTCACAAACACAGGACAACACGCCCAAATTCTTAAAGTGAAAAATTATTCAGTGAATAATTTTGAAAGAAAAGATATTTTTACCCCAAATTAATAAATTACTATAACTTTATTTCATTCTGTTGATCTTGGTCTCTGTTGATCTTGGCATTATAAATGTAATGTAGAGAATCTTGACGGTAGGTCAATAATTGTTTTTACAGTAACACCGTTGGTCCCGTTTGTGAGAGCAACAAAACTACATAAAATTTATAACATATGTCCCCTAAAATACACTTAAGTTCAGCCCTTAAAAAGGCCATATAAATGTCCAAAACGTTTGCATTGTGAAAAAACCAACTTTTTATTGACCTACCGTCACGATTCTCTACATTATACAAGCATAATATCATTTCTTAAAATAATTCTCTTAAAATATTTTTTTTTGATCTGTCACATAGTGTTAAAATATAAAATTTCCAACCAATTCATTGTTGTCCAGATAAAATTTACTCTTCAAAGCACATCTATGAGCCTACAACACACATATTCTTTGCTTGCATCATCCTCAAATTATCTTTCTGAGTTTGAAGTAGCGTAGTAATAATTACTGTACTGCAAAAAATTACATCCTTTTACACTCGTCGATAATATAATTTGCCGAACAATTTCCTCTCTACTCACATTTCAAATTAGAATTCAAATTTTGGCCGCCGGAATGGAAAATTCTTTAACAACCCCAAAAGAAAAGAGGCCGATATTTCAGCTCATCGATATAATTTATTTCACTCACACTGATTTGTCCATTTTCATTATGCGCAGCTCGCTTGTTACGTTATTCTTTGAGTTACTTTGGCTTTTATTCATTTTTAATTCAGCCAACACAAAGAATGTTTGCTCGCATGTCAACTTTCTTTCGAACTCAGTCAGCGTTCCGATCTTTGTTAGCCCGAACAAGAGAGCAACGAAATTCCGTACGGCCCGCTGCGCCTGATACGAGCGCCGTGGGCGGCGTGGCGGGGGCGGGGGCGGCGGCGGGGGCGGGGCGGGTACAGGCGAGGCGGGGCATTATTAAAGAGGCGAATAATCATCGATGTTGTTGGGACCGGGGTTGTGCTCGTCGCTTCCTCTCACGAAACCGAATTTCTCTGGGCTCCTCTGGCCTCCGGAGTTGGACGGAATGCCTGAAAAAAACGTACCTGCAGCATTCGTATAATTCCTGGCTTCTAACTTGGAAGGTAAGAAATGTTTGAATATTTCCCATAGCGTTTCACCTTTCTTCTGTTATTTTCTGGACTCCCTGTGCTGAGTCGGTTACGTTAATCCAATTTGTAGATCCTGATGTTTGGAAACTTTCGATCTGTGATGTTTAGAGCTATGTACTACTTACGTGCAAAATATCAACGTTTTGTAGGCTTTAGAAATACCTAATTTGTACTCGTGAACCTACAATTATTTTAGTCTTTTTGGCCGACAATCGGATGGCATTTTCAGCCAATACTTTTCTTTCTCAGGACATACCTTTTCTGTCTTCTATATGTGATATTCTAGTATCTCCTGTAATTTCGATTTCATTTAATCAAGTTGATGTGACTTTAAATAAAATAATTTTTTTTAATTAATCAATTCTTGAATCGTTTTCAAGCTGATGAAATATTCGACATCATTAAAACTAAATGATCACATATCATTTACCTCCGGGGCTTTTGCATGTAGAGAATTCGTCACAGCCATGTAGATACTTTATTTTTTTATATGTAATTCATTTCTGTGATAAAATCATTATTTACTTTTAACGTTTTGGAATGCAAGTTAGTTGAATTCATGAGATAAAAATCATTTCACATGCTTTCAAACATTATTTTGATTATAGTATGAAAATAAGGGACAAAGAAATGAAAATGTATATTTACACTAGAATGCATTCTTACATAAAAAGGAGTTTGCGGTATGGGTTGCCGCAACAGTTGCTGGTCTATTACCTGCGTCTAAAATCATGGAAAAAACGTAATTTCACAGTAATTACAATGAATGGAGAATTTCTGTGAGTTTAAATATATTATACAAATTTTTTCGACAGAATGTTGAAAACGTTTAAATGATCCATAAAGCCCTGTCTCTCCCATGACAATTTGAATGTAAGTTTAACCCATTACATTAGAAACTGTTCAACACAGTGCTGTAAAATTTTAGAAACTGCTTGATGAAGATGTTGAAATAATTTCAAATAAATTTATATACTTTGGATATTTTGGAAATACAAAGAAAATTTAAAGTAGAAATGTACATTGTAATACTTTTTTTATTCTTTTACTCATAAATCGTAACGTAAGACACACATTACATTAATTTTTCTACCATATATTTACTACTTTACTTGTCTTATCTGATAAATTCAAAATTATTTATTCAAAAGTTTTAAAAATAATGAGGCAATTCTTTTAAAACATGTCATTTTTCAGAAGTCAACATTTAAGATAAAATTTCTCTGAAACGATCAAACTCCTCACGCTAACAAGTAAACAAAATAAATGGGTGACGTAAATTACCACCAAAGATAAAGCTTTCAACAGCGTGCAGCTTTAAAGACCACTTTCTTCAAGTATTCAGTGGACCCTCACAAGCGTCTAGATGAATTTGTTCAAAACATAAAATATTGGTTAAAATATCACTAATTCTGTATTATATTGTTTAAAATACGGTACGTAAAATAAAATACTAGGCTCACTTGTATATTCGACCCTGAATGATTCCTAAACATTTTGATATACGGAGGTGAAGGAAAAAAATAACAAAAAATGAGTTAAAAGAGTATATTTCACAGTAATATATAAACACATATGTAAAAAAATGTTAAAATCAAAAAGTAAAAAATTGTGAAACTTAGTTTACAACTGGAACACAAAACGGAATAACGTTATGCACTCACCAGAGGACCAGGAATCGTTGATTTTAAAAGGATTTTCTTGCGTTGGTATTTGACGAAGAGAAGCGAGAGATCATGATAGGCCTAGAGAGGCAACGGAGCGGCAGGCCCAAACCTCACCCCTCCCTCTGACCCCTCATGGGCGCTGGAAAACGACGCTGATATTAGCGCCGCTCCAAAGTAACGGAATTAATTTTAAACATTTCAAATTTGCATTAATTTCCAATGAGAGCCCACTCCACGAATAATTTAATACTTTAAAAGCAGGGCGCACATTCATAACCTGTTAGAGCCGTCGCTCTTAAATTGTGTATGAGAGGCGCTACGCCACTCGATGCGCCGATAGTGGCGACCTCGAGTGGCGGATGGGAGAAGCTGCCGGGGCGAAGGACGGGGGATGTAAATGGACCGTCTGGAGAATTGGGAGAAAGAGGAATGGATATGAAGGGGAAGGATTGTGGCAGAAAATATTGAAAGGGAAAGAGCGAGAACAGAAGAAATTGGTAAAGCGTTATCACGAATTTTTTACATTGAACTAAACAAATAATATTTTCATTGTTATTAAAGAATTTAACAGTTGTATTTCACCTAGTCAGATTTACCGCACAATGTTTTCTTCGATTCTTTTTCGTATGAAGATTAACTAATTTTTCTGTTGGCCTGCAATCCGAATCTTTGTTTGTCGTACGACAAGTTAATATTTTACGTAATAATTACACGCATGTTTATTAGAAAACTATTTCCTGGAGTATTATCTGTAAGGGACACATTTAGAAAAATAACACATCAGGTACGAGGAGTTCGGTAAAATCACAAAAGGTTTATCTTTTACAGTTGATTTAAATTTAGCCAACATGCTGTATTGTAAAGTGCATAAATTGACAGTATTCAATTTACGACGCGGATAAAGAGCATCAATAAGTGGTTGTGAAAAGTACAAAAAATATTTCGAGAGTATTTTTCGAAAATGTACTCTACCGATGCGATGAACTCATAATAACTAACATATCACATTTATCTTTCATTACGATGTACCTTACGTTGCATTCCAATGAATAGTTAATTATATTCTTCATCAAAAAGGAGTGTTCAAAATAAATACTAGGTAGTATATGCGTTCAGCAAATTAATAGCACTAAATTATTATAAGTGAATTAGTTGGTTTTGAACACTTGTGACAAGTAGCAAAATACTAAACCTACAATTCTCTCAGAATTGTAGTGAAATTATAAAGTTGTTAATTGAGCTTCTTTAGTTAATTTAGGGATGAGGGTATTTTTTCGAACATCAAATTTCGAAGCCTCATTCAATGAAATACTTTCGTAGGCGAACGTCGCCTCTCCTCGCATATGCTTGGCAACAAAAGTCCAACATTTTACGTTAAAGGACGCATTTTATTCAGTCATTTTCCTTAATAGCTCAGTTGTAAATTACAAAAACTTCGACTTTAACGGCTCGACAACGTTCCTCTAGAAGTTTCAGTTCCTCTTCGAATTCGCTGAAATCCAGCGACAGGGAAAACTCGAATCAACCCTCTGGTTCTGGGTAGAACACGAGAGACGCGTACACGAAAGGGAGATTTCGGGAAACCGCCCTACCAAGCCTTTTGATTTGACTCGCCTCTTAATTTTTCATTCTTTTTGTCGGATTGTCACAGTTCAAGAATATTTAATAAGTAAAATCACGTTGAATTGGTAGCAGGTTACTTGAACAAATGACTTCTACGCCACTATCGTGAATGCTTTTTAAACCTCTAACATTTTAACAGTACTTAATAATCGTGTCGAATGAAATGATTTCTTGAATACTGTAGTATGTTTAAACTTCAAGCTTTCGAAAATAACACGGAGTGAAATGTTTAGTTCACACAATTAATCGCGTAGTAGATTGAACTATACGGTAAAGTATATTTTGGAATAACGAAGTAGTTAGTCACGTTCAAGTAACTATTCTTTAGTTAAATACACGTATAATAATGTCCATTAAACAGGCCGTATCATATACTACATTACAACCCAAACAAAAAATACACGTAATAGAACGTTGATAGTTTCTTTGATGTAAAAAGTCTTCTGAAGAGCTCTAAAAAATAGTCCGCCACAGACAACTCCCTAATTTCTTTTGCAAACCTACGTCTTATCAGCACAACTACTTAGAAATGCTGCTTCACAGCCTCTCCGACAACAGCGGCCTTACGAACTTAACCTTCAGTTTCCTGTTTAGCCTTCTCTCGTTGCTCACTTTTCTACCCCATTGCCCTTTGCTCACTCGCCCACTGAACCTCTTCAGAGCTCCTTACCTCCCTCTTCCACGAGTTCTGCTTCTCCCGCCCTCTCTAACTTGCTCAAGGACACCCTACGCATCCTCGGACCCAATCCCCTCGCGACCGGCTGCGTTGATTGGTGGGAGGTGAAACGGAGAGGGCAAGAGGAGGGCGGGGAGTCAATGGAGGGGGTATGGAGGGGAGAGAAGGGCGATGAAGGCAGGGAAGGGAGGGCGACAGACGCGGGGAGGGGAGGGCAGGAGAAGAGGACGGTGAAAGCCATGAACTAGATGGCCTGGAGGATGTGGAGGGGAGGAGAGTGGTGGAGAGGAGGGGTGGGGACGAAGTGCAGGGTGCATGGACGGAAGAGAAGGGAGATAAAGGCAGGGAGGGGAGGGCGATAGAGGTGGGGAGGGCAGAAAAAGGAGAGTGAAAACCGTGAAGTAGGTGGCGTGGAGGATGTGGCGGGGCACGAGGCGAAGACTAGAGGAGAGTGGGGAGGAAATGGAGGGGTATCGCGGGGAAATGAGAGGGATAAAGGCGGGGAGGGGAATGGAGGCGTGGAGGGGAGGGGAATGGAGGCGAGGAGGGGAGGGGAGGGCAGGAGAAGAGGAGGGTGAAAGCCGTGAAGGATAGGGCGGGGAGGAAGGGGCGTGCCGCGCGAGGCGAGGACAAGACGCGCCTTGCCGCTCCGCAAGGAGCTCAACTTCATAATTGGTTTGGACGCCTGGGCTGTATTCCAACAGCTGCTTGTAGTAGGAATTAGTATAGAGTTTGTCGTCCTAGTCTCTTGATTCCACGAGTAAGAGGCGTGCTTGTATCAGGTCTCTCTACGCAGCGCCGAGAGGGCGCTGGCGATGCACTGGATGAGACGGCGCGGGGGAGGGGGTGGTTGAGGGGGGAGAGGGGGGAGGCGCCGAGGGGCCGAGCGAGAGCGCGTCGGCGACACTGTTCTAATGAGATGCTCGCCGTAATGAATTCCATTCGCCAAAAAGCTGCTCCGGGATTCATCGCGGACAGAACAAGTGGATTAGAGCTCGAGTTGCACTCTGGAAGCGGCGGCGGCCGCGACGGAACAAGGGAGGGGCGGGGAAGACGGAGGGGAGGGGGCGGAGATTGGGTAGCGGCGGCGGCGACGATGACGATTGGGGTGACGGCGACGGTGACGACGGCGATGTTAGAGGACGAGGAGGACGCAAATCAGAGACGGCGGCTGGGGTTGCGTTGCGGGGTGGTGGAGAGAGAAGTGGCGGGGGTGGAGAAGGAGGTGGGAATGGAGGAGGAGTTGGTAATACGCAGGGGGAGGCGTGAAGAGAGATGGGCGGGCCAGCGGTAGGAGAAGGAAGCCAGGGGCAGTAGCGAGTGTGGCAACGACGGGGCGCTAGAGGCGGGCAAAGGCGGGAGCGGGTAGGCGGTGGTGGCGAGAGGGGGGTGAGGTGTATTGAACGCAGCGGGGATGTAGCGTGGGTGGAGTCGGGGAGTGGGAGACTGTAAGAAAAATTGGATAAAAAGGGATATTTTATTTACCGCCCTGATTTGGCGTAACAGATGTGTTGTTTAATGCTATTAGGGTTTGTGAATGGAAAAGTCATTTTAAATTACCTCTACCAGCCATTATTTTTCAAATTGCAGCCTTTTGTAAACAGACACATTTGAATCTTCTCAACTCTCCAACGATGCGGCGATAAGGTTTTGTTGCAAGTCGATCATCGTGTCGTGATCTCCCTTGAAGCTCAAGGCACTTAAACTTTGTTTTGTTGTTTTTTTTACAAATACAAAACCGTGTCATTTTATTGCTTCTAAGATGCAAGATACACTTCCAAAGCATATTTGTATATCGGGCTAGATTTAGAACGCTAGAGATTTAGAGTCATCTGAAGGTCGTAATAATTCATATTCCAATGCTAGTTTCGTGTTAAATAAGTTTCTATATTCGTGGATCTAATACTCGATCATTTTAAAATTTCCGTAATATCCTTCGCATTAAAAACACAGCGTTCTTTAGTGTTTGTTAACTTTGCTCATGTAAACTAAAACTCCTGTTCATAAAATTTCGATGTATCTTGACTGATATTGACAAAAAACTTGAATCATTTCTTTCATTCAAAAACCTGAATAATGTTAAATAATGAAAGGACATCATTTTAAAATTGTTCGTTCATCCGATACTAAGGAGAAGAAGCGTAATAATTTTTGACGTTTTACACTAAATTGATTTGAACCAGAATTCTTCCACGCTTTTAGTGTCTCACTGTAATTTGGAGTTCTGGGTCTCTGCCAAGTATGCCCATATATTAGACTCGTGGAACCCAGCAGACCTTGTTCTGCCCTTCATCTCTCTCTTTTTCCTTCCATCTCTGTTTCTGTTTGTCTCTCCCTCCCTCTCCCTCTCTGTCTCTTCGTCTCTCTCTGTCCCTGACCCAGTCTGACTGTCTCTGTTTGTCTCTTTCTGCTCTCATTCACTCTTAGTTGCAGATTCTGCATGTCTCTGAGCAGGTAGAGTAATATCGAGAAGCACTGGACCAGCAAAAATGTAATAGAATGTTCGTGAAGGTCTCATCCTGTACATTACGGTGTGAGAAACGTTTCTTTGAGGATTTTAGTTTTTAAAGCTCTAGAACGCTTTGTTTAGGAGTTACTTAACGACATAGAGTCAAAATGCTGCCTAGTGTTGCAGGTTACATTTGACGTGAATATTTACTTTTGTTCTACAGCACCATGTAGTGAAGTTACAAAATAATTAACAGCAGATAAACCTTCTGGGTAAAAAAACACGTATAAGTGCCAACTTTCTTGGAGATTGGTCATATGGTGTTTACCTCATATATATTGTGATGCAACCGCCCAGGTCTGATGCCGATTCTTTGGAACGGAATCGGGGGGGAGGTCACACCACAGAACGGAAGCGCCGACACAATGATGGTATGACGGTCGTTCCCATATAGCAGGGGGGACACGCGCTAAATTTATTTAAAGGGGCTCCAAGCGCGCGCCCACTTACCTGCTATTTCACTGCCGGCGTTGAGCGTCTCAGGGGTGAGTGCCCTGGGTCACAGGATTGCATTGGTTTTCTTTGTTTCAAAATAATGAAGGCTTTACTCAGAAGTTCGGTTTTTCACCGGCCAAAATGGCGGGAACATTTATTAAAAAAACTGTTCTTGCAGATACAAAATTATGGGTTTTGGCTACCAAACAAATGATGATGATGATGACTTACACGGTGTTGATGGCGTGATGGCTACGTCACTGCGACGGGATTGCTCACCGATCGATGGATTGATGTAGCCGGACCCTCAGGAGCGACGCTGGAGCGTGTGAACACAGGCCTCACAATTGTCCCCCGGGATGAATGCTCCGGCGGTGGATGTCGGCGGCGGATGTCAGCGCAGCAATCACGTAGCGCTGGCGCGCGTCTCAGGCCGTCACACGCCACCTGGACCGCGTACGACGTTGGAAGCCAAAATCTGGCTGTTTGGAATAAATTCCGCGGTTGGACGAAGGCCGGGCAGGTCTCGTGGTGGTCGGCTCAATGCTTGCCTCTCACCAACCGCTATTGTCGTCTTTTACCGTTGCTCTCACTAGTGATTTCTCTAAAAGCCGATATTCGGCCGCTCTCTAACTGTAACTTTAAGTTGTTGAAAATTTCGGCTGTCCTATGCTATCTCTGCTCGACCACCCTCTCTCGTGTTTTTCGTCCGTCTGAAATTCGAGCTTCTCGCTGTGTTTCTCCCCCCTTCTTTCTTTCGCACCATGCAAGGATTATCACGTGCTTCCTGCCCAGCGTTTTCATAGGTCGGTTTGTTGAGTTCCAGAATTTTCTATGTCATTTGTAACCTGGTTGGCTAAGATGATCGCTTCCTTTCGCGGCCATTGGATGTCTTTGTTTAGCACAGAGAAGTGCGCACGTGGCCCTACTGCTCTGACATGTGACGGGTTTATTGGAATTAGGGTATTTTCTTGCTGCGTGCTAGCGCCAAGTCTATAACGCGGTTGTTCCGGGAGTCACGCATTTTGTTAGAGGCACAAAGGGGTGGATTTATTGTTCAGGGTGTGGAGAGGCCTACGCAGATGTGCGGAACTGATCAGGCGAGACGAGAGGCCGCCCGTCCTTCCGAGCTTCTGTTAATGTGGCGTGACACTGGGGTGGCGACGTGCGATGGTCAAACGACACATCGCAATATATATATATATATATATATATATATATATATATATATATATATGAAACAAAATGTTTGTTCGGTATACTCCCCTGCGTTTGGTAAAACATCCTCGGGAAAACGGGCTGCAGCGCAATGTCCTCATAAGGTGAAGTGAAAGGTGATTGATGTCGTTGCACTATGCTTTATGGCACTGATATTAACAAATATAGTGGTTCACAGCTGTTGATCAGGTTGCATCGCATGAGTTTGCATGAGTTTAAATCGTACTATTTTATTTTGACGGCTTATTGTAGTATATAACTTCAACGTCAGAGTATAGATAGCTTTACAAAATCATCTTATTTTGTTACGATTGAGGAAATGTCAAAGAACAATGTTGTAACGTTTATCTCAAGTTCCTTCGGCAGATTTTCTTCTGTTGCAAGTCGCCCGTGAAAACACCTTCTTGCGCTACTTTTAAATAAAACTTCAGAGTTCTTTAAATTCAAGACCAATGTATTTTACAGGTTGTTATCACAGGTATTATGTAAAATTTGGTACTACTTAACGACGTCGTGGACATTTGCAAGACCTTCAGGCGCATCTTTCATTTGAAAGATTTTTGCTAAAAGAACGCCATAGTGCCTAACTACGGATAAAAGATACGCTGCCGGTAATAAGCAGAGCTAAACGATACGCTATAGTGCTTAACCAGGGCCAAGAGATACGCTGTAGTGACTAACAAAGGCTAAAAAAATACGCTGTGGTGACTAACCAGGGCTAAAAGATACGCTGTGGTGACTAATCAGGGCTAAAAGGTACCCTGTAGTGACTAACCAGGGCTAAAGAATAAGCAGTAATGACTAACCAGGGCTAAAAGTTACAGCGTTGGAACGAAAGTGCAACTGCGTTGTGAGAGCCACCTTCAGCGCCCGAGCTGAGCGGGCGGGTCGTGCATCACACTGCAGGTGGCGCGCGACAAAACGGTGCTTCTGCGTGATGCGGGGAAGGGGCGGGGAGGTGGGGGCCCTTGGGGGTCGCGCAGTAACTTACCGCTCGCTCCGTCTCACACGCGCCGCGCCGAGCGAACGCGTCCAGAACTTTCCAGGGAACGCGAAAGACCAACAGCGGGGCCGGCGGCGGCCACGAGATGGCAGGGGTGGAAGTGGCGGGATGAGCGACGGCCCGAGATGGAAGGCTCACCGCTTAGCAACAGCGAGGTCGAGATGGAGGAGGAGTTGGTGTTGGCAGAGACAGCGTCAGGGAGATCGAGATGGAGGGGTTGAAAGCGGCGGAGTTAGCGGCGAATCAAGGTGCAAGAGCCATCGGTCAGCAAAAGCTAGCCCGTGATAGGAGAGTTTGAGACAGCAGAGATAGGATGGTGATGGAGGGGAGGTGAAAAAATTTCCACGGGAATTATTTAAACTATGGAATGGATGAAGCCAACTGAAAGGGACGGATGGTGTGTGGAATTTGCTGATACCGGACCTCAAAGTATTTTGAGGCTTAAGTGCAGAGATCTAATATGGCATATGTGTAGTGTCTGCTGCAAGAAATAACACATACACCTCTTCCGAGAAACCGCTTTGCGCGCTAAGTTGCCACTGCGCCTGCCGCACGAGCGGCGACGCAACCCAACTAACACCTCCGCACCACGCAACAGGGGCAGCGGCGCAGAGCCCTACGCGCCTCAGCAGCAACAAAAACACAGCGGATGAGCGCCACAAGGCGTAGGATGCTGAAAACAGCAGTAACAACTTGAGTTCCGCGCATTCAGAATAAGGAATTCATTCCTACATGTTACGTTACATCGAGACTTACTGAAAAATGTTTGTGAGATAAAACAAATATTTTCTCTCGAGGTGAATTCAATTGCCGAGGCCAATTTGCCCTTCACCCAAACTTCTCATTGCAAGATACACTGAGACGTCAAGACTTGGTGCTCGCGGCTATACGCTCGGGCGCAGAATGTTACACTTCCCGACATATATCGCCGAAACATCGGCGTTACGTCGCCGTGTTCTGAAACTTGGATATTGCGGTTCGAAATATTCATACATCCTAAAAATACATCCATGCTGCTGTGGGGGAGTGAAATTCAGTGTGTGTTGGTGAAAATGTAGTGGAAACATTCTGAATAGAAAATTAAATTTAATGGAAGTGCAAATATTTTATCACACTGGGATTATAGCTCGAGGCACTCAGTTATCCAGACTGATGGTATGATGAAATGAAATGCAGAATCAAGTATTCCATTCGTGACAATTTAACGATCATATCGCGGTCGCCTTTCGCCCAGACATTCTCAATTCAATTCAATGATTCCTTATTTTAAGAGGAGAGACTCAGGCCATCAGGTCTGCTATTCCGTCACACAAGTTTCGCTACGCTCCTTTCACCATCTAGCTGAGAAGAAATCACTTGGGTGACGAAACAGGTGATCTGAAATTAGCTCAGAGGTTTCTTTTAGGCTTGAGGATCTCTTACATAGAGTTAATCAACAATATGCGACAGCCTGCATAACTTCCCCTCCGAAACAAAGCCTACGAAGGATATTCTTGCTTTTAAAAATCCATGGCTTCGATCGGGTTTGAATCCGCGAACATAAGCACAACAGATACGCTGACCGTTACAGCACCTCGCCACTATAGAGAAAGAACTCTAAAAAGAGACGGCTTTGAGAACCACTGCGTGGTTACTGCTGGCAGCATACGTGCAGGTTTAGTCCGTGTGCTCAATTTGTCAATGCGCTCGTACGCAGATGGCTCACTTGCAAAAGTACACTTCCTGCAAATCCAGCAACCAACATGGCCTTCATTTGTTTTTCTACCTATCAAAATTGTCCCTTGTTAGAGTATGGACGGTGTTATGCATCAACCGACTATGCGATATCATACATTTTTTTTAGATAATCGTGTTCAAAGATTTTATTACAGCTCTAAACACTGTAATTTAATTATTTCATTCATTGAAGCGCCAAACTACACAAACATGAGTGGAATATCTGGTTCTTACCTGCATAATGTGAAATTCAGAATAGCAGGTTTGAATATCTAGGTTTATATACGGTTGTTGTGAAACATAAAATCCTTTATGCGACTGATGGCGTTTTCATTTTTCATTAATTATCAGGCTATTTTTACAGATTTGGCACCAAACTTTTGCGTACACTTAGAACATGGTCCAATGCAATTAATGGAGTCCACATCTCATTTTTTCAAAAATGGCGCTTAGCCGGTTGATGCACAATACCGTCAAATTTCTTTTTAAATTCCCCTCTTCTGGGTGAAAAAAATTCAACCATTTAGATTTAGATTAGATTTATTATTAATTCTTCAATTAAGTATCATTACTTGATGGCAGAATATCTTAACATAAAATGCATTAAGGTTACATTGACTAACAATAAATTACAAGAGAGTAGTTAATTTTTAAAAAAACAATAATTAAGAAAAATAGTACATAGTTTCACAGCGCAAGCTCAACACTTAACTGTGATGCATTTCTTTCCCTCCACTACATAACTCTACACTGCACTACACGAATAGAAATACCTAACTAATAAATAACTTTGACCGCAAGATTTCGCGCGGAGTGCTTTCTGCGCGAGAGGGCGTGACGCGTGTGTTATTGGCACGAGTCGGCGACGGCCGCTGGTCACGCAACCGCACGCGCCACGCCACGCCTCGCGGCACGCTACCTTCGGCGCCCGCCGCTCGCGGCTTCACTTCCGCCGCGGTCAAATGCCAGCCCGGGGGCACGTTTTGAATTTGCACTAGACTTGTGCATGGGACTCGTTTCAGAGCTCCCTCATTGGACATTGCGGCGGCGCACGAAACGCAAGCGAGACATTTCTCTGAGACACATACTCTTTCAAAAGACAGTCAGACAGACAAAAATCTGTGGATAGCTGGTGCATTCGAAAAGAGTAGGGTGCTTGTGGGGAATATTAATGGTTATGAAAGTTGGTTAATGTAAAAAAGAGTTTGCGTAAAAAAAGGATTTATCGAATCGTGGAATCAACATTGATGAAATCTGATACCTGGGAGGTACTGGAGTTCGACAGACAGCTGCATCTCTACGTCACTATGATACGCGAAATGCGGACCAGACAAGAATTTCTTGAGGTGTGAGAAAGATGGAAATATCTGAGAGCGAGATGAGGACAATACGGTGTGTGGTTAAACACCTCCCAGTTGAACTCCTGCAGATGTGAGTCGACCTGTGTGTGTCCACAATACAAGGAAGTTTTTTTTTCATGAAATTGTTGTTTTTGTTTTCGACGTAGGGAAACGGTACTTCCTCGAAGCGTTACGAACTTTCCTATTCCTCCAAGGCAGAGATAAACGATAGGATTGTGCAGCACGTTACATTCAAAATGTCTTAACAGCCCTGAAATAAATGATACAAAATAATCAAAAAAGTCACTTGATGATAGTGGTATTCATCATTTTAATAATTGAAAGTAAATATTTTAGAATGTCATCTAAAAACATTGCCATTAAAACGCTGTGAAAACGTATACATGGAGGTACAGTATATGTGTGAAAAAAAAACAACAAAAAAGGACTGTATACAGAAAGTAAGACTATATTTTCTTTCCTTCGTGGGTCATTTTCTAGCATCAAGGTAAGTCGATTTCGGCAATTCGCACTGGGTACCCTCTTTGTCCTGCATGGGGACACGTTTGTATTAAGCTTTACACTAGATATGCGGGCTTCTTTGCCTGTGGTCTCTCTCACAAGGCACTCTCACTTCCGCCACAACACACATACATGCAACAGCATGCCCATGGCGGACTCGAAACCGGGACCCACCGGACCGAGGCTCTGAGTCGGCACACGCTCCAGCAATGTCGGCTATCTAGGTCGACAAAACGGCTAAGACTAGATTTTATAAAAACAGTATTTTCTCCGGATGACAAGAATTACATAAATGTCAGTTATTATTGAGTGTCCCCGATTTCTTCATTAATGTAGGATTGTCCAATTCTTATCATTGCAGCATTGATTATTATTAATATGTTCAATGGATTGTTGCAAACAACTTCTTGTAAGTGACATTATACATAGAATGAGTGTTGGTCTGACGCAGAGGAATTTTAATTACCAAATAATTGAGTGCCCTATGAATTTTAAGAAAGCAACTTTTGAAGAAAACATTACAAAACGTGAACCCGGCTAGAAATTAATGGAAATGTCCTTTTCAAACAAAAGGTAGCTTTTGTTTCGTGTAGTTCGAATAATATTTCTGAGACAAACAACAATTTTAATGACTTCCATTCTTTCGTTGCCTTTGATTTTAACTTTTCCCTCAGTTTCAAAGAATAAATATTAAATGCGCTAGTGAAATACCTCCAAAAGCATTTGATTTTCTACGCCAATTGAAATTCAAAAATACTCTACACAATTTTCACGCTCGTCATGCTCTGCTGCTTTTTGTAACAACCGCCATTTTCGCTCATTGTCACACTCGGCAGCCACGAACGCTGTTCTCGATCTGGACACGCTACGTCGATCTCTCGCAACAACCGACGTCGCGTTTTCTGAATCGCGAACACGAACGGCCCATCACATCAGTCATGACGTTCCGCCAGATCCTTTTTAACTTTTAGCACTCAACCAACTCCATTAGCGAGATCAAACGGGCCAAAAATCGTCGCGCTCCGCTACAGATTGCGGTGCGACGCTAATGAGCGGAATTACGTATCATAATCAGCCACCGTCAGAAAATGGCGGCGGCGCGCGCCATTCAGATCGAATTACGACAACCTCCGGGCGGCGCCGATAAATTGTTATCTGAACGCGCCCGCGCCGCGCCGCGCCGCGATCGTCCACCGGTCAACGTCATTCCGAATTACGCGTTTTAACGTCGCTCTTGTTATTAGTGGAGTGACGGTTGGCACGGCACGCGCAGCCAATGCGATCAGCCGGACGCCATGTTGATTGGGAATAGTTTCTTTTTAAAAAAAAACGGATTTCGTGTATTGCATGTGCACTACTTAGTGGCCGTCGATAAATTACGTAGATCAAGTAGATTGTAATGTTTATGAAACTTTTTTTAAAAAATTAAAAAAAGTTTCATAAACATTACAATCTACTCTTGTAGACTAATAAGCAATTTTCTGTTGACCTAAATTACTATCAAATATAGTAATTTAGTAATCCCCTTAGTTTCAAATTGAATTTAAAAACACACTTTCTTGTGTTTGTAGATACACTGGTATTTGAGTTCTTAAAATACTTTGTCATCTTACTTTATATTAGTTCGAATGGTTTCTTTCTCTTCAGTCTTCTCAATAGGTTTTGTTTAGTCCAAGAGAAGAATTGCTTCGCGATTGTCGTATTGGTTCATCCATTGCTTCAACTTTCAGGTCTTTGTATACAAATTACGTAACACAAATTTCGTGTTCTGAATGCACTCGCTGCCACCGGAACACTCACCTGTTACGAGTGCTTGACCCTCTAAATAATACGTAACACTCATGACAAGACCCCCCCCCCTCCCAATTACAAAAGTAAATATAAATTCCCGGCGTTGCCCAGACTTTCTACATGTCCAATCTTTGTCAAAAAAGGAAAAATATCAATATTATATAAACCACTGTCCTTAAGATTATTTTTTTAAATGAAATTCGTTCAAGTTTTTAAATAAAATACTATAATTTTCTGGCGGAATTTATTACGAACCACCTATTAGGTTAGAAACAACTATCAGCTCTGACAGATTACGAATCATACAGTACAGCAGTTCAGCTCTTTGGGGGAGGTAGTTAGGGATGCGCGCGCACACAGCTAGCGATCCTCATGCAGGAAAGTAAAACCGTTGAGAAAAGATGAAGTCAACGCCATCTTGAATTCACGCTCACACCCGTGAAGTCAACGCTGTTTTGGTTTCCAGAGGGCGTTGCTGAAGTACACTGAAATTATTTGTGAAGTTGCAGTGCTCCTAATAATAAGATTGGTGACAATTTTTCAATGAATAACGCGTAGGCGAGACATTTTTTGACAACAAGCTGTGCATACGCCATCGTGAATAACGCACATGCCCTTGGTCTGTTGCGCCAATTGAATAGGAATTAGAAAATACCATGAATTAATATTGAATATTTTCGTAGTAATCTAAACTTTCAATAAAAACATCATTCCATCAATGTAAAAATACTTCCATTGATTGTAACAATTCATAATATATCACAACTTTTTAATATATTTGTATTTTTTATTTAATTTGTTAGTATTTTAATATTTTGGTATAAGGCTGTTTCTACGCCGCAACCCCCAGTTCGATTCCCGGCCGGGTAAATCTTAACTGTGCGCTTTCCTTACAAACATCCTAGTACTTATTGCTGTGTGACGATGAGAAAACCCACCCTAAAGTTACGAAGACCCGTATGTAGGGTGAAGGGCTGTCTTCGTGCTAACCACACAAACCCGTTTTTCCATGGCCGAGAGGATGGGTCGTCCAAGGCCAGTAGCAGGCTGTAGAGATATAGGACAGGACAGGTAAAAGGCTGAAAAAAGGGAATAATTTCACCAAATGTTCAAAACTTTTAAAAGTATGTGTCAGCATTACGTAACACTTAACTGTGATCCCTCCCCGTAGGTAACGCGCCGCACCGCTGTCACAACTCCCCTCCCCCCTTTAGTGTTAAAGCGTCCCTTACCTGTACAATAAAACCAGTCTCAAGCGGTTATTTCCCGGGGCGGCGGCTTCCCGGAGGAAAGTGGAAGTTATGAGAACCCCTGGAAAGGATCATCCGGACTCATTTTTATTTTGAAAATACAAATGTTGTTTGTTAATATAATTTTGTTTTCCCGTATTTTGTATAGAAAATTATTGAACTAGTTATTGTTCCCGTTTCATACAATTTTAAAATATGTTTTACAAATACGAACACTATAGAAATTCGTCCTAAAATGCTCTTTATGATCGAATATTTAGTTTATAAAATTGCACTTAATACATGTACAAAAATGCTCTTTAAAAGATACGTGTAATATATAACACGTAATTTGACCGCTACCGTATCAGTAGAGCGAAATGCTTATTAGTGTATGCTAGATATCATTAACCTCTCTGCAATATTTGGCAAATGAGAACACATCCAATAAGTAAATGACCCGAATATTTTCATCGTGTGGAAAATCCCATCCACAATGGCATTTGAACTGCAGTAAAATATTTGCTGTTATTTGAACAGCGTTTATGTGATCGCATTCTGAGAATACACAGTTTTCATGTACAAATTGTATATTTTCATGCATTTAATTTATTGAATAGTACACCTGAATTAATCACAGATCTGCATGTAAACATTACGGGAATTATCTTTTGTGTTAAAAATTTTGTCGTAATACCGGTAAAATTTTGAATCGAAAATTATTGTGAAAAGAGCAAAGACCATCCAACAGTGGGTAATGTTAGTCCTTAGTTCGCGGCATGTGAAGTGAGGAGACAAATTCGCAAGCATTTAACTGTTAAATGTTACGAACTTATAATATTACGAGTTGTTGTATCTATTATCTAGATGAGTAATTGAATTATTGGAATGAACATCCCCAAAATCGCACAATTTTGGAATCCAATTTTCCCGATGAATACACTAAATACCACGATCACCTGAAAGTTAAATTGAAGATGATTTAGGATGTATTGTGATGTACTTGATATATCATTGTCTGCATTACAATGAAAATAAGCTGTCTTCTTTTTGGTCACATTTAAAACGGCAAATAAATCTATGGTGAGTGGGTTAACGTTCTTAAGTCAATTTTTGGCAAAATTAGGTAAGGTACTGAAACTACAAGTTAAGTATATTTTATTTGAGTAAAACGATCGAATTCGTGTTGCCTCCTAATGAAAAAAAAGCGTGGAGAAATCTAGCTTAATCGGCTTAATAGAGGTTACGGCTCAATAATCTAACCGTTGTTTTTTCCAAACTAAGATTTTTCATTTAAGAGCTTTCACCCCGAGACCACATAAATATTATCCTTTCCTGCAGTCGTGCAGATTTACTTTTCGCGTTCTGGCCTTTACAATCCGTAGACTTTCTCTCTTAGCTCTCTTTTTATTGACTGTCCCCGGTGCCGTTAACACTGCCCCTCACCAAGCAACTCTGACGCTGCTCTCAACTTCCACGTTAATATCTTCGTGACAATTTGTGCCCTCCCCTGTGTCCAGTCCTTTCCGCGCCGCACTTGTTACGTCCCACCACATCGTTGCATTGATTGATTATTTGGGTTTCCAGGCGCGTCAACTCGTGCGGGCGCTCGTCTCGTGAGGGTAATGGAAGTTTTATTTCGGGAGACGTCACACGCTGGATGGTGAGATCCGAGGCCGTTTATGCTCGTCGTTTAGCTGCGTTTTACTCATTCACGCATCTCCCACCTACGGGGCACCACCCACTCAAGACAATCCCTAAGCTCCCGACCGGTCTCCCGGCGTGTGTGGGAGTGTAGTGCATGTTAAGTGTGTGTGTAAGGGGTGAAGATAGGACATGGACGATGAAGGAAAGATGGCACGCGGTCCGTGACCCGTTTGTCAGGGTACTTCTCCGGCATTCGCCTGATGCTGATCGGCGAAACCACGGAAAATAATCAACCCAAGCAGCCGTCCGCTAGAATTCTCCTCCAGACAGCGACTGAATTCGTCCCAGTCATGTGTTAGTGTTGAAAATCCTGCCACCGTGGGGAGTGGAACCCTAGAAACTCCCGGACAGAAGCACCGCAGTGGCATCAGTTGATGACCCTGAGCTTCCTCGGCCGGTCGCACCGTTGAAACGTCGCAGCTGTCTAGCTCTCTACACTTCCCAGCGGCCTGCGGTCAGGTCGCATTTGCACCCAATCAGTTTTCCTGCAACTTCCCTTCAGGGTCTGCCTGTTCTCTTGGCCTCCCATCAGACCGCGCTCGGACCCTTCCTTGTTTCGCTGCCACTAAGACGACGTACAGATTATCTTCGACGAATTTGTGCCATTTTTTTCTCACGCCTTCATTGAAATAGGGTAACGTGGCGTGTTCGTTTATTGGAAATCGGGATATTTACGAAAATATTGGCATGTGGAGTTGTTATTTGTAAGTCTTTTTGTGTAGTTCTTTCTAGTATGATGCATGCTGTATACATTATGTATGAAAAATGTAAAGGGGAAGAATGGATAAGAGGGAGAAAAATGAAAAGGGAAGACCAAGCGAACTTTCTTTTAAAAGGAGTCGATTAATGAAAAATGTTGGGAATCCTTTCTTTATTCGCTAAGATTTACTCCGACACCGCCTGCCCTTACTACTCGATTTTAGCCCTTTTCACTCCCCTTGGCACCTTCCCTAGTCTCTCATGCCCACTCCCCGCAGTGGCCTGTTAAGAATATCGACTGTTAGACTTTCTATAGATGAACAGACGTTATTTCTTATGAATACACCAACGCATGTTTCAATATAATCTAATACATAGCAACCAGCGTCATTGCTTTATTTTCAGCAGGAACACAACAATATCTAGAGATGCTGTCCTCGTTGCTACGATCTGCAATATAATATCCAAAGCGTGAGATAATTTCATCTATCATGGCCCCTGTATATAAAAGGAATACAGATTGTAAACGGAATACTCATACTTCATAAAATAAAAATGCAAGGATAACTATCTTATTCTAATAACTTACTAGAACATGCCTGTAAATTGTATGTATTCAGTATTTTGGGGTGGATTGTCCGAGTTTGTCGGAGAGCTAACAGTGTCTCCCATGCCTTGGCCAGGTTTTTCAAAGATCGCTTTTTAACTGGTAAGTCATGTAGCAACCACAGTGATAGTTTACAATGGGACGGACGGACGATAGTGGGAACACGACAGGCAGGGACAACACCAGCACACACAATTATCCCTACCAGAGGGGGATTTGGAACTCGAGTCCCTTCGAGTCGAGGAACCTACGGCCCTACAGTCGTAGCGACCTCGGCTATCCAGACCAGCTTGGCCAAGTTTAATTCCCACGCATGAGGGGTAAGATACACATGTGGCGAACATGACGTATTCTCTTCACCAGAACTAGCGATCTCTACCTGCTTGAGATTTTCTGCGTCAGTTACAGAAACAGACGATTTTAAAGGAAAGCTACAACTGTTTTCACCTCGACGGGGAATCAAAGCGGGAATCCCAATAATGGAAGCTAGTATGCTGAAACGAGCCATCCTAGACGCACACTTGCCAGAATACATATTAATCGTACACTAAGCAACAATGATGTAATGATGGGTATTAGTGCACGAGTGTGATTTTACAATACGAGCGACGAATGAGTATCATAAACTTCACTCGAGTATATTAATACCTTTACATCGAGTTTCAATCGGTTCTTTTTCTACGACTTCTATAAGTTAAACTTTTACATTGAATCGTTTCGTGACAGTTGGCATGAAGGATTCAACCATGGCCACCTACCGAACAGCTCCCTAACCCTACCCTCGCATGCTGCCGCAGGTGGCTGTGGTTACTATTCCACCTGCGAGGGAGTACTGTGCTAGGCAGCTAGAATCAAAGTGAATTACGATCCAATTTATTTGTAATAATATTCCACGAAAAAATACTAATAAAAAAATTACAACTGACAAGCATAATATAATATCAAATGTAATGGTAATGTACACAATCGAACGAAACATTCACTAGCACGATTCTCAATGATTAATTAAAAGTCAATACTTGGTTTGTAAACTCCCCTGTGATTGGTCAAGAGCCTGTATCATAATGAAATCTGTATCCCAATGAGTGTCATTATGCAACTGATTGCAGCCATCAAATGCCAGCATTATACAATGGAAATATACTAATAAATGAAATTGTTTATTAACTACAAACGAGTAGAGCAATAAGAGTTAATTAAATTTAAATGCGTAAGTTATCAAAAATGACGAAAGAGCGAATTCTGAAACGGCAAATTCGAAAACGCGAATGTTTCAATTATCGAATCTCCAATATTGTTTGGACACGTTTTGTTACCCCATTCCCATCCTCATTATTCACTCAATACTCCCTTCCCTGCTCATAACATTGCCTCGCTAGCCCTACCACATCCATTTCGACGGCAGGTAGATGGCGCCTGCGCCCCGCCTCGCCGCCATTCACACCTAATCAACGGCTGCCGAGAACAAAGTTATCGTTCCGCGGAGGGGAATTCAGCCATTACGGTAATTTGACGACGCGCCAAATTCAAGCGTCGTGTTTCGCGGCGGCATTAAATGTGCACGCGCGGAGATGGCGGAGGCGGTGAGATGAAAGGGAGGTGAGGCAGCGCGAGGTGAAGGGAAGTGAGACGAGGGGAATCTTCTGCAAATGTGATTCCTCCTCAGGAGCGCAGACGCCGAACAGCCGCGCGACCAAAGAGGGGTCTTGAGGTTGTGCTCTCGGAGCTATTCGTTTTTATGTTACAGTCGCATTAAATTGTACTAGCTGAACCCGTGCGATTACATCGCACTGAAGGGATGCTTTCCGCTTCCAGCCACATGTAGAAATACACGTTGGCCACGTGGGTAATACCGCGTGCAAAGGCTTCTTGCCAGCTGGCGTATGCTAGACGAATTACATAAATCCATAGATATCACATAAAAGATATATAAGAACATACACAAAATTTTACATTGAACACTTACAACACAATTGATAAATAGTCGCACACATGTTTGTCTTAACGGAACGCACAACAGATTTCCGCTTCCCGCCGCTTCGATTCACATGCGACAACCACGTGAGTTCTCCTGTGGCGGATGGTGTGCGCATAACCGCCATCTTGACAGGCAGCGCGCGGAGGGCACGCTAACTATCCCAGCCGCAAAGTTCAAACAACAAAAGTTTCCTAGCATTTTATTAATAACGAAAAGCTTCGTGATTTGCAATATTTAGTGACCTCCATTCCTGATTTTTTTATCTTTTTTTTGGTACCTCATTTGTTAAAATCCGTTCACTATGAGCCGAGTAGGAGGGACAACAAATTCACGGTTTTAACGAAAATAATATATATGATGATATGTGGTGTAGCATGCTCTAAAATTATCAGTTTTGTTCATTCTAGTTAGCTTTCTATCCTCTCCTGTCCTGTAGCGCGACAGCCCGCTATGGGCCTTGGCAGGCCAGCGGTAACCCAGCCTCTGGGCTGTGATCAGGGATGTGTGTGGTTAGTACGAAAACATCCCTCCATCATATATAGGCTTAGGGTGGGCTTTCTTGTCGCCACATAGCAATAGATACTGGTACATTTGTGAGGAAAGCACACAGTTATAATTTACCCGAAATCGGAAATCGAAAGTTAGCAACCTACTGTAGATAAAATGGCTTTCACTTTCTCGCTACTACTTACGCAGAAGAGAGAAATTTATAATGCGAAATTTGCGGCAGAAAAACTCTTATTACAGGGCCCTGGTGACGACAAAGTGGATAAACAGAGTTGCTAAATTTAGAAAAACAATTCTCTAGTACGTGGTGTAGCCAGAATCCGTGCTTTGTGGGTCCTCGATATCGGAAAATCGAAAAACGGCTAAACGTCTGTCCGTCCGTGAACAACGCTAGTGGCTAAACCGTTCAGTCGATTTGCTCCAAAATTGACATTCCTGAATTGATCTGTTTAATGTCGCGGCTCGTTGAATTTGAAACCGATGTTTTAAATTTGGGAGTTCCTCTACATGAAGCCCTTGGGACATTTTCAAAATTTTCATAAACATGGCTCCATCACTTTTCATTAAATTATGTTGTTAGTGGGATGGATGTTCAAGAGATGTGGGTCTCATATTTGCTGAAAACTCTGATTTTTCGAAAATTGCAAAAGTTCAAAAATTTTTTCGGAGTCTTCAACTAAAATATGTAAGTTGAAGAGTTTTTCTCTCAATGAAATCTGTTTCCTACAGCTTTATTTTCAAAAAAGAACGTGTAAAATTTTTCGAATATTTGAATACTTTTTTGCGTAATTTTGGCTGAAAATACGTACGACAAAGTACGTACTGTTTTAGCAGCACTAGTTGTTTACGCCAGATTGTCGCATTATCATATCGCAATAATGCTTTCAATATCTGAAATTAACACAACCGAGGTGAGTTCATTAATATATTTTTTCTACATATAAAACTTAAACAAAGATATTTCTCGTAACATGGAAGAATTTAAGAATTTCTTTATGTCAGCTATTACGGTATTGTTAAACTTAAGAATATTATTGCGAAATATTTTTAATTAGGAATTTCATTTCAAAGAGGAAGATAACATTAGTGGGGTCCTCCCTAAAGAGGTATCTCCCACCAGCGGGTCACCTGTACATGTAAGTGTGTATGTGTGTAAGTAAGGGGCGAGGATAGGACATGGAAGAGGAAGGAAAGATCGTGCGCCTTCCTTGGCCCATTTGTTAGGGTACTACTCCGGCATTCGCCTGGTGTTGATCGTAGAAATCACAGAAAACTACCTATCAGAAGCCGGCCGCTAGAAGTCTCCTCCGGACAGCGACTGACTTTTACATACGTACTAAGCCAGTGTCGAAAATCCTGCCCCCGCCTGGACTCGAATCTATCTCGACTCTGATCTTCCGGTCAGAGGCACTGCAGTACCATCAGTTTATGCACTGAGCCTCCTCTTCCTGTCGGAGGAGCGACATGTGAGGGAAATGAATGTTTTCCTATAAGGGAGGGCAATGAAGGCGCACGGTTCGTGTGCTAGTGAAGGGACTTCCAAGCGGGAAGGGAGCGGGGAGAGGGGGAGAGGAGGGGAGGGGACGTTGGCAAGCGACGCACGTCGCGGTGCGACGCAAATCGGATCCAATCACGACGCACACAAACAGCGCGCTGCGCCGGCCGCTCGCACGCTGTTTTCGAAACAGCCTCGACCACTTCCCCAGCCCTCTGTTGCCACAACCTCTGGCCCTCAGTTGCTCAAAACGCATCAGTATATCGTATGCGATATATAACTGTTTATAAGTGAATCCAGTCATATATCCTTTTCGAATTACTGTATTATTGTTATATCGAGGGACGAAGAGTTGCTGTTAACGAGCGGCGTCCGTTAAGCATTCAACCGCCCACCGTCCCTAAGTAGACCCTTCGCCATCTTTAGCTGCAACTAATTATAGTTTAGATTGGTCTTAAGTCAAGAGCCGGTTACTTTTCGTTCATGTTATTTTCCCCGCAAGGTTCTGATAGTACGAAAGTGTTGGACGGCGCCCGAGCGATAGCGTTCCAAGTACACTTATTTTGAAAACAAACATATCGTGAGACTATTATGTAAATGTGAGGGTATTATGTTTATGTATGCGTTACTGAACCTTCGAACCGCTTCATGGATTGCTCCCAAATTTGGCACGATTCCTTCTGCGCGACCAGGAATAAAAAAAATAAAATATCGGTTTCAAATTCCAGGAGCCTTGAACTAGTAAAAACGATTGGGGTATATCAATTTTGAAGAAAATCGGGTGAACGGTTTAGGCGCTAGCGTTGACCACAGACGGACAGACGGACGTTTTGCCGTCAATCGATTTTGCAGTATCACGAAAAAACTGAACATGAATTTTGACTACACCACGAGATAGAGGATCTTTTCCCCTAAATTTAGCAACAGGTTTCATCCACTTTTTCCTCACCAGACTCCAGCTATAAGAGTTTTTCTGGGGAAAAATTAGCCGTTTTCTGGCGCACGATTACATAACTTTCTCTTCTTACGAAGTATTCGTAAGACGAGAAAGTAAAAATGCAGTTTCGATTCAGTGTGATGTTCCAACCGAGCGAAGTGGCCCAGGGCGCCGCGCGCTGACTTCGCATTCGGGAGGCCCGGGTTCAACCCTCTTGCCCGCGGTCCTGACCAGCGTTTCCCTCCGCCATCCAGACGAGGGCTGGGGTGGTTTCATTGAAAGGCCGCGATCGCGAAACCGGCGTTGCCAGACGAATTTGTTAATATAATACATGAGGTCACAAAGGTTAAGCGAATTTGAGACATCGCGGGTTCCTGATTGGATGATCTAGCAGGAACCCCGGGATCTAAAGGCGTCGAGACCAATTGCCCTTTAGTGGACATTCAGTGGCTAAATACAAATTGAAATGTTGCCCCAGATTGTGTTGTAACTGTATCGTAGTAGTTGTTTGTTAATCATATGTGATCAACTCTGATAGATTATCTGTAATAGATAAGCTATGGATAGTTTTCTGGAATACATCCGTAAGTACCCTATGTATTAAAACCATGGGAATATTGTGAAGTATTAAAACTATATTATTATTATTATTATTATTATTATTATTATTATTATTGTTGTTGTTGATAAGAAAGAACTTAATTTCTAAGTCAGTAAATTGACATTTCGCTCATCATATTTTTATTTAGAAATTCATTTAATTACTATCCAAAATATTTTTGAGCTATATCGTTGCTGTTTTCACTTCATAAAGAATCATATTCATTATATTCTTAAAATCATTTTGCATGCAACTTTTTTATATTTAAACTAAATATTTTAAAAACTTAATTCTTACAATTTATTTTATTCATTAAATGTTTTATTTAAATTGTATCTAACAAAATCATATTTTAATCTTTTGAAAAATTAAAGTGAGATTCTTCTATTTTCTTTGCTATCGTTTATTACTCTCATGTCATCATTGCTTTAATTATCTTATTACTATAAACTCACTGCAATACATACAAAATCAACATATTTTGCGTAGGAAGTCGGTATCTTGTGGATGGTGTGAAAGAAAGGTTTTTCAAGAAACACCTCTTATCTTCAATGTTTTGCCATGCAAGCCCGTAGATTAAGTTAACTGGTATAAGTATCTCACTCAGGAGCAGGAGTCAGGAAGCAAATTTCAGAGAATGAATTAATAACACATTTTAGGTGATTGAGCCAATTTGATGATTTCATACAGAAAAAAACTATTATTTTCAACGAAACTGACATATCTGTCATGACTAAATATTAAAACTTTTCTGTAAGCTACTTTTACCATTTTCAAAATAACTACCAAAGGCAATTTATTAGAAAAGTGCAAATTTATCACGAATTTTTGCTGTTCCAAAGAATGAAATCCAAAAGGATTGTTCTTTTACAAGAATTCTCCACCCGAGTACTGCGAAAGCCATTTTTAAAAATTCACTCGAGATTGAATTGACAGTCCTTGGACTTGTTCATTAGTTCCGGTATGGAAATACGCCAGAGCTGTCCTTTTTGCTACAGAGATCGAACCGATAGAAAATACATTGCGCTCGTGAGCTCCTCTGTGGCAGGAAAAAACATTATTGATGGCTCCTCTCCGGCAGGTGGCCGCGCGGGCGGGGCTGCTGGACGGAGGGGGAAACGGAATACGGCGGAGATACGTGGGTAAGGGCGGGACGAGGTGGGAGAGAACAGTGGGTCGGTCGGGCAAGGCGGGGCGGGTGGGATGGGACAGGGCAAGGCAGGAAAGTGCGGGTGGGGACAGGCTGGGAGAGGACGGTGGGAGGGAATGGTGGGTCAGATTGGAGAAAGGCGGGGCGGGTGGGATGGGACAGGGCAAGGCAGGAAAGTGCGGGTGGGGACGGAGTGGGTTCAGGCGTGGCGTGGCGAATATTGATTTATCGATTCTTTGTTAGTGATTGTGGGCGCGTCAACTACTACGTTCATAAATGCCGTAATTGTAGTGCATGTTTTTCCTCGGGTTGCAGCAGTCTTACCCCCTGGATGGCGAGATCCGGCGCCGACCTACCGTTGGCTAGCGGGGTTTTCCCCAAGCAAGTTTCTCCCATCAGCGGGGTCCCGCCCCAGTCGGAAAAAGCTCTCAAGCTCCCCACCGTTCTCCTGTCATGCATAGTACATGTTAGTGTAGGTGTGTGTATGTAAGGGGTGAGGTTAGGACAAGGAAGAGGTAGGAAATTTCATGCGCGGTCTATGGCCCGTTTGTTATGGTACTGCTCCGTCATTCGCCTGGTACTGATCGGTGAAACCACAGAAAACTAACGACGGAGCAACCGGTCGCCATAATGCAGCAAAGACAGCCAAAGTAAAAAAGGGAATGAAAGGAGTGATGGAGACGGAAGCGGGGTGCGGCAGACGGTCCAACAGGCAGGCCGCGGCGAGTCAAAACGAAGTTCGAACAGGACAGAAACGGGGCGAGACGGGAGGGGAACACGGTCCCCACAGCGAGTGGTAAGGGTCGTGGGAGCCTGGGAAGTGCACAGTCGAGCAGATTCAGGCGGCAGGAGCGAGGCGAGACGGAGCAGGGATAGGAGGCGGGGAGAATGCAGTGATTAACAGTGATTCTGGGTGCGTCACATGCTAAGGTCATTAGCCCCGTAAATGTAGCGCAGAAGGTTTGCTCAGGAGGTGACGGTGATCTTGCAGCGTTGGATGGCGGGATGATCCCGACTTACCGTCGGCTAACGAGGTTTTCCCCATCGAAGTTTTTCTCAACGAGGTTTTCCTCAACGAGGAATCTGCCACCAGCGGACAGCTCCCCAGTCGGGACAAGTTCTCCCGACCGGTCTCCCGGCATGTGTGATAGTGTGGTGCGTGAGTGTGTCTGTAAGGGATAGGATGAGACTCAGAATGGTTAGGAAAGATCGCGCACGCGATACGTTTGGTAGGGTATTGGTCCAGCATTCACCTGCTATTGATCGCAGAAACCACATAAAAACTACCGGCCACTACAATTCACCTTAGAGAGCGTCTGAATTCGACCAAGCTGACAAACCAGTGTCGAAAATCCTGCAGCCGTCGGGAATTCAACCTAGGATCTTACGGTCAGAGATGCACCGCGGTGAATTATGCATGGTCCAGCTGAAAGGGACGATGTAACGCGGTGAAGGAACGGGCGAGGTCGGGTTGGACGGAAAGGACGAAGCAGGGATGGAAGCAAATGCGGGAAGGGATGAGTCGGGCACGACGGAGCAAGCGGGGTGAGGGTCCGGTATATAGTGGGACGGTATATGAGTATGTCAGGGTGTAACGTTTCGAACAATACCAATGTTTATTTACATTTTTTTACATTGTTATTTTTGTAAATAAGAAACATATGATGTACTCAGGTTGATAGTGAATGAGGTTAGCAACGGTTATTGATGAGATACAGAGAGAGAATTGAACGAAAAACGTGTTCTAGAGGAATATGTGAAATCTATTTGTACAAAGTGAGAAGATACAGTATTGAAGTACATTGTACAAAAAAGATGTAAATAAAAACTAAAATACGAAAGAATTGAAGTGTTACTACTAAAAAAAAGTAGTTACAGTAATTGTAACGGAAGATTCTACAAAAAAAAGTGTTGGCAGAGTCTGACGTTACAAGGGACAGTATGAGGATGAAGGATGGGAGACGAATGGGAGAGCACGGTGAAGCGAGCGAGACAGGGCAGGTGCATGGTCCAGTTGAAAGGGACGAAGTAACGCGGTGCGGCAACGGGTGAGGTGAGATTGGACGGAGGAAGGACGAAGCAGGGAAGGAAGCAAGTGTGAGAGGGAAGGAATCGGGTGAGCCAAAGAATGAGGGTGAGGTATGAAAAACGGAGGGAAAGGCACGGCAGAGCCAGCGGGGTGAGGCCGACGGATGGTCCAGTCGGGCGGTATGAGGCCAAGCGAAGCGAGACGGTATGAGCGCGACAGGGACAGGATGAGTGTGACGAATTGGACGGACAGAGCAAGGCTGGGCGAGAGGGGTGGGGCGGGGAGTGTCCAGCTAAAAGGGACAAGATAACGTGGTGCAGCAACCGGCGAGGTGAGGCTGGACAGAGAAAGGACGAAGCGTGGAAGGAAGCAAGTGCGAGAGGGGAGGATTTGGGCAAGACTAAGCCAACGGGGTGAGGCTAACATACGGTCCAGGCGGTCGGTATGAGGGAATACGAGGCGGGGCGGTATAAGAGTGCGTCAACGACAGGATGAGGGCGAGGCAAAAGACACGAAGGGGAAGGCACCCCAGAACAAACGGGGTGAGGCTAACGTATGGTCCAGTCGGACGGTATGAGGGAAAGCGAGACGGGACAATAGAAGAGCGCGACAGAATGAGGGAAAGGCAGAGGGGAATGAAGTCATAGCACGGCGGAGCGAGCGACACAGAAAGAGTGTACGGTCCAGCTGAAAGGGACGAGTTAACGCGGTGCAGCAACGGGCGAGGGGAGGCTGGACAGAGGAAGGACGAAGCAGGGAAGGAAGCGAACGCAGGAAGGGATGAGGCGGGCACGACGGAGCCAGCGAGACGAGGCAGGCGTACGGTCCAGTCGGGCGGGCCGAGGCAAGGCGGGGCGGCCCACTTGTTGGCGGCGTATTGATTGACCCGGTGGCTTTTATTGGGCGTCGTAATTGCTTTAAATAATCAATGGGCGCTCGCCCGTCCGAGCGGCTTTCGCCCCCGCCCCGCCCCGCCCCCCGGGCGAGTCGCCTTCGCCCCTTGTCACCTGCGAGGTGCCTCGTCCATCACGTCCGCCCGCCCCCGCCCCCACCCCCTCCCCCACCCGGCCGGCCGGCGGGCACGTCTTCCTCGCCGCGTATCCCTAACGTCGTATTGCCTTCCGAATGACGCAGACGCGTGAACGCGATGGCACGCCTTTTGAATAAAATCGTCCGAAGCAAAGGGGATCTGCATGCTTTGCTTTTAAGTTTTTCAGTGAAATTGTCGTGTATTCTTTTTGCTTACACATACCTTTATCAAAGAGAATAATTTTTTTTAGAATTTTATTATTGCTATATTTTTATAATGTTATAGCTTTATAACAATTTATATTTTGCTTCTTTTAAATTTTCTAAGATAACTGGAGAGCCGCTTGGTACAAATAACTGGTACTATTCTTTGCACGTTTCGCTAGAATTGTACATTAGGGAATTCTTACTAAGTCTTCATATACTCCATGACGTGTGTTTCGATTTTACGGTGAACGTGACTTCATTGGAGTTAGCCTTCGTTTCATTTTGTTCAGAATAAGGTAATGCGCATACTAATTTTAACCCAAGCAATTCATACAAATGTAATAACTAGAGAAATTAATTACATCATTATTGTGAGTTTCTCCAGAAGGGGCATTTACCCTCAACATACTGTTGGGGTATTTTCACAGAGTAAAAAATTGACGTGGGTCATCAGAACGTGTAACAGAAACTTTGGAGAAACATTCTTACACACGACGAAAATCGAAACCGCGACCTGTCGCATCAACGCTTTGATTTGGTTTGCATTCTAGACGCCACTTATGCAAATCCACTTGACTAGGAATGAACACGATATGAATGAAAATAATAAGAATATGGTACAAATAGATTAAATGAATCTATTCATTGTTACTTGTTAAAATTGCGCACGGGGCACTTCCATCACAACGCGTTCGTTCGCGCGTTGTAAGCTAACTCTAGTTCGCAAACATAATTCAAAAATTAAAATATCTTAGATTGCGAGTTCTGGATTTATGAATCGTTTAAGTCTTATCTCCTTGGATTCTGTGTTCATTATTATATTTGCAAATCTTACTTCGTTTAAAACATTACGGAGTTTCCCAGTTTTCAGAGTAAGATGTATTGTAATCCAAACAAACATATTCAAATATACTAACATTTCTTCCTCGTTTACAGTCTTATTTTCACTTCTTCACCGCGTCGCATGGTGTTTCCCGGTTTTATTCATCCGAACAACTACAAGTATGGCTTGGATCAGCGTATCGCGTCTGGCAGATATAAATGCCACGCGATAATGACGTATTACTGATACAACCAGTAATACACGGAAATATTCGTGTGACTGATGATAATATTGATGAAGGTGACAAATGCATAAAGTGCGAGGTGATTAATGGCGGGACGTCGCAGGGCGCCGAAGAGGAGGGCGGGGAAGGGCGGGGAAGGGCGGGCGGAGGGCGGGGGACTTTCGGGAAAAATGGATTCGGCCGAGTGTCGATCCCGAACACAAAGGGCGAGAGGTAATGGGGACATTTTTCACTACGGGCATAACAGTTAATGTAAAACGCCCCCTCCCTTTCCCTTGGCCTCCCACCCCGATCGTCATTGCCCTGTCCGCCCACGGCCGAGTCCTGGGTTCAATTCGTTGCGTAGAGACCGGGGGAGGTGGCTCAGTGCATCAACTGAGGTCGCTGCGGGGTCTCTGACCGGGAGGTCCCAGGTTCGAGTTCCGACGGCGGCAGGATTATCGACACTAGCTTGTCAGCTAGGTCGAATTCAGTCGCTCTGTGTAAAATATATCTAGCGCCCGTCTGCTCTGGTCGGTAGTTTCATGTGTTTTCTCCGAACAACACCAGGCAATTGTAGGAGCGCACGATCATTTCTTCCTTTTCCTTGTCCTATCCTCACCCTTTACACACACATACACTAACACCCTCTACACTACCACACATATCGGGAGACCGGTCGGGGGCTTAGAGCTTGTCTCGGCTGGGGCGGTGACCCACTGATGGGAGATATTTGATTGGGGAAACCCTGCTAGTCGACACCGGATCTGGCCATCCAGTGGATGATCACCGCCACCTCTCGAAGAAAAATACATGCAGTACACTTACGTGACTAATAGCCTCTGTAGTTGACGCGCCCGGTATCACTAACAATCAATCAGTCAATCGTTGCCTAGAGGGCAGCACGATACCTTTCCACCTCTGGCCCTGGGCTTCCGCAGCTCTTCAGTTTTTCTAGCTCGCATTCTACGGGTTTTCCCTCATTTGTTTCATCATGCGTTTATCAAGTTACTGATTGAAGTAATCCTTCTTGGCTTCAGTATTTATTTATCGTAATTATCTCTTAGATTGAATAAAATGAATTGAAGAACGCAATGGAAGAAATTTTCTAATTATATCAATAATAATATTAATATTGCTAATTAAAACACATGGAAAGAAATCCAGTGAAAAATTGTTCCAAATACAAATAATAAAAGGAAATATTAGCCATAATATAGAAAATAAATATGTCTACTAACTAATATTCTATAAAATCCTCATAATGTCAGCAATACACTATTCTGCTAACTCTGTCAATATAAAATGAAACAAAAAGGACAATATGAATGTTACCTCTTAAAGCAAGTCTTCACACTGCACAAGTCAAGTAAACATTTTTGATCGCGCTATCTTCTTTCAGTTATCGAATGTTATAACTCGCGATCCACCGTGTGCGTAGTACAACATGTGTTACTCACCGCATGGCACTCTTCGCACGCACACTGAATACGATCACATTCAGACAGCCAATGCGCGCGCACAAACCGCCCGGCGCTGACACTACTGGCCTTCCTCGCCGCGCCACACCTCTGCTCATATATACTCTCTGCCTCTGCCCATCCCTGCCCCGCTCCATCCAATTCCGTTCCAACCCGCCCCAGACCATCCTGCTCCTTTCCGCCGCGCTCCATCCTACCCCGCCTATCCCCATCCCTCCCCGCTCCTTCCCGCCTTTCCCCGCGCCGCACCTTCCCACACTCCCCGCCCACCCCAGTTGCCTCGCCTGCCCACCCCACCTGCCTTGCCTCGCCCGCCTACCCCACCTGCCTCGCCCGCCACGCCCTTCCCGCCCACCCCACCCGCCCTCCCCGCCCATCCTGCCCTCCCTGCCTCTCTCCGCCTTTCCCCTCCCATCCCTTCCCGTCCCTACCTCGCACTGATCCTCCCCGCGCAATCCTGTTTCGTCGCGTCCTGCAATGCCACATTCGACACCATCCCGATCGACACTGCCCGTCTCGACATGGTCCCGCATCACCCCGCCCCGCCCTACTTCGCCCCGCCCTGATCGTCCTCTGACCGCGCCTTAATATTTTTAAATTTCAATAAGGTAAAAGCGTAAATTTGGTTGTCTCTTTTTGTAATTTATATTTTCAAATATTTTTCAGTCCCGTTTTTTTAAAATTTTGGACAACCAATTAAACAAATTTTATTACATCTTCAATTGTAGCACCTAATGAAGAAGACGGACAAGTCTTCGAAATGCCAATTTTCATGTAATAAAATTATGAAACAAATTCGGATGTACGAACTATTTAATTCGATGTCTAATTTTTTAAAAAATGGAACAGAAGAATATTACAAATTTAAAGTCTAAAACCTCAATTGCATCGTGGTTTACATTAAATGAAATTTTGTAAAATCATGTATGTGCTTTATTTTCAACTGCAAATGCCTCTTTCCTTCTCGGCCACTCAAATGTTTCCATTCATAATTCAGTTGAAATTGTTCTACGCGACCCAGAGTTCTGTTGAATCTCACATTGACATTTGATTATGTTTATTCTAAAATATTGATTAAATTTTTATTTTAACGTTCATTCCTTTTCAGTCATCCATTCCGCATGATTTTCGCCTTCCTTTCGTGTGTCTTTCGCTTCTTCTTGAAGCAATTTCCCTCCGTGCTCTCCCGCTCATTACTGCCTTTGTTCCCCATTCGAATCCTCAGCGCAGGAGCAGAGTCGGAGGCGGCGCGTCCCATGTACCACTCCCCCACCCCCACCCCCTTCCCCTCCGCGCCCGCGGCGGCGGCGGCGACCACACAGCGCGTCGCCCACGGAATCCGCTCTATTTGTTTAATTACGTGTCAAACGCCGGAGCCAGCGCGTTGTCAGGCCTCTGCAAATTAAGATTGATTAGCGCCAGGACAATCGCCCGCCGCCGCCGCCAGCCTCCCCGCCAGGGGCGCTTCCGTCGCCGCACAGCGCTCGGGTGTCGCACGTCGCCAACGCGCCGAGCCCCGCCCCCGCCCCCTACTTCGCCTTCCCCTACTTCAGCCCCGCTCTCGCCGCTACCTCGCCTCTCCCCGACCCCAGCCCCACCCCTACTCGCCTTTCCCTCATCCCCTCCCCACCCCCAGCCCCGCCCCTACACCGCTTCTCCCTCACTTCATTCCCGCCCGGCCCCTAACTCAACTCTCCCCAACACAACCCCGCCCCTACCTCGCCTCTCACACCAGATTCCCTACCCCTACACCCATCTCAGCCACATCCCCGCCTCTCCCTCACTCCAGCCTGCCCCGCCCTATCTTGCCTCACCCCTGCCCCTTCCTTGCTTCTCTCCTCTCTCATCCCCGCACCTACCACGTCTCTCCCTCACTCTATCCCCGGCCCCGCCCCCTAACTCGTCTCTCCTTGACCACAACCCCCTACCACGCCTTTCCCTCACACCAGATCTCTCACCCCTACCTCGCCCCCTTCCCAGCCCCACCCTCTCCTCTACCTAGCCTCTCCCTCACCCAGCTCGCCCCGCCCCTACGTTGCCTCACCCCATCCCCGCTCCAGGCTCTACCTCCCTCTCCTTGCCGCCAGCCCCGCCCATGCCCCGCCGCGCCGTGCAGCTCACGCGTGCGTGCTCCAGGCATGAATGCGCCGCCCCTCGCCCCCCCCCCGCGTTTGCGTTCCATGCGTTGCTGGTATGGCTGCTTGCGCGAACCCCCCCCCACTCCCCTCGGCCCATTACTGCCACCGTTCGGGAGCTCGCGCTGTGTCGCTCTATCCACACTTGGTGTAGGTGCTCTTCGCTTGACTCTATCTTGCACCCCTTCACCTCTCTCGACATGTAGTGTCTTAAAGGAACTTTTAACTTGAAGCTTCCATTTCATTATTTTATCTTTACAATCCTTGTCTTTTTCTCTCATTTTTCAGTTTATCTTCAATTATGTTAACATTTTCATCATTCCATATACTTCCTTTTTTTTTATATCGCTGCAAAATATTTTCGCACCTGCTATCTCTGCCGTCCCTTGTCACACCTCGAATTCAAAAGCGTCTCCATTCCAGTTTTTCCTACATCATTTCTATTATCGCTATCGATATCTCGTTTGCATGTCCATTCCAATATTGTCCATCGCCATCTACATACCACACAGGGAATACTGAACTCGCCGCCCCACATCGACCCCGACCGCCCATCCCGTCGCAAATTCCGCCGACACCCACAACACTTCATTCCTATTCAAATACTGTCACCACCCTGCGGGGCTGCGTCGCTCCACCTTCCCTCCAGGCTGTCTCCTCTCCCTCTGCCCCTCCGCGTTCTCCCCTAGCCCCCTCGAGCGAACTCCGATTTCGATCAACTGGCCATAAAACAACCGCTGTCGTCATGTCGGATTCGTGCGTCACAATGCCCTCCCGCGGTGAGAGAATTAAAACTGCATTAGCAGTTCCATTTGTCTTGTGCTTGACAATACCTACTGGTTCACACAGAGTCTGTAGGACGACGACAATAATACTTTTAAAAAAAGAAAGCCAATATTTTCAGTTTTATTAAAAGTTTGTCTATTCTCCAGACGAAGGCAACGTTCCCGGAGCTCGCAATTGTGCCTGAGAGTTTTTCGCAAATCCTGAAAAGCCTATAAAAGCGGGTTCGATATCTTATGCAAAGTAGATTTTCGCATGACACGGGTCTCTATAAAAATCGCATCAAAATCCATGTCGACAACTTTGGCTAACGACCCCGAGCGCAAACATTCATTAAAGTGCGCTTAACGATTGGGTGGCGGGGGTGGGTTGCCCACTTGAGCCTCAGGCAGCGCCAGCCATGGGGCTAAGAGCAAACACTGTCGCTTCTAAGCAGAGACGTTTCGTTGCCCAAGGATTCGCCAACGGATGTCGTATCTTTGCCGGAAATCATTATTTATTTCCATTTAACACTGTCAATTAAGTAATAAATAAGATTTAGTAATAAAATGTAGGAACTACATAATTAGATATAGATAAATCAATTTACAACTCGTAAACTTCAATTCAGGGGAATGATTTCATTTCAATGATCTTTCCAAGATTGTTTTGGGTGGGAACGTGATTTTAAATATTTTATACCGTGTGTTTATTATTTTTTAGTGTAGTAGAGTGTGTTTTCTTAATTATTTTCACTAATACTCCGGTAACCGCTGATTCTGCCTGTAACATTCTAGAAGACCTAATGGTGTATATTTAGACTTACATTTTCTTCCACGGAACATTAGAAGGCGTATTTCTGCACATATGAAAGCTTCTGTTTGTACTTTGTCTGCACAACTTTTGAATTTTCCATTTATTACATATATTTTTTAAAGAAATGTTTAATGACTTTTTAGACATTTTAATTTAGTATTTTTCATTACATTATTCCCTTTTACAAATGTTACATCTAGAAGACCCAGGAATGAACGGATAATTCTTTAGAACATATACGAAAGTAGAGCTAATATTCACAGAGAGTCTTCCCGTAATAGTTCGCACACAGAATAATCTACATTCCAGGGACCACACAAGTTGGCAGCCAAAGCGCCCGAGCGCGCCCGCCCGCGGCTTCGGAAGTTGCCGCAGAGCGGAGCGGGTGTTCCCCAAGGCTCACCTCCCGGCCGGCGGCGCTTCTTCCGACTTCCTCCCCCCGCCCCCCGCCCCGCCCCCCTCGACGGCGTTCACGGAAGAGGGCGCGCGCGCGCACCGACATCACTGGCAATTAAGCCCCGCGTTTATTCCCCACCTCTGCCCCCTCCCCCTTCGCACGACTCATTATCTCAGTTAATTGGCAACACAAACTCGGCCGGAGTCACGGCGCCCTCGCCGCCCCCGGCGCGCCAAACGCAGCCACCCCTCGAGGCATCATCCGCCTCCACCCCCCCGGCTCCCAAGGCTCACTGCCGCCTGCACTGCCCGCGCCACTCACCGCTCCCCCCGAAGGCGTCCTAATGCTTACGTCATCGCCTTCGCCGTCTTCAACGCGTAGCCTTTGTCGCCAGTATCTTCGTCAGCTTCATCCCCACGATATCCCCGTTGCTCAAGTGATCCGGGCCCTTTCCATCGTCCCCTTCTCCCCCGTCCCCTCTCTTCACCGTTCCCCTTCTCCCCCGTCCCTTCTGGCCACCGACCCCCTCTCCCCGGCCCCTCTCTCCACGATTCCCCTCTCCACCGTCCATCTCTCCACCATCGCCACTTTTCACCGTCCCCACTTTCCACTGCCCACCTCTGCACCGTCCCATCTCTCCGTCACCCCTCCCCACCGTCCCCCTTCTCTACCGCCCCCTCTCTCCACGGTCCCCCCTCTCCACGGTCCCCCTCTCCACGGTCCCCCCTCTCCCCGGTCCCCCCTCGCCATCGTCCATCCTCTGCACCGTCCCCCTCTCCATCGTCCACCCTCTGCACCGTTCTCCATCTCGACTGTCCCCCTTTCTCCCGTCCCCTCTCTCCACCGTCCCCCTCTCCACTGCCTCCCCTCCCCACGTCCCCTTTCTCTACAGTCCCCCTCTCCATCACCCCCCTACCGGCCACCCTCACCAATGCCCCCTCTCCATCGTCCACCCTCTCCCCCACCCCCTCCTCGCGAGCCCGCGCGAGTGAAGCGACGCGCGGATGAATGAGGATGTGTGCAAACTTTGCGCTTTGATGTGGCGCTCAACCCGCGACTGCTCAGTTTGCTGCTAAATCTTGTTTCCGAGATCCGCTCTCTTCGGGTTTTGTGACGGCAGCGGCGCGCGGGGGAGGGTTTCTGTCGCGCAGCGCCCCCTCCACTCCACTCTGCTCCACTCCACTCTGCGCCGCCTCTCCCGGGGCATTCAAGAACAGCGGAGAGATCGCAGCGGCTCGGGTAGCGAGGTGATGCGAAGACTGTCCCTTTCCGACTGTTTTATTGGTCCTAATTCGTAATGTGTATGTAAAGTCGCATTATCTGGTTAATATGTGGTACATGACGACTGTAATGATCACTGTGATTAATATTCCTCTTTCTTCTCCCCTTCTCCCTCCCCTTCTCTCTCCCCTTCCTCCTTTGTCTCCTCTTCCTACTCCTCCATTTGCTCCCTCGTTTCCCCCCTCTTTTCCACATCTCCCGACTTTTCCTCCTTCTTCTCCTCTTCCTCCTGCTTTCAAATTACCTCTTCTTCTTTCAATAGCAACACAGTCTATCCACGTAATGGACACTCTTCCTCGGTCTTCCTATATCGTGGTAATGAGCCATGTAAATTCTGACCATCTCCGGCCAACAATTCAGTTGGGACAAGGTAGATAAAGAATATCGACTCCACCTGCGGCCCGCTTACCTAAGATACTGCTCCTACAAGCGCCTGAAGCTGATCGGACGAAAACATGGAATCAAGAGAGTATGAGAGCCTGTGAAATTCACATGGAATTAGTAAAAAAACCCGTCATTGAGAGGGCTGGAACCTTGGCGTTGATGTGTTCGCTCTCGTACGCCCTTCAAACCGACTGACTACCCGTCCCCAAGCAAGGAACCACGTTGGCGTGCAGACGCGCAACGCGGACTTCTGATTGGTTGGAGAAGCCGATCCGCTGGACGCAGCTCCCGATCCGAGGCATCGGCTTTCTTTTCTTTGAAATACACGAATATAGGTAAAAAATGGCAATGGAAATATATTTGAGAAATATCTCACGGATTTTCATCTTGGGAACTCTGAAACACGTTATTCTTTTACTTGGTGTGATTGCTTTTACAAGGAGTAGTGAGGAAAAATATAATGAGATATTTTAAAAAATTAACCCGGGCTAGCCGACGAATGAGCATCGCGCTCCCTTTTTAAAGGTTTTTTTTGCAAGTTATGATACCAACAGATTCTCGAAACTCCATCTAGCTTCTTAGAAATATATTAGAAGAACGACAATGCCATAGAGCGGGTATCCAGGGAAACATGTGACATAGCAGCAGCCGTTGTGTACGTATACATCATCGACAAAGAAGCGTACGTATGCATCAGCTCTCAAGAACAAAATCGTGTGACGTACAAATAAGACACTAAGACACTAATCGTAACATGTGACGTACAAATCATAATAGTTTGACGTTCGGCAGCAGCCCGTCGCGTACGTCTACATCAGCGACAAAGAAGCGTACGTATGCATCAGCGACAAGAAGCGCGGCGAGACGCAGCGCTGGCAGCGCCCACAGAGAGCAGCGTGGACTCGCCACAAAGCTGCGGTGAGGTGCGGCAGCAAGGCGCGTGAACGGCCCCCCTCGTGCCCGGCGCCCGGTCTGGTCGGCGAGGGCTCCGATGAGCCGGGGCGGCATCCGAAAGCCAATTACACAGGCAAAGCCGGCGGCGGTCGTCCCGTATCGACGCCAGCGACGCCAAGGCCGGGCTGCTGCAGCTTCAAAGAAAACGCACGCCGCGCGTCGACGCCAGGAGCGCTGCGGTCGCCGCGCGCCAAAGGCCTCCGCGCGGCTGCGGTGGCCCTGGCAGCCTCCGGACGGCCTCGCACCTGCTTGCCCACCAGAGAGTCCCTAGAGACAAGCGCATTCCGTTCGTCCACCGATCCCGCCATTTTATGTCCACTTGTCACAAAAGGGGAAACTGCGTCGTTTTGTATGTGTTGCGAATCATGAATCCATCCCAAATCAATATTAATGTTCTTGAAAATCATGATAATGTCACCAATTATTTTAATTTCCCTTCAGTTACTGATTGCTGTCTGACGGGGTTATCGGGTGAGTGGATATTAAATGGCGGCAGAAACAGAGAGTAGCGCATTCCATTGTTCCACCGATCCCGCTACGTTATGTCCAGTTGTCAGGACAATTGGAACTGCATAATATACCCTAATATTGATAACAATGAATCTAACCCAAACCTATTTTAATATTCTTGAAAGTATTCATAATGTCACCAAATGTTATAATTTCACTTTTAGTTATTGTTTGGTCCTTACGGGGTTGTCGGGTGAGTGGATATTAAATGGCGGCGGTTGAGATACTCTCTGTATCTAGGGACTGTATCCCACCGCACTCCACGACGCACCAAACGGCTCGTCCGAGAACTACAGTTCCGGCAGCGTATATGCGAGTCAGACAGTTCGATGCTTGTTGCCATACATTACTACGCACATGACTCCACCTACACGCTCTGACGTGCCACTCTCGGAACTGACGACTTCAACGTACTCCTAGGGCGGCGCGCCACTTGGAGTACTGTGATTGATTTGGAAAGTTTAGTGAATTGAATGGGAAGGGTGAGAGCAGTTTTCCTCATGAATAAGTCTTGTTCAAATCAATGCACCTCTAAGAAGAAAGAATAGAGGGAGGGGATAGCGATGGACTAGGTGAAGGAGGTTGTTCAGGAGTCGAGCTCAGAGATGGCGGCCTCTCACCCCATCACTCCGTGGACCAGGGGCGGTAGGGACGACAGCAGCAGCGACGGCAGATCTCTCATCGAGGAGGCTCTTGACACACCGTATGTGCTTCACTCGGCGACCGCACGTGTGTCTCTGCCTCCGTCTCCCCCCTCTGGCTCCAACGGATCCGTGCCCCTCTAAGAAGAAAGAATAGAGGGAGGGGACAGCGATGGACTAGGTGAAGGAGGTTGTTCAGGAGTCGAGCTCAGAGATGGCGGCCTCCTCACCCCATCACTCCGTGGACCAGGGGCGGCGGGGACGACAGCAGCAGCGACGGCAGAGCTCTCATCGAAGAGGCTCTTGACACACCGTATGTGCTTCACTCGGCGACCGCACGTGTGTCTCTGCCTCCGTCTCCCCCCTCTGGCTCCAACGGATCCGTGCACCTCTAAGAAGAAAGAATAGAGGGAGGGGACAGCGATGGACTAGGTGAAGGAGGTTGTGCAGGAGTCAAGCTCAGAGATGGCGGCCTCTCACCCCATCACTCCGTGGACCAGGGGCGGCGGGGACGACAGCAGCAGCGACGGCAGAGCCCTCATCGAGGAGGCTCTTGACACACCGTATGTGCTTCACTCGGCGACCGCACGTGTGCCTCTGCCTCACGTCTGCCTCCATCTCCCCCTCTGGCTCCGCCGGATCCGTTTATATTGCCCCTCGCTTCCATTCGGCAGCGTTTTTGAGAAGCCTCTGCCGGAATGTTGTGCTCGCCGCTGCATGCCGCTTACCTTGGGAGTCGTCCCCAGCACGGTGTGGTGTGAAGGCGGCTCGCCACAATGCCATGTTAATGAAACAAAACATCAATACGTGCTGGCAGGCAATGTTACGTCTTGATACCAAGTGCATAACCTTCGCCACAGCCGAACTTACCGCTTCCGCGACTCAAGCAAGTCAGATGAACGGCAACACTGAACCCTGGCTGTGAAGAAGCAGACAAATCCTCGTTAGCTGATTGCTTGCTTCATTGCAGGTCACATGACGTACCACAGCACACGGCGAGAGAACTGACAGGGTCGCTTATACGCTGCCGGTACTGTAGGTGACCAAAGGTACTAAAGGGAAAGCTCGCGACTGTCGTGGAAAGATGCTTGCGTTTGAGTAAGCGATGTTGGCGAGTTTAAAATGAGACTTCTGTTGAACTAGTACGACTCAAATATTTGCCTTGGTGTTTAATTTTTGGAGACGGCTCTCCATGAACTAAGTGATCAAGGGAACGGAAAGGAGTTCTCGCGGATGTTCGCGAACTCGAGTGAAGGTGCTTTTCTTTGAATCAGCGATGTTGACGCGTATAGAGCCAGGCTACTCTTGAACTAATTAGACTAACAATAATGGCTTTGGTTTACATTTACGAAGACAACTGCCCAAGAAGTAAGTAGTCAAAGAAACTGAAAGGAATATTCAAGTCTGAAAACGCTTGTTAAGTTGCTTTTCTTTCAATCGGCGATGTTGACGTACCTAGAAGCAGGCTACTCTTGAACTAATGAGATCAAAATTTTTTACTCTACTTTGTATTTACGAGGACAACTCTCCAAAGAGTAGGTAAGAAAAGGAATGTTCAAGGCTATTTGATTACACAAAAGAAGTTTATTTCCCTTCAATCAACGATGTTGACAGTTTTTCAGAAAGTATGTAGTCCACGGGACAGAAGGGAATGTTCAAAGCTGTTTAGGAACGCAAGTGAAGTTGCTTTCCTACCAATTGGTGGTGTTGACGCACTTAGAAGTAGGCTACTCCTGAACTAATGAGAAAATATTTGCCTCTGATTTGTACTTTCAAGGACACTGTTTCTTTAAGGTACTTTTGAGGCCACCGATAAAAACTAGCGGTAAAAAGTCTTGGGATATGAAATCTTTTTTTTATTCATCCTCACCACCAGGAACTTTTTACTTGCTTTAGTTACAAGTGCTTCCCCGTGGTGGGAACAAAAACTACCATGTCTCTACCCTTTTATCGTTCTCGATTATTCCGAACTTCTCATCCAATCTACAAACCAAAATAAATAATTTGTAATCTTAGTGTTACGGGTAACATACAACTAGAATTTTACTAATGAATTTTATTTTGCCTTCCAGAATTATTACTTCATGCAATAATTTTTGTGCTTGTCAAGGGCTTACTTAAGAAAGAGTCTACTTAAGAAAATGCAATTTATTAATTTATCATCAAATTTTATTCCATAAATATATTATAAATCCTCTACGATACGTTTAACTTCACAATAAAAATAAATACACTTGCCGGTTATGGTTGAACTGCACCCTCCATTGCTTTCCCGTCTTGTTCACTCACCTTTGAGTAATTATTTAAGCTTAACAGTATAATTGCTAAATTGTCTTCAATAGTCTAAAATAAAATATTAATAAGTATTCATATTAACTTGATCAAAACTCGTTAAAGCCAAGTCAAATCTCATAGAACACTCCCAAAGATTGGCACATAATGAATACAAGGGCTACTAATACCCTTTGCTAACACACCAAAACTTAGGTTACGTAGATTTTCTTTCCACCACTAGAATGCGGCATCTATTGGACCAATTCGTAGTATGCTCTTTGTGCACGGAATATAGGAGAGTTTGAACTGCGGTATCCTGTGTTTCTTATGTCGAAAAATGCACTCACATCCTTTGTGCTATATTCCATGTTCTATAGATCCCTCAAGATTTTGAGAGGTTGCAGGATAATGGAAATCGAGACCAATTAATCACAAAGTTTTACCTTCTCTTGAAGGAAAGTGTATGCTTCAGAACCGGTCAAGACGTTAGAGTAAAACATTGGATTCCTCACTTTTATAATTTTTTAAAAACAAACTCCGAAAGTCCCACTTACAATCAAATTTTACCAGAAATGTTCCGCAGTCTTTGCTTTCTTTCTTCACGTAGTCACAAATGCATATGTGACTCAGTGATTTTTTGTATAGTACGACTTTTGGTGTAGTACGTCAGGGTTGTTGTATTTAAAGAAGATATAATTATTTTCTATTTTACTCATTCAACAAGTTTAAAGAGTGTTACCTGATATGACTAACATCTCTTTTTAAGTTCGAGGTTTACTTGTTACTTTTTTTATTGACAGCCAAAACTAAATTGTTCATGCTATACATTTATTTAAACTTTACTTTTACTCATTATACTGCAGAGTTCATTATATAATAAATATTTAACACACATAATTAAACTCTGCTTCAATTTAATTTTGGCTGTGAAGAAAAATAAGGAACAACTTCAAACTTAATACTTAATGACATTCTTTAGAAATGAAACATCTTTTTTTACTTGAGAGCTCCTGAGGTACTCATTCGATTATAAGCATGAGCCATTTTTATCTCAATTCTCCTACTCTTTCAGTAGTGGACTACATACAAGGTTCTTCCCCTACAACGAAGTTTGTTTACAGCCAAACTTCTACATCTGCTTTCATAGAAGTATGAAAGTGCGTTTCCTCACATTGCTGCACACGCTCCTCACCGACAGAGGTCTCAGAAATTGCATATGCTCTTGTTTACCTATCCATTGACAATTTTATTTTCCTTTATAGTAGTGTTTTTTTTATCTCCACGTAATTCTCTATGTTCAACTCTCACATCAATACAGAGGAATGAGGACTGATTGTATAATATAAACATTCAGCGGGATTTCTTTACGTATTTCCTGGAAAAAATTTCTTTTCATATTAACTACTTGTGGATAGAAAATGAGATTAATGTTGTGATGGCTGTTTTATTTATATCTGGCATATTTTAACGTTAAATGACTTGCCACCAAAAAGTATAAATATTATTCAACAACTTTCAAAGCACTTTCTCTGTTTATAGTCTCGCCGGTGCGGTAATTCTAAACATGCCAACTGAGCAACGGGTCTGACATTTCCCCGTTCTTCTCCTACCTCATGTTCACATTGAATGCGCCCTCCTCCCACCGCCGCCTGCTCCACATTTGCGCGCACAACATCCCTTTTAGTGCCTTTCTGTTTCATAATTCGCGTAGCTGTCACATTCAGAAAGTTTTCTCTTGCGCGGCAGCCAGCCCAACGAGGCTTGAGGGCCGGCGCCGCGCGGCAGGACGTACAGAGCCCGCGATGCGTTGCGTAGCGTAGCGTCGCACGTCTGCAGGGGGCCGGGGCACTGCGAGGCGGTTCAAAGCCCCCTGGCCGTCGCCAATCGAATTAAGTAACTGCCCGCCTCCCCGCTAGGGGACAGCAGCAGCAGCAGCGGCGGCGGCAGCGGCAGCGGCCAGTACTTGAATTACGGGCACGGGGCGGGGGTGGAGGTTTGCGACTAATGGAATGAAGACAGCCGCACGGGAATATAAAAGCGAAAACTTCTCGTCCCGCGGGGCTCGAGACAAAGGAATTCCTTCGACTGCACTTTCAGCTGCGCGGAGGATTGAAAAGGCGAAATGAGTTACTGCTGGATGTGGGCCGGATAAACTGCAGAGAGGTTACAACCGGCTGCTGTTGCTCGCGAATTATTTTTGTACGTTCCTTGCAAAGTCTTGGGTTGTTTTTTTTTCTTTCCCACTCCTTTCTTTTCCTCCTCGCGTCGAAAACATCTCGGTTTACAACGGGCGTCGTGCTGAGAAGAAACGGGGGTAAGCAATAAAAGTTGTTTCAAAGTTAAAACGTTCAAAGTGGCATACGTGAGGGCCCATATTTCTTGCGGAGATGCCTTATCGATGTAGCGAGGGTCTCCAATGAGTGTGCAGGGCTGTGGGGCAGCACTCTGGATAGCAAATGCAGCCTGACGTTTCGCTGCCTGAGCACGCGAACGGAGCATTTGTGAATTTGGTGTGAAATTCCGACTAAGATCTCGCCGCAGAAGGTTTCGACGTGAAATTGTGTTACAGAGTAATGCTTTGTGGAAGTCGTATTAATTAAACGAAGAATTTTTTAAATATGTATTTATTTAAGGTTTCTTTAAAAACATCAGTGTTCATTAGCGACCACGAGTGATGTATACTAGAGATACATTTTTTTAAATTTAGGGTAAACAGGAGTACTAACGACAAACTGAAATATGAAGTACAATAAATTTTGGAATTATTCATATTATGTTATCTAAATCAGCCAAATAAAGATAAGTTAAAATTGTTTTGAAACCTTCTATTGAATTCAACATTTCATAAATTTCGTTCTTGATGCCAGGAAAGATTCGTAGATTTTGGAGACTGGAACACTCGAGGATAATGTGAGTCGTTGATAATATTCCTCCACATTTTGGACAGGTGGCAAACTGAGTATTATTTATTAAGGTATTATATAATATAACTATAATGATCTGTAAGTTGTTGAAAAATGTATTTAGTCATACTTTTTTAACCTACGCTTTAGTCCTATTGCACTCTGAACCCTCTTCTGAGTAGACATATTACATTTCCAAAATTAATTTAAACTAAATTTGCATGTAAGAGGAATATGCCAATAAAAGAAATTGTTTCAAAGAGACTTGTACAGTCCGATCTATATGTCCCAATGAATATTGCTTCATTGAATAGTAGAGTGCCCACATGTTTAAATAAGAAACGGAAGAAGCAAACAACACTATGTTGGTCCCCCAAAGTAAATTTCCATCGATCGATCGATTGTTTGTATCACACTTGTAATAATACATAAAATTAATCAGTTTTTCAAATAGACGGACCAACAGATGTGTTAATAAAACCCTTTTTCAGCGCGTCTAATGACGTCACATGCAGATCACAGAAAGACTTGGAGCCGCTGCGGATTGTGGTGCTTTCGCTGCACGAACCATATTCACTTTTATTTGATTTGTAATTCTAGGCTTGTCAACTGCAAGGGTCTTTAGATCCGCAAGTGTGGTGATGGGGCTGTGCTCTTCCCCTCTGGATGGCTAGATTCGCTGCCTCGGCTAGCGGAGTTTTCCCATTTCGATCAGGTTTTTGTCCAATTTCCCTGATCCATTGAGCAAATGCTGAGATGGTCCCTTGTTTTGCTTCTGGACGTAAATGTAGCTTCACTGTGCGCACGTTTTGTTGAGCACTCTTTTTGCTTGTAGTTCATTTACCGTTGAAATTGATTTTCTATAACTCGGGAACAAACATTTTTCAAATATTTTTATTTTTCTAAAATAATTATTTTCTAAATTCATTTTTCGTTTTTTTTATTTTTATTTTTATTCTTTCCCCACATGTCATATTCAGTTTTACTGGTTTTTGACAAATAAATAAATAAAACTAGGTATCTCCCACCGCCGTGACACCGCCCCAGCCGGGACAAGCTACAAGCCCGCGACCGGTCTCCCGCGGTGTGTGATAGAATAGTGCATGATTGTGTATACGTAACGGCTGCGGATAGGACAAGGAAGGAGAAGGAAAGATCGCGTGCGGTCCATGGCCCGTTTGTTAGGGTACTGCTCCGGCATTCGCTTGATGTTGATAGGCGGAACCACGGAAAAAATACCGATCAAAAAAGCCTACCGCCAAAATTCTTCTCCAGACAATGAGGGGATTCCACTTAGCTTTGTAGCTAGAGTTAGAAATGCTGCAGCCGTCAGAACTCGAACCCCAGGTCCTGCCGGTCAGAGGCATTGTAGTGACACCACAGAATTTGCAATGACAGTATCTACACAGAAAACTAGGCTCGAAGTTTATTGCTCCAGTAATTTCAAAGAGGTCCCACTACTACAAATCTTCCAGGAAAAATTCAACAAATTCTGAATAAATAGAGGAAAACATAAAATTAAAGTAAAATTCCTTCATAACTACTAAAAGAGAAGTAGGAGACACCATTCCGTCAAGGAAACTAAAAAATAGTCACACAAAATATATTTGTGAAAAAGTGATACTTTCCTATGTTTATGCAAACATGCAAAAATTATTTGCTGCCTCAATATAAACTACACTGCTATTGATAATTAATAAGGCATGAACGTAATTATGAATTTGTAATTAAACATTATTGCGTAAATTAAGTCATACTTAAAATATTCAATATAAAACACTGACAATCTTTTCTCATCCAACGCTTTCCTATCACTTCCTCAGACAATGTAAATAATAAATTTCCTGCAGTAGGCCATAAATTATTCTAAAAAGCAAAATAATGGAGCAAGGGGCTTCTGGACCCTGCGCGACAAACCGCGTTCCGAAAACTGGTGCACCTAATTAAGAGTTAAAATAAAATGAACTTGTATAAAATATAAGCATTAAAGAACAGGGTTAGCTCTTTTCCCAAAAGCATACAAAGCCTACAATATGAATTTATGACTTGGGAAAGGATGTATCAATACCCCTAGGCGTTACCAGGCAACATTACTAATTTTAAACAATAATTTCATGTTCAACATTATATTGTGCAGAAATATACGCTATTCAATAAATAATGGAATGTAATAAAATATACAATTAAAAATTCAAAATAAAACATAATATCAATTGATGTATCTGTAAATCATTTATTCTCAATGTTTTATTTTGTGGTCCGGGAACGGTTGTTTTTGATATCCATTAACGGTATAGTACGGAATAATATGGCGCTCCTGAATAAAAAACATAATTCAATTCCATGAAATGTTAATTGATTTATCTGTAATTCGTAAAGTTCAATTTTATTAAGTGCATCACAGACATTTATTGTTGATAACAAAGACCGTTCTATATTTTTTCACACGTCTTTTGTCTGTACAAATTCTTCCGGCCATTTACTGCGGCAACATGTACTGTATGAAGCTTAAATGACAATTACAATTCACCCCAAACTTAAAAGTGTATTTCGGGAATAATATCTTTTTTCATTTAATAGGTAATTATTAACTTACTAATTAACTTAATTGTCGCTTACTTATTGAATTATTTATTTCATTTCCAGACTAGGCTCCGCTCGTACTACTAACCAGTGCTGTTTTCCCACTCCCTGATTACCGTTACCTGTTAGTTGGAACCTTTCCTAAAAAATATTATACAAGAATAATATTTCTACCTTCATTTCACCGGCAGCCACACTACACAAATTGGTGGATTTTTAACAGACGATACTGTAAAAATCACGCCTTTTTCCAACTCCATTTGTGAATGAACACAACCAGACAACGGCTCCATTTTATTAGCATTAATTCGCGGTTACGCCGCGTCGCCAGACGACAAAGGTTCCGCAAACACGCGCAAATAGTTAATTAACGTGGAAATGCTGGCACGTACCCGTACGTCCACCTTCGTTAATATTTCAACGAAAGCGAATGTAATGGGCTTTTAAGGGGAAAAAAATGGACTCTATTTCTCCGACTGGAATTTGCAAGCCATGGAAAGGTTTGGTGTAAAGTTGTGTTGTGATTGTGACGCCTAAATCTACAGTTACTTCTGTGCTTGATTATGGTTGTTGGTGAAGAGAGGAAAATTTAAGGGGAAATACGGTTTTACAAATTAGTCGCTTTAAAAGCGAAAATGATAGAATATTAACGCATCGAATATATCATGAATAGTTTTATTCATCATTGTTTAAATCTAGATCAATTATATAATCCCAGAAAATATTTTTCTTGATATTTTTCTAACGTAATTCTCTATATTTCAAATTCCGTACTAAGGTATTAATCAGACACCGCACCAGCCGGAACAAAATCTAAGCTCTCGACTTGTGGTAGTGAAGTGCATGTTAGTGTGTGTAAGTAAGGAATGAGAATAGGGCAAGAAAAATGAAGGAAATATCGCGCGCCATGGCTCGTTTATTAAGATACAGCTCCATCATTCTCCCGGTATTGATCGCAGAAATCACGAAGAACTACTGCTCAGAGCATCCGACTGCCTTAATTCTCCTCCACACAGCGGCAAAATTTGACCCATCTGTGTAGCGATCGAAATTCCGCCACTGTCGAGACTCGAACCCTGTCAGTATCGCTGCAGAAACGGGAAACTATGGCTTTGGACTAAACTCAGCCGGTTACTTTGCGTCGAAAGGACCCCTTTTAAAATAAGATACAAATCCTGCTAAAAATTGAGGGATCTTAATAAAAACGAGGAAAAGCAACAATTGTTACATTACGTTATTATTGAAATGGATTTTGGATAATCAAGCAAGTGTGGAAAATGAGTTTGTTGTGTTTTCTTTTTTTTCATATTAACATTGAAGAATTGAGGTATTATGAATAATGTTTCAAATGTTTTTTTTTCATCTTATGTCTTTTATCTTGTAATCTGTTTTCTCATCTTATCTAATGTCCTGATACCGAGATTCTTCGGACACACTACTGTCTTCCCTAGGACCAGATTCGTGAGCGGCGTATTAGAATGATAGTCCAACATAATTTGAGGATGTGCCTCTACTCCCGGCAGCTTCGATTTACTATAACTATTGCCGCTTTTAAATGGCTGCTGCTTTACACTTAACTGATCTTACATTCGTATCATAATTATCGAAATATGAGTACAATAAACTTGCTGAATGCGGAACGTGAAATGCGGAAATCGGTCCAATGAGAATATAAATCGCGGTCCTGCCAATCATAAATTCTACAGTATTACTAGCTGACCCGGCAAACGTTGTTTTGCCATATAAATTATTTCTAGGATTATTTCAGTAGAAAAAATGACTTACTTATTGTCAGTGTTTGAGGATGTGGTATATATGAGATGAAGAGGCATGGAGCGCTGTGAACGATGATGGAATATAAAAATAACACAATACCAAACATTTATATTTTTAATTTATTTTTAGAAATGATATACATTGCTAATTATAATACATTTATTAAAAAAACCATATCAATCCCTCAACGCAATAGAGTGTACAATATTTTTTGTTATCCCATCTTGAGCTGACACAAATAAACTGGATGGTTCGCCCACTCGAGAGCATGCCACGTGTAAATGACCGTGTGAAAAACATGGTGTGCTAAAAAATAAGCCACAAACAGACATCATTTGGCCTTGAGTCTTATCGATAGTCATCGCAAATGACTATCTTAACGGAAATTGAAGACGTTCACATTAAATTGGCACATCTGTGGGTATAATAGGAATCCGTGGCAGTAATATATTATCACCTCGAAATTTGCCATTAAAAATGATGGCTTCGACAACGTTTTTCATTACAGCTCTGCAAATTAATCATAAATTATTTAAAAATTACACCGAAATAGAAAAATGATAATTGTAAAATTACGATTAACGCCCACACAATAAAAATAATGTCCGAAAACTGTACTGAGTGAGAAACGACTTATTGTGTGAGCGATCTCATCCCTACTCCGTGCTGCTTATTGGGTCAGAAGCAATGTTGCCAGACGTGAAACTTCCGATTGCGAAGTTTTAATTTAAAAAATGCGGATTTTTTCTAATGCATGCGGTTTTAGTAATATAATTTAAAAATAGGGGAAACATCAATAATTCATTTATCGACATAAAATTTCGTTTTATTAATTAAATAAATGCGATAGTCTCACTATTTGTTCTATGTTTGTTCTCGCCATGTATAATGTTCTCGATTCACCAAAGAAATTAAAAATATAAAATATCAGTACTTTTGTTATAAATGTACTTTCAATTTATTTTTAATCTCATTTTAATATGAAGCCCAGTCACGTAATTTCAACATTTTTAATTTCAATATCTTGCGAAGTGCGTCATTTCTCCGTCTTGAATAAACGCAGTAAGAATCTGAACGACGATCCGTATTCTTATTTGGCGTATTCGAAAACGACTAACCAACATGTTGTCACCTATTTGTTCTCTGAATCTCCAACAGTAAGACAATAAAGAACGGAGTTCACGACAACACCTTGGTGCTTGGTCATTAATTTTCGAATACGGCAATTGGATAATAATGATTGGTAGATGATTGGTTTTTTATTGCTTTCTACTTTAATCGAATAGAGAGAGACAGCATTTTGAAATTCAAACTTTGTGTTAGGTGTTAATAATGCGGTATAAAATGCGGAAATGCGGTACATCTGGCAACACTGGTCCGAAGTGATGCCGGTAGACGCCTTGCGAGGATACTGATCAAGTGATAATCGCATCATTACATCATGTAAATCAATCAGGGTTTTCTTTAACTATTTTTGCTCTAAATGGCAGTAAAAACGAAAATCTATATATTAAAAGACGGTAGGAGAAAATAATTAACGATAATAAATAAATCTTCTCAAAAGAACAATCATTTTAAAAAATTGTTTTAAAATACATGTACACATTTTTAACTGTTCAACAATGAACCTGTTCCCAATTTTGTACATTCGAGAATACGGAAAAAATCTGTTTCTTTGAAATTCCGCGATGAACAAGGTTTACTGCAATAATTAGGGGGCCGATTTTAATGAAATGTAATTGTTTTCCTTTTCACTTAGGACAACGCCGTTTAGTATAGAAATTCATTTTATGTTATGACAAAACGAAATTATCCACTTTTATTTGTCTTTTTTTTTTTGCATTTTTTGTCGATTTCGACTAATAAGTCATTTTTTACCTTTTTACGTCATTCTGAATGCATTTTTCACTGATTTCGTCGATTTTAACATCATTTTAATTGTGCCTGCTCCAATATTTACGAGATGCAACAAATGTTATTCTCAGAATTCCTGATTAGCCTATTCAATTTCTTCGCTCATATATTGTAATGTCAGCCGTTATGAGTTGTATCTATGTTCCTGTGACACCTAACGGCGTTGTTCTCAGTTCGGCTTATTTCGTGGTAAATACAGACAGAGATTTGCTTTTAAAAAAACAGTTCAAACGAAAAATTTCAAGTTGAGTTCACTTGAACAAATGAAAGAAGCCTGTAAAATATCCAACTGCTTGAGTTGTTCATCAGAAGTGGTTTTTAATATATTTTTACGTGATATTTCTTTGGTTTTAGGGCATTTTAAAAAACAGTTTAAGAACATTTTATTGATAATTTTTGCAAGGTTTTATGTGATCAAAATCCTCCCCCTAGTAATAATCAATGCAACGGAGATGGTTTCGTTCCGCAACCAACTGAGAGAGCGTTCGCTTGTGTGTTGCAGTGTGTAACCGCACCTACTACGGCGACGTGGGCAAGACGTACGAGCTGGAGCTGCACAAGGCGAGGGAGGAGCGCTTGCCCTACCTCTGCCACCTCACCTTCACCGCCAACGGTCTCGGGCACGGAGAGCTCGTGCAGGTGAGCTCCCCTTCCCCTTCCGACTTTCTCAACGAACACTGCGAGCGGTGGCGGATCCATCAGTTTTCCTTTACTTGGCATTTTTTTGGTTGACAGTGGTGCCGTATCTCGGACCCGGGGGTCGCTGATTCGAGACCCGCCTCGGGCATGGTTGTATGTGTTTGTCCTCTCGCTATCATCACCGTATCGTTTCATCCTCATACCATAAAGTTAAATCCAATGGTGGTCGCTAATGATTTCGTAGTTGATATGCGACCGTAAGTAACAAAAAAAGTCGTAGGCTTCCGCGGCCAGGGTCATGTCAATGATCTTGGCTGTCCGGGTGACGCCGTGTCGAAGGCTGTGTTGCCGACGTTTCTTTAACATTTTCCATATGTATCACATACATATGATATATAGGAACATTTTTTAAGCGATCACACAACACGATGTTTTCTAAGCAAGTCCAACTGCTCATTCATTTCCCACGAATTTTCTTAGCGCATATGACGCCATCTTCCCGTTTCCATTCCAGCCTCGAATTTCAAACAACGCAAATTTCGAAGATTTTTTTTAATAAAGAAAAGCTGCTATCTATACACTTATTGTGACGTCCACTCCTAAGCTTCTTCTCTTCTTTTGGTACTCATTTGTTTTGAAACCGTTCACTGGGAGCCGATAAAGAGGAACGTCAAAATCGTTCTTTTCAGAGCTTTCACATACACGATTTTCTCTGAGAGTGAAGATAGGAGCTAGTGGAGAGTTATTATTGAGTGTATAAAGTATTTACAACGTATTGTGAAATATTTAACATTATTTTATTCTAATTTTTGTAAAATACAAAATTAAAAATGTTAGGTTACTTTAGAATAAATAGTTATTCAGCCCAAGATAGCTATCGCGCGTCACTGAGCGGAGCACTCTGGAGTATTTAGATATTTTTATCACCCTTCGATGAAGTACTGAAGAAACATATTGTTGGCCATTGAGGACCATCTTGATCATTAAGGATAAAATAAAGCATTTTCCTTATTATTTAACCGAACACATGGTTTCACGGGAATCTCAAAAATATACACATCTTCAGTAATACATGTATTTCATAATAACTTTTGTATTATCTGTCAATAATCTGGAATACAAATAGTGCTGCGTAAAATCAATGAGCGGTGTAAAACACACAATTAAAAGGATAAAAATATTTCATTTCCTTAAATAACAACATACGGAAGAAATTATACGAGGGCGCTTTCATTTAGTCATGGAATTCTCCTGGGCATTCCATTTAAATTGCACCAAAGAGAAGGCAATACCCCTGACAAAGCAGCAGTTCTCGGAAAAAACAGCCGGGCAGGAGCGAAGAGTTTTGCGCTGCAGTAATTATGTCGAATGGGGAGGCGAAGTGGCGAAGAGGCGGCGTGCTCGTGAAATACAACCGCTCGGAGGAGGGGGAGGGGGTGAGGGCAATAATCCCATCCGAGGATCTCAATTGGAGAGACCTTCGGCGGGACTTCAAAGCCTTCAGCGCCCCCAAGATCCCTCTCTTTCGCGCCTCTTTGCTTCTCTGCATGCCGCTCCCTCACCCCCTCATCCCCCTCACCCTCCTCACCCCCATCACTCCCTTCACCCCTTCACCCCCTCATCCCTTCACTCCCTCACCCCTTCACCCCTCACCCCTTCACCCCCTCACCCCTCACCCTCCAACCCTCACCCCCTCACCCCTTCACCCCTCACCCCTTCACCCCTCATCTCTTCATCCCCTCACCCCCTCACCCCATCACAACCGAAGGCGCCCTTGCCACCCTCTCCTGCCGCTAGAGCGCTCTTCCACACGGCCCCTGAGGACTTCGTTTTCATCGCACGCCACGGCTTTCGTCTTCCTTCTTTTCTCGTTGCTTCCTCCTGGCTCACGAGCCGTCTAGGGCCGAGGCAGGGACGCAAATGACCAGCAAGGCCTTCCCTTATTTCTTCGTGTTGGCAAATCGCGGAATCTTCATGACTGTCGGAAGACCGACAACATTTTTAAAACTCCTACAACGATATTGCACCCGGAGCCTTTACGTATGTATTTCACACTTCAACCTTCCAGTAAGGGAAAGTCTTGACTGCCGACCCTGACGGATTTCCAGTACATAGCACTGACAACGCCAGCCAATTCCTGGATGAGTACTTTGAAGGCTCTGAATGGTCGCTTTCGTAATTTTCTCCTATCAATAATATTTTCTAGGCGAACAGTAAAGCAGTACTGAAAACAAGAAACAACGAAATTCGCAGGATTATTCTTTTTCTATTCTTACCTACTTACTTCCTTATGGGTGAATATCGTCTTCATGCGTTAATATCGGTGCATCTGAGGTCAAAACGATGAAGGAATTAGTGTTAACATAAATAGTGTAGCGAAACAGCGCGCCCTGATTGTGATATAAAGTTTTCTTTACTCGCATTGTGTAATTTTGTCATTTGATGACTGCAATACGTTGCATAATACTATTGACGATACAGTCAGTGTTTTTTTTGCTTGCTTGCGTAGACCGACTCGGACCACGCGTACATGCATACTGCCGTTACAGGGGCTCAGAAACGTGTGAATTCAGCATTTTTTGCTGAATCCCATTTTTATCTCCCAGAGTTGTTATCTCTAGGGGTACGGTAGATGAAATGAACCGAAATGACACGAAACGGTTTAATGAAGAAGTTTAACTTATAACAGTCACCATCAGTCGTAGAATAAGTACCGTATTAAACTAATTGTAATGGATATTAATACACTCGTGTGAAGTTTATGATACTCGCTCGTTCCTCGCTCGAATATCACATTCATGTATATTTTCAGTCACCCATCATTACATCATCGTTTTGTATCAGAGGTAAAAGGATGTAAAACGATTTTGTATATATACGTCATCATTAGAGACCGGAGAAATATGTAGTATAAAACGTCAAAATATGTACGTAAATATGTAATGAAAATAGTAAGAATATGTAATAATATGTAAAATCGGTTATAATATGTAATATTAAAATTCTCGAATTAAAAAACATTTACATAGCAAGAAATTACATTTAGAAAAACTGCTCACTTTACATCATACAACTTACTTGTCAGTAGTAAAAGCTTTATCTATTGTAATCCAGGACCGTAGTTTAGCAGCCAGAATAATCGCATTATAAGCCATCGCACAAACTGGCAAGATCTAAGACCAGCAAACATACACTGTAGCTTCTTCGTCGAAATGTTACACGTCAGTGATCGCAAATTTTTCTCGGAAATTAAGGTTACTGATCACAAAACGGGGTGACATGTATATTTCCCAAGAAATTTAGGAAAAATGCTGATTTTTTTAAAAAAATACATCTTTTCATAAAAAATATGGAATTAAATAGAAGAAAATTGATAAAATAAGAAAATATATTGTGAAAACAGCATAATATGTAAAATATGTAATATAGTACTAAATATGTAAAAATATGTAACGAAAAAAATTCGATATTGTGTTTGGATTCGCCGAGATTACAATTGTGAGAACGGTAAGGAAAAAGACAAAAATATGTAATTACATAAAATTCCGGTCTCTAGTCATCATTTTGTATATAATGTACTATTTCGATATAAGTGCGAGCGCCGTGGACTTGGCAACGCACGGACCGCGCGTCCGCGTCCGCGTCCGCCGACTCAGCGACGCACCGCACCTCGAGTCCATTGTATGGAAAACGGTGTCCCAGAACCCACCTCGCCGGTAAGAACGATGTAATGACGGAGTCGGAATTTCACACGAGAAATCAAATACTTTTCTGTTATTTACTGAAACTCCATATTATTTTATAGCCTTCATTATCTTTACCAACACGTACTCCCTATTGGAAAAAAAATCCCCTTCAATATTTTTTCATTGCCTTCTTTATTTTCAAAATTCTATATAATTTGTTTTCATTTGTGTTATATTGTATCATTCTTTTCATTTTTCTATATTATATCTTATATTAAACATTCTTCAATACACCTTGACTCTATGCCACTTACTCATGCCATCTCTTTAGCAACACACAATTTTATCTTCTGATATTTTACGTCATTTTCCATTTCTTTCCACTCATCTCACTCACTGCGATATTTTTCCATTCCTTATTTCTTAAACACTACGCTATTGCCAGAATTTACCTTCTCCCTGATTTTACTTAATTATTCTAATTCCCTTATTCCTAATTCCCCAATACACCCAAAACATTATAAAATCCGGAATATTTTAACCACAAGATACGGAATTTCGAAACTTGCCGCTTCATTTCACCGTCTCCAATACCCTCCCAATAATGAATACATTCTGGGTGTGTGTGGCGCCCAAAGTGGCAGGTAAATGCAGGCGCTCTTCTCCGCGCCCCGGCCGGGCCGGGCCGTTTCCATTTGCCCCGCTGAATGCCTCCCCGCCGGCGGCGCCGCGCGGACGCTCATAAAAGCAGGGCCCCATAAAACGCTGGCTGGCGCGCGCGGGCGGAAATGAACCCCAAAGCCTTAAAGGAAATTCGAACGCCAATGAGGGAAAATCCTGCTAAATAAGGCCGCAGCGGGAGGGCGCGCCGCACGCCACGCCGCGCTCAGGCGCGAGCGGCGACGGGCGCGGTGGGTGCGGGGGGGGGGCTGCGGAAGTGATAGCGATAATGACGGTGACGATGGTGGGGACGGTAATGGTAAGTGGGACGGTTACGGTGACGGTGGCGATATTTGTCGAGGACGGAGAAGGTGACAATGACGCTATCTGTTATGGCGTCGGTTAAGGTGGCGGCGTCGGTAACTGTCAGAAACGGTGTCAGAAGAAATGTCACAGACTGTGCCGATAACGGTGTCGGTAAGTGGTTCGGTAACGGTGTCGGTGACGGTACCGCTGTCAGAAACGGTGTCAGAAGAAATGACAGAAACTGTGTCGATAACGCTGTCGGTAACTGGTTCGGTAATACTGTTGGTAACGGTATCGGTAACGATGTCGCTAATGGTATCGGTAACAGTATCGGTAACGGTGACCCTACCAGTGACAGTGATCGTGACAGTGACCGTGAAAATGACCTTGCCGGAGATGGCTAGCCATAGACGGCGTTACACAGAGCGAAGGCAGTGTGTTGGTGGGGCGGCCGAGCTGAGACAGTGAACGAGGCGCGGCAGCGGCTGCGCGAGGGCGGTGGGGCCGGAGAGGGCTGAAGCTAGGGGCGAGCGACGGGCGCGGGCGCTGCGCCCACGATTGAAAAGCCAAAACGAATCGGGGGCGCTGGGAATGACGTTAATCCGGCCCTTAATGAATTTCCTGCTCCGCGCCGCCTGTGCGTGCACGCGTGTTCACCCGCCGCTCCGCCCGTGCGCCCGTCCACGCCCCGCCCACCCCGCTCTGCCCGGCCCGGCCCGCCCATTCGCTCCATCCGCCCTGCTCTGCCCGCCACAGTCGCCCCGCCCCGCTCTGTCCCTCCGGCTCTTCCTGCACCGCTCTGCCCGCCCCGCCCAGATCGTCCTGCATCCGCCACTCCCCGCCAAGCCCGGCCAGCGCTGCTCATCCGCTCCTCCCACTCCGCTCTGCCCGTCCCTGTCCCATCTCACACCATCCCCGACTTACACTGACCGTTACATTTGCAAGCTTTGCCCACCCGTACTCTCCGTTATCGGTTGCCCTAACCCTCCCGCGGCTACCCTCGCTCCACGACACCTCTTACCCCGTTCCATCTCGCCCCTCACTCTTCTGCCCTACCCTGCGACGCCCCGGTTCTCTCTCAACCCGCCCCCTTACGCCCCGCCACCCGCCATCCTTCCCGATTGCGCCCCGCCACTCGCCACCATACGCCACGCCACCCTACGCTCCGCCCCTTCCTCCCCTCCCCTTTCATCCCACTCTTGCTCCCAACCCTTACCCCCACCCCTTGCTCCCCGCCCCTTACCCTCGCCCCTTGCTGCCCGCTCTCTACTCCCAGCTCCCATATTCCCCGCTCCCTTACGCCCCGCCCCTTTCACCCAACTCCCTTTCACTCGCCCCCTTTCACCCTGTCCCCTTTCACCCTCTCCCCTTGCACCCCGCCCCCTTACGTCCGACGTGATTCCACCCAGCCCGGTCCCGCCAGTCCGGTCCCCACCCGCCTCTCGTTCCGTGCCACCCCGCCACGGCCCTCCCCGCCCTGCTCCCCCGCGTTGCTCCACATTCCTTTCTTCCCCTGCTCCCACGATCCCCCTGCGCCCCCAACGCCCCGGCACGTTCGCTCGTGGGTCGCTGCCTCAGCATTCCAAATGGCACTGCCCGCGCCGCGCCCTCTCGCGCCGCTTCAGCCTGTGCTACAAACTACGCGCAGTTGCACTCCAAAACATTGCAGTTGTCAATTCGAAACAACCCTCGCCATCCTCCCTGATACTGGATGTGCCTAATTTTTGGCCTTGTATTGACGGAAAATGTCCACGACAATTATCTCCTATGCTTCTTCTTTTGACGGGACTATCTCCTAATGTTGAAGATGACCTCTGTAGTCCTGCTGTTGGAAAGCATTTCCTACGTTCAGTCGTTGTCGTGTTCCTACGTCACGATTGTTTTCATTTTCTTTCAAGTGGATTTTCATATTCTGCGTGAGTATTTACTTACTGAAATAGGAATCTAATCCGTCCCGGACGATTAGATGGCTACGCAAACAGCTATGCAAACAGCCGATGGCAATACAAACAGCCGAGACCCTTCAGCTCCAATCATAACACTCATAATTCGTACCTCCTCTTCACACTTTCTCCTTCAAACATCGCAACCATCCACCATTTCTCGCGCCCTGCTGTATTTTCTGATTCATCTGCGACCGATTTAATTCCTCATCGTTCTTTCTCTTCTCTCCAGCTTTACCATGACCCCTCCCCTCGCCAACATCCACCATCCCCGTTTGCCCTCCCTCTCCCCCTCCACCTTCCCCGCTTCCCTGTCCCCTTTCCCCTGTCGCGCGCGACCGAATCTTGACGCTCGGACCAGATTTATTGGGGCGTCGTAATTTACTGTTATATGTTGACGATCCTGCCACTCGCAACACATTTCTAAACACACCCGCTCGACATGGATTTGATTGGTAGCGTTTCTGGGGCGGCACAGGGGTGGAGGCGGGCGAGCGGGGTGGGGGGATGTTGGAAGCGATGGGTAAAGGCGTGGAGGGGGAGAGGGGGAGGGAGGGCGGAGGCCAGTGCGCGGTTGCCAGATTAGCGAGCTCGCTGCCAAATGAAGAGAATCCGCCTCGGGACCGCGTGAAATTCCAGTTTGCCCGTTTAGAGCGAAACTTGCGCGCGGCAAGTCGCGAGCTGATTGAGCCGATTGCGTAATCAACTTTCACAGCGTTAATTTGGAAAGAGTGTCTGCCCAAAACGCTACTGCCGTTTATTCAACGTCAGTCTTTGTACATCGCTTCCAAAGTTTTTATAGCGTTGGAAGATTTATATCGTATGGAGACGAGTAGAAACGAAAGTAATTCTATTGTAAATTCGTACCGTATACAGGAGGATATTTTCTGAAAAACGTTTTCCTGTGGACTGTTGAATATACTGAATTGAATAAAGAAACGTCAGTGTTTGGGTATAAACTGCGCATGTGTTTCCAAGCAACTGCTTATCAATGTCACGGAGATTCGAAGTTTAAAATTATTTACAATATTATTTTAAAGAAGGCACGGGCCTACTTAGTGGTTCCCCTACTTCTCATACAAAATTAACAATTGTCCGAAGTCAGACATTGTTAAAAACTACAATACTTTGTTGTCAAAGGAAAAATGGGAATAGCTCATTATTAGTCAAATGCATTCGCTGCTATTTCTATTTGTAGCAGCGCGTTATTTTTGTCCATGAATTTCACAAAAACAATAGATGTATAAAATCGTTAGTTTTAACAGACTACATTTTTCAAAAACGATGTTGACAGTAGTAAACATTTATATATCTTCTAGAGTAATAATACTTTCTGTCTTTACTTATCGAATATTGGAGACTTCAAACAACATCCTCACTCTAATGAGCGTTCAGTGTAAATTAATATATCATTTCAATTAGATTCCATAGATTGCTGTGCATGTGGAGAATGGAGTGCAATTGCAACTTTTTGCACAGCATTCCTCGTTATCCTGCTCAAATTGCCCCAGAATCTCACTGGTGATATTGGTGCACTGAAGTGGAGTTAAACCATTTACAAAGTTATTACTATCCGAAGTTAGCAAATATTTGTTCATGAAGTAGTATTAGATCAGCATCGTTGTTCCCGAACTCTGATATATTAAAATATGTAAAATTAAACAAAATAAGCAGCATCACGAATATGCACATACAATGCATGAAAGTTAGTTTATTACGTGATGCATAGTTCAGAGAACACAAACAAAACGGGTGGTAATGAAATATTTGTTAAGTAATGCCAACATTCTACAATCTACATTTAGCTAAATACTTACTCCAATGCGAACAATTAAATTAATTCCAAAAGATGTATTTCTTCAAAGTAGAGTTGAAACTAATCTTATCAAGTTGTGATCAATGTTATGAGTATTTATTTCAAATAATGATGTAAATTAAAGCAGGCATTTTGAAGACTTTATATTTAGTTAAGTAACGTTTTTCTACTCGACTTTCAAATGATTTCTAATATACACGTAGTATCAAGAAAAGTATGTAAAACATCAGAGGCAAAACACTACTAAAATCTCTGTCACTATTTCATTTCTCTAAGAGATTGCGTAATGCGATGTTTTTGCCTCGTTGCTCTTGTGAATAGTGCATCATAAAGAAGCACTAAGTATTATAATACAGTCAATCATGTGATAATTTATAGATATTGATGAATTGGTTGAAATGTGTGGAATGGAATGATGTTTATACATTTGATCAGAGTACTTATGTACCAAGTATATAGTTATATAAATAATAAGAATGTGTCCAGGTATGTTAAATTAGATCGTTTGCCTTATGATGAGGTCAACTCGTTTCAGTCAACTCAAGCAATTAAAATAGATTGTTTGCCTTATGATGAGATCAACTACACCTCAAAACGTCGTAATAAATGCAGTTTGAAGAGTTGAAGAATAAATATGTATTTTATATGAAACTAATGTGTTGTCTATAACTAGTCTGAAGCAGTCTAATCTTTACTATACTGCATGAGAAGACCACAACTTAAAAGTATTTGATAAAATTCTATCTTGTATTTTTCCCTTCGAATATTTTCGATGGGAGAAGGAAGGGAAGCGGTGGCTCTACCGGGTCAACCACCACTCGAACCTTTCACCAGTCGTCAGCCCTGAACGGGGACGTGTGGTTCCCTTATTCTGCCGCCTCCGTTTCATGCCACAGAGAATAGCATATGAGACGTGGTGAGCAAAGTGAATAAAACTTCTTGCCAATTGTGCTTTTGGCTTACTTCCGATCTGTGAGCGGATGCAAGCATATTTTGATTGACTGATAGATAGATTTATTTAAACTGCAAATGGGTATAACCCGGTGGCAGCTAATTACAAAAACATAAAAATACACAGTCATTAAATAATAAATTACATTAAGAGAGAAAATAAAAAGAAAGAAAAAAAAGAAAGAGAGAGAAGAAAAAAAACAAACAAACAAACTTCTATACTCTAACTCCGCACTGAATGTTTATACAATCCGGATCACACTGCACTTCACTGCACTTCACTTCACTAAGACCTGAAAACATTTGCTTCTTCATTTCTCTGCTATACACTGCACGACACCTCACTTGACAATAGAACACTTATGCATCGCTATATAACTCACTACTCTCCCTCATTTACTTAATAATACCCTAAATTAATTTCCTAAACTGTTGAACACTTTGAGGAAAGGGTTCAAAGGCTTTTACAGGCAATCTATTCCATTCCGTAATCGTTCGATTAGTAAAAGAAAATTTCCCGACATTCGTTCTCTGCTGTCTTAAATTTATTTTGTGCCTGTGATCCACACTACTGATGTATGTAGGAATACATAGCCGCCGATTAATTTCTTTCCAAGCTGGATGACCATTATAAGCTTTATACAAGGCGCAGAGTCTTGCTACTGATCGCCTGTTTTTGAGTGAATCCCACCTGCCGTTTTCTTGTCCCTGAAAGTAAATTTAGCTGCCCTATGCTGAATCCTTTCCAAGTGTTTACACTGCATAATTTTGTGCGGATCCCAACAAATTGCTCCATATTCCATTATCGGACGAACAAGTGATAAATAAGCAATTTCCCTCGCGTTTGCGGTACTCTTTTTTAGGATGCGCATTACAAAGTGAAGAGATCTCCAGGCTTTTCCTACAACAAAATCTACGTGTTTTTTCCAACTTAATTTACTATCGAAATGAATTCCTAGGTACTTGCACGAGGAAACTCTCGGAATAATGTCATTATTTAAACGATAATTTGTTTCACTGTAATTACGACCTCTGCCAAAAGTGATGGATTTACTTTTAGAGCTATTTATGGACATTCCATTATTTTACGCCCAATAATATAACGCCTCAAGATCACGTTGCAGAATTTCTTCATCTCTTTCCGAATTAATACTACGATATATTATGCAATCGTCTGCAAATAGCCGAACATTTGAGGTTAATTGCGCCGGCAGATCATTGACGAAGGCTAGAAATAGAAGGGGTCCAATGACACTCCCCTGCGGTATTCCTGACGTAACGCTTGCCCCGGAAGATAACTCTTGCCCAATTCGGACTTTCTGTTTTCAATCTCGCAGAAATTCGCTAATCCACTGGTGAATATACGTACGGAAAATTAATAAGTGTTTAGACACAACACTCACCAACACCCAAGGAGACAGTCTATTGCTAAGCTTCTCCCAGGATTGTCCAAACCTACCTCAGTCAGTGTCCCGGAGCTACCCTCTGCCGAGCGCTTCCACCCCTCCGCCCCCCCCTCGGGCGATGCAAAAGCGACACGCGCCGCGCCGGAATGAAGAGCGCCCGTGTGTGCGCTTGTGCGAGTGCATAATTAATTCGAAACGCGCAAAGTCAACTTTCAAGTTGATGTTTCAGTCGAGGGGCTACACTGGCCAGCACGCTTAAATAGCATGTTGTGGGATGGCATTCGAGAGCGTCGATGTTAGACAAAGAAGGAAATACATTTGATCGGTTCTGCTTGTAACCATTCCTTTCGTAGTGCTGGGTTTTGTACATCACATCTATTGAGTAATTATTTTTCGTAACGTTCTGAAAATAAACTTGAAATAACTGGGAATTAAATGTGAATATGAAAATTGAGGCCCATTTTTCTCGAGTTTTGTAGAAAATCGTCAGTAACCATGGATGTAGAACGAGTTGAAAAGGAAAAAAAAATACGAACCTCTCGTCTACTTTCAAGTGAAATATTTCTCTTTTAAAATACAATAATACTTCGTAAAGCCAATCAATTTTCTTAATACAATAAACGAATATTAAGTAAACATAAAAGTATGTAGGGAATGTTTCTCTAATCATATTTACTAATAAAGTAATACAGTTATTAGTATGAATTTGAGCAGAATCAAATTTTAAAGTTCGTTGGGAAATTTGTTTTGGGAAACATTTGACTTCAAGAACACCCTGAGGAGGTAGAAGGAAAGTTGGCAAACCCCACACTTGCACCTCCTGGACAGCTGACTGCTACCACATGACTGTGGAAGCATGCTCTTCAACTTTTATCATCAATGTCTTTTAATACAATATTCAATATTTATTATTAATAGCCTATCAAATTAATTAAATATATTACGATTAAAATAAAAATATATTAAGTAATGAAATAAGAAATTACTTTCTTAGTTCTAAAAATATTAAGGTAGAAAGCGGAATATTTAGGGTGGAAAGATCATCAGAAGGTACAAGATTCAAATGATCTTGGTGTACACGGTATCATATCGAATGGATCCCGTATTGTACTAAAAACACCTAAACTCCTTGACGCACAACACAACGCCAGTTAATGCGTTAGTGTTTCAAATTCTCTTTACTCCACTTAGATTAATGTAAATGTTTGAATAATATTCCAGTTCATAACGCTAGTTCCTCGTCCATCTTGTCACTTCGGAACCGTCCCCAACGCCAACGTATCTGTAACATTCACGTTACAACTACCTCCAACGCGCTTGAATCTCAACTTCACCTCCGACCTCCACCGGCCCCCTCGCCACCAGCACATCCACAGCAGTCTCCGCCACCATCGCCGTCACCATCTCCACCCCCACATCCACCGCCACCCGGATGCCCCTGCCTGCACCACGATCCGTCATCCCCGCTCCGTCCATTCGGCCGCCACCGCCAACTCTCCCACATCCTTCTCTTCTGCCAATTCCACCTCCTCTTCCATCTTCACCTCCACGTCCACTGTACATCCACCTTCACCTGAATTTTCACTTCCACCTCTTTTCACTACCTCTCCTCTCTCCGTTCCCTACCGCATCTCCCGCTCCTCTTCCATACTTCCCCCTCGTCGATCACATTTTCCCTTCCTCCACCACGCCTCCACCATCACCGCCTGTATTTCCACCGCCACCATCACCTTTCCCTCCACCTGCACCTCCCCCTCCAATAACATCGTGCCCTGCACTATCACACCTCGCCCTTCCCTACCGAACCTTCCCCACCTCCCCTCCCCTTCCCTCACCTCTCCTCACCCTCAACCTCCCCTTCGCCTCTTCCTCCAGCTCTACTTCCCCTCCCCTTTCCCCATATCTCCTCTCCCTCAAACTCCACCTCCACCTCCAATTCCCCTTTCCTCACCTCTCCTCACCCTCAACCTCCCCTTCGCCTCTTCCTCCAGGTCTACTTCCCCTCCCCTTTCCCCATATCTCCTCTCCCTCAAACTCCACCTCCACCTCCAATTCCCCTTCCCTCACCTCTCCTCACCCTCAACCTCCCCTTCGCCTCTTCCTCCAGCTCTACCTCCCCTCCCCTTTCCCCATATCTCCTCTCCCTCAAACTCCGCCTCCACCTCCAATTCCCCTTCCCTCACCTCTCCTCACCCTCAACCTCTCCTTCGCCTCTTCCTCCAGCTCTACCTCCCCTCCCCTTTCCCCATATCTCCTCTCCCTCAAACTCCACCTCCACCTCCAATTCCCCTTCCCTCACCTCTCCTCACCCTCAACCTCCCCTTCGCCTCTTCCTCCAGCTCTACCTCCCCTCCCCTTTCCCCATATCTCCTCTCCCTCAAACTCCACCTCCACCTCCAATTCCCCTTCCCTCACCTCTCCTCACCCTCAACCTCCCCTTCGCCTCTTCCTCCAGCTCTACCTCCCCTCCCCTTTCCCCATATCTCCTCTCCCTCAAACTCCGCCTCCACCTCCAATTCCCCTTCCCTCACCTCTCCTCACCCTCAACCTCCCCTTCGCCTCTTCCTCCAGCTCTACCTCCCCTCCCCTTTCCCCATATCTCCTCTCCCTCAAACTCCACCTCCACCTCCAATTCCCCTTCCCTCACCTCCTCACCCTCAACCTCCCCTTCGCCTCTTCCTCCAGCTCTACTTCCCCTCCCCTTTCCCCATATCTCCTCTCCCTCAAACTCTACCACCACCTCCAATTCCCCTTCCCTCACCTCTCCTCACCCTCAACCTCCCCTTCGCCTCTTCCTCCAGCTCTACTTCCCCTCCCCTTTCCCCATATCTCCTCTCCCTCAAACTCCACCACCACCTCCAATTCCCCTTCCCTCACCTCTCCTCACCCTCAACCTCCCCTTCGCCTCTTCCTCCAGGTCTACTTCCCCTCCCCTTTCCCCATATCTCCTCTCCCTCAAACTCCACCACCACCTCCAATTCCCCTTCCCTCACCTCTCCTCACCCTCAACCTCCCCTTCGCCTCTTCCTCCAGCTCTACCTCCCCTCCCCTTTCCCCATATCTCCTCTCCCTCAAACTCCACCTCCACCTGCAATTCCCCTCGCCTTCCCCCACCTCTCCTCGCAATGAAACTCCACTTGGGCTCTTCCTCCGCCTCTGCCTGTGCGGCGCGGAACGACCCGTCAGGCGGGGAGACTGCGTCGCAGGGGCGGGGGGAGGGCATGTCGCGGGGCGGCAGGCCTCGGGGCGGCGACGTGAGGCCGTCGCGGCCGCCGCCCCTCGATGAAAGGCCATTCGCGTACGCGCCGCCGCCGCCGCCGGAAACAGTATCGGGCCGCAGGCTGCGCCGGGCGACGCGGGCGGGCGGGCAGGCGGTGGCCGGGCAGCGGGCGCGGGGGGGGGGGCTGGGGTGTCGGCGGCCGGGCGGTTGTGCGGAAGGACGGCCGCGGGGCAGGACGGCCGGCGGGGCGGGTGAGTGGGTGGGTGGGAGGCTGGCCGGAGGGGATGGGCGGGTAGCGAGCGAAAGCCAGACACGGACACTGGCGGGGCGCGGAGGCACATACATTACTAGCAGCCACTCCATTCAGTGATGACGGCAGAAGCAGTTGGACAGAGAGAAAGAGAAAAGAGTAGAGAGAATGTGAGGGGTTTGTACAGAAGAATTACGTGACAGAATTACGTATGTTTAAATGTATGTGTTGTAGAATGAGGTACAGATAAATAATAGTTTAGAGCCATAAAGAACACGAAGAATACTGGAGAGTAGGTGTTGTATATCTGAAGGAAAATGCGGCCTCACAGGCAACAACAGTTTATTTCAACCTTTAAACATACAGTTTTGTAAACCCGACGGCTCGTGGCCGTTTACACAAGTCGGAACCGACGGCTCGGTGCGGTGCCGCCGACGGCGGCTTCCACGAGGCGTCGGTGCGCGCCCCGTGGGGAGCGGTAAGGCCACCACCGTGCCCGAAACCCAGGGGCGCCGGCGTTATCGGCGTAGCTGGGGACACGGCTGCGTGGCCTCAGCGAGTTGTGCCGGTACGGCGTACGACCAGCAATGCGGCCGCGATCTAACGCGTGCCCTTAACGACACGCTGCTTAGGCGGCGGGGCCCAGGGGCGAGCCTGCCAAGTATACTCCGCAGGAATACTAGCGGGGCCCAGCCACAATCCCAAAGGAAGTCCGGGGCAAAGCCGGTCCTAAAGCAAGAGAACAAATACAGCGTTAAACACACGTCTAAAAATGCTGCGCTAGCTCGTTGCTCTCCGCTGCCTGACTGCCGCAGCGGTCTCGGTGCTCCCCCTCCCCCAGGTCGCTGCGGTATACCTCCGCCGGCCAGCGACCCGGAACTATTTTTCGGGGTGGCGAAGCTATGGTGCGCGCTGCATAGCGCGCCCCGTTCAACTCTCGCCGCGGATATACAGCAGTAGGTAACGTAGTTGGAAAACGAAAGAGAGCAAATGGACACAGAGAGGAGGAGACACCAACAGGGACAGGACAGTGTATGGGTCTTGGGCAAAAACCAAGAGATAAGAAATAAAATGCAAGTTCATCTATCCCGCGTAAGTGAATAACTGTAATTGGATGCCGAAGTTAGGACTGAGAAGTGTGGAAAAGCTCGGAAACTCTTCAGGGGAAGAACCTTAAAACTGCGACCGAGACGCCGGCAAGGCGCATGGCCTCTTACAGCCCCATCGCGGCGGATGTAGACGTTCGACGGCGAGACGAAGACAAACTGCGGTCCACTGTGCGCGCGACGTGAGGATGCGCGAGAGCGAGAAGTCAGGGAGCTGCCCTGCGCCGCGTGGCGCCGACGGAGTGACGGAGGGGGGGGGAGCCAGGGGGACGAGCCGACGCGATGCGGAAGACCGAAGGTTGGAGTTGGAGTGACGGGCGGCGCGAGGCCTCGGGCGGTGAAGGGGAGAGCGATGAAGGCAAGGGCGATGAGAAGCGGGAGTGGCGGGGGGTCCTTTGGAGGAGCCGAAATGGGAGTGGGAGTGCGGCTGCAGAATGGGGGGGGAGTGTTTGCGCGTATGTAGTGGGGACGGTGAAGGAAGGAGCTGAAGCGGAGCGCGGGCGGGGAGATGGCTGGAGACGGTAAGAGCAGGGCAGGGCAGGGCGGGGAGGAGTTTGCCAGGCGGGCCCGAGCGAGGTCAGGGCGAGGGCGGGTCAAAGGCAAGGGCGGGGCGAGGGCGGGGGCGCGGGCGGGGAGAGGGCGGGGCGAGGGCAAGGGCGGGTGAGGGCGGGGACGAGGGCTGGGAGAGGGCATGGACGGGGCGAGGGCGGGGCGAGGGCGGGGGCGAGGGCGGGAAGAGGGCGGTGGCGAGGGCGGGGCGAGGGAGGGGTGAGGGCGGGGCGAGGGCGGGGCGAGGGCAAGGGCGGGGCGAGGGCGGGGAGAGGGCGGTGGCGAGGGCGGGGGAGAGGGCGGGGCACGCAGCCTGGGGGCTGAGGCAAGGCCGGGCCGCGGGCGGTGAAGTGGTGGGCGATGAGAGGCGGGAGCGGCGGTGTGTCCGTTGGAGGAGCCGGAAAGTGAGCAGTGCAGACGCTGAAGGAAGGCCGGAGGAGAAGCGCGCCGGAATATGGAAGAATCGGGGCGGGGACAAGGCTGGAGGCGGTAAGGAGAATTTTTTTCTGAGTATAGCCGGGGTCGGGCGCAGGTGGATTGTAGGAGAGGCGGGGCGGGGTCGAGGCCGGAGACGTTAAGGACAATGGCGGGGATGATCGGTGAAGGAAGTGCCTGGGGCGGAGCGCGGCGGGATGTGGATGAATCGGGGCTGGGACGAGGCCGGAGTCGGTAAGGGCGGGGTGGGTAAGAGTGCTGTGTAGGAGCAGGGGCGGAGTACGAGGAGAGAGCAGCCGGAGGGCGGGAGGGCGCGGAGGAGAGGGGGTGAGGCGAGGAGGGGTTATCGCAGGCGGTAAGGGAAAGTCGGAGACCAGCTTATGTCGGGTAGAGCTTGGGACGGGAAGCGGGTGGGGTGTGGGAGGGGCGGGGTGGGGACGAGACCGGTGACGGTAATGGCGTAAGTGGGAGGGAGCGCGGGGAAGGGCCAGGGACGCGACGCCGTCGAGGCGTGGACGGGGCGCGAGCAAGGAGGAAGCGGCGAGGCGGGGGGGACGCTGGAGGAGGTAAGGGCGAGGGCAGAGAGGAGCATTTGCCCGGTGGACCGTGGGTGGGGGGTGGAAGGCGGGACGTGGGTGAGGCAGGAGGTGGTAAGGGCAAGGACGGAGAGGAAGGCTAGAAAGGGCCGGGGGGAGGAGTGCGGCCTGGGTGACGGAGAGGTGGGGCAAGGTTAAGGTCGGAGGATGTAGAGGCGAGGGTGGAGAGGAGCGTAGGCCGGATAGGGTGGGGGAGGAGACCTTAAGTGGTGAGGGTGGGAGCGTTTACGGGAACCGTGGCGGGGGCGAAGCGCGTGCGAGCGTGGGCAGGGAGGGAGTCAAGAGACGTGAGGGGGCGAAGCCAGAAGTGGTAAGGGCAAGGGCAGAGAGAAACATGTCGCGGCACAAGCTTGTGGGGAGGCGGGGGGAGGAAGCCGGAGGTGGCGGGGAGGAGCGCACGCCGGGAAGGGTTGGGGTCGCCGCGCTGGCGGGGACGAAACGCGGGGCGGGAGCGTGCGCGGGAGCCGCGGCGGGGGCGTGCAGGGGCGTGGGCGGGCGGGGTCGCGCGGCTCCTTGCTCGCAGCGAGTTGAGCGCAGGCTCCTTTGATCCGCGCGCCATCCATCACGTTGCAACTCAATTTATGAAGGCCCGGCGGCGGGCGCGGGGCGGGGCGCGGGGCGACGAGGGCGCGGGGGAATCGTGCGAGACGGAGAGGGCCCCGGCGGGGGGGGGGCAAGGACCAGGTCACGCAGTGCGGAAGCGCCTCGGAAAACTGCACGAACGGGTCGGGTTGGGTCGGAGAAGGAATAGACATAGGGAAAGCAAGAAACTGTAGTATAGAGATGGTGATCCAGCCTGTATCTTAAGAATTAAATTTTCTTCTTTGCTTCTTTCTAATAAAATTACATTATAAAAACTTTTTTATGGATAACGTCGTTTCTGGATGTCATTTTATCCCATTATCAGTTTTCTAAATTGTTTTGAGATATTATTCACAGATAATATATAGTTCAAAACAAATTGCAAGACAAGAATAAATAAAATTTTGAAAAAGATTGTGATTGAAATGTTCCAGCTGAGACAGAAAGAAGCACTAGCGAGTAGAATGATGTAATATGGAGCTATAAGTTGTTTGTTTTGCTAGTGTAAGAGAATAGCGAATTAAAGCAAAGAAAAACAGGGAACAGCGGAAAATGAAGGATGATGGTGTAACAATCGAAAAAAAATGACTAAGTGGCTAATAAAAAACAGACGAAAAGTAGAAAAAGGGAAAGAATACAGAGAGGGAAATGATGAAGGGAATAATAATGCATCACTCAGGTATTTGCATTATAGAGCGATATGACCGGGCCATTAAGACTGTTTTACCCAAGTCGGACTGTTATACCCTCATTCGCGGGTTCAAACCCCGATGAAAGACGTGGATTTTCAAGTGCGAAAAAATCCTTTGTACGCCTTCCTTCGGAGGGGAAGTAAAGCCGGCTGTCCCAAGTTAGAAGATTTGCTGCATGCAAAAGATCCTCAAGCCTAAACGAAGCCTCTGAGCTAAATTCAAATCGCCTGTTTCGTCGCCCAAGTAATACTTTCTTTGTCCCTTAGTTGGCGAAAGGAGCGTAGCAAAATTTGCTTGGTCAGACGAAAAGAGCAGGCTTCATGGCCTGAGTCTCGCCACGTAAAATAAGGCATCAATTCAATTCAATAAGAGGTGCGGTTCCCAGACCCGATCAGCAGCCGGCCGGTCCGAAGCCCCGTCCAGTTGGCCGGGGGGTGAGCTAGGCGAAAGCCTCCGCGGCCAAACAATAACAGATAAATCAGCGGGCAGCACTCGGCTGAACCTGCCCACGGACGGATGGATGGACGGGCAGACGGGCGAGCGGATGGGCGGATGCCCGATTGTAAACAACCCAGATAAAATACATTACAACAAAAATAAAAAAAAAACGCAACAGCGGCGCGCGATTCGGTGAGGGAGATACGCGGGGTGGAGGGGGAAGAGGAGAGGAGCGGTGGGATGGTGGGGGTAGCGCGGGAACGCGTCCCATAAATTGCCCCCGGGGCGTCCCATTTGTTTTAAATTAGAGCGATCTAATTTCTTCATCAAACAATCAGAGCCGCCGCGTAGCGTGTTGACGGCGGGCGGCGCGTTCGCTGCGCCACGCCCCACCGCTCCGCGCCCCACCCCCCGGCGCCCCGCCCCCTCGCCCCCCGCGCCGCACACACCCCCGCGCCTCGCCTCGGGCGCCCCCCCCCGGGCCCCTCCTCCCACGCCACGCTCCCCCGCGCCCCCGCCCCCCACGCCCCGCCACCCCCGCGCCGCGCCTCGGGCGCCCCCCGCGCCCCGCCACCGCGCCCCGCCCCCGCGCCCCGCGCCCCGCCCCCCGCGCCCCGCCCCCGCGCCCCACCCCCCGCCCACCGCGCCCCGCCCACCGCCCACCGCCCCCCGCGCCCCGCCCCCCGCCCCCCGCGCCCCGCCCCCGCGCCCCGCCCCCCGCGCCCCGCCCCCCGCGCCCCGCCCCCCGCGCCCCGCCCCCCGCCGATGCGCCTCATTACGCCCCGCCCTCAAATCGCCCGCACGTCGCGCGGACCCTTCGCTCGGTTCGCTCGCGTTTTCGATCAGGCCCTTCCCGCAGATGGACTGCACGCTTTCGCCCGCTGAATGCGATAATGGTGGCATTCGACAGTTGTCGGTTTTTTGTCACTTAATCATATCTGTTAAGGTAGGTTCTCAAAAAGTATTCAATTAGTTTTGCGATATTGAAATATGTAGTGTTTTTAAACTATTTATTCATACAGTTTTTGTAACAGGAAGTTCTCCTAAAACACTTTCTCTGAAACAAACTTCTCTGATATGACTTATTTGTTTCCAAATAAATTTCATATTGTGGAGCCGTATTTTCATATTATGTTTATTTTTGTTTTATGCTCATTTTCTTTCAATAATGACTGCCAACAAAGATTTTGTCTGCAAGGTAATACAATTTAACTATTATATACCGCTTCCTGGTTATCCGTTATCACTTTAACTAAAAGTGTCTTATTCATTATTCTAATGTAATTTGATAATCTCCTCTCTAGTCGTCTAGGTATTTTCTACGAATTGCTCTGCATTAGTCGTAATGTTCGTAAATTTGGCCTTTACCTCATCATGATGACGCTTTCCAAAAAATCAGTCGAATCAGTTTAAATATGGAAATCAGTTCTTTTTTCTCTAGAGGAGTTCAAAAAGCAACGAATTCAAAAACACAAGAATATGTGCTGCCACACTGATGTTATTATACTAGTATAAGCTATATTAAATGTTTAGGGAAGTTTAAAGCACTGTACTTCTACTTGTCTGGATATTTCATTATTTTATTGATCTATACAGAGAGAAAAATAAATACGTTTTATTTACAGTGTATCTTCTTAGCCTGGCCTGGCATGGCCTGCTGTTCCCTGCTCTGCCAAGCTCTACCATAGCCTACCCTTGCCTGCTCAAAGTGACCCTGCCGTTTGTCACCGTCCTCGGCTTGTACAGTCTTGCTTGTCGCCTAAACGACCCGCATTACCAACACCTAGTGCGTGGTATCGACATTTCAAACACATATTTAACTTTTTCGTTATTTTCATATTGTTAATGTTTATATAACATGTACAATAATTTAAACTACACCTGTAGATATCTGGAACTTCCAGTTTCCAAACGACTCCTTAATTGCTGTGATTGAGTAGCTCGTCCGGAACAGGGATGTTTACATAACATTTCATAAATAATATATAAAATCATAAGACATTGCCTAACACTATAAATAATACATGAGATACATTGTGAGCTACGTGTGTTGCTGTAAGCTATTTACTGCTGTAAAATGATTGTTTTATAATTATTAATTTTACTTCACTAAAAATTTGTGAACTGATAAATAAAACTTGTTTTCATCGAAGAACCAATAAAGGATTCTATGATAGATCTTCGACAATCATTACGAATGAGCACAATCGAGAGCTTCACATTCGACTTTCAAATATTAATTATAGTAATAAATGTAATTCAAAAGATTTTTCACGGTTCGTAGGATTGGCTGTCCTAGAAGGGAAAACTTACAATTGTGAGTCTTTGGTGGTGAAATAAAATAACAATAGTAATAATAATAATAATAATAACAAAAATAAAAACTTTAAGAATAATGATAGTAATAAAAATGGTAATAGTAAAAGTAATAGTGTTAATAATAAAATTATTAAAAAAGGTATCCCTGTGCAATTGCACACAGGCCGAAGTGGCCCACAAGGGAGGTGGAGGTAGGGCTCCACCTATTCGTCGCCGTTGGTACAAGGAGGAGGTTGTGTGGCGAGCACAACGGCGGCCGCCTTTACCTCCAGGAAAGATCCTGATACTTAGAAAGGAGGCTGTTTGGACCCCAGAGCCGCCCTGAATGGAAAGCACCAAATAAAGTTATTAATATTCCAAAATAATTTAATACAGCTTCTCTCACTAAATCCTATATCACAAAATAGAATCACTGCCCCACTCCAGATTGGCGATAGCGGGGTTTGGCGCCGCAAGCGGGTGCTGTTCATCCTCAAACGCCGGCGGTCGGGCAGCCTGCGCGGGCGCCATTCCGCCCGCGCGCCGCTGATCGGCCGCAGATTGCGAGGCGCCGGGCCAGGGGGAAGGGGGAGGGGGCAGGGGAAGTGAGGGGGTGACGGCGGCGGCGCTCTAATCGGGGCGATTGGGCGTCACGCGTTATTGCGTGTGACTCGCCCCGCCCTCACCCCGCCCTTGCCCTCGCCCTCTCCCGTTGCTCAGGAACGGGTTTGCGCCCGCTGCTCCTCGCTTGTTGCGCGCTGTTCCACGTCGCATACCCGCGCCCGCCAGCCCGCCGCAACAGCGCTTTCAATTGTCTCTTTCGTTTGCTCTCCCGATCTCACTGGTGGTTGTGCTTTGTTATTTCGCGTGATCTGCTTTCTCTCTTTTTCTATATAATCCTAGCTCTCTTCTTTTCTTTCTCATCATCCTTTCCTCTCTATTTCTCTCGTGCGTGCGTAATATCAGTCTGAGAGTGTTTAATTGTGTTGTTCAGAATAGATAACGCGTGACATTGCTTTCAATTGTCTCTTTCGTTTGCTCTCCCAATCTCACTTGTGTTTGTGCCATGTCGTTTCCGCTGACCTGCTTTCTCTTCTTTTCTACTTATTCCCAGCTCTCTTCTTTTCTCTTCTTTCCATTCCTTTCTCATCATCGTTTTCTCACATTTTTACACGTCCGTCCGTAATATTAGTCTCAGAGTTTTTAATACTTCAGAATAGATACTGAGTAGAATTGTATTTTCATGAGAATAATTTATTTTCTTTAAAAGAGTTTAGAAAGTGACCAATTTTCACGAAAAGTATTCGAACACACACAGTATTCGAACATGAACATTCATTTTTTTCAGCACCAGCTTAGAAACGTACTGAATGTACTTTCCTTACTGTTGCCAACAGCAATGAATTTAAAGATATGTTTCTTAACACAAAATTCAACTGTTCTAGACATGGCCAGCAATTAACCAGCGAAATTATTTAAGAAATGTCATTGATTAAATTTTTTACAATGATAATAAAAAACGTTTATTTCTGACCTTGCATGACAGTTCTTTATTCTAATCAACGTCAATTAAATTTTAATATCACACGGACAAATTGTGATAAAATCGATGCCTCGAATAAAATATAGAGCATCATGACGACTTTCTCTGAAACAACGGAATTCCTAGATGCGGCCTGCCTTGCCGGGGAACTCTCCCGTCTGGCGTCATGGACACATCCACTTTCTTGCCTTTTAATGTAAATTACTACTACTGTATTACTCACATTGTAGAATTGTATTGCAAAATATTTAGATACTTTTGAGTTCTCATTGTGTGAGGAGAGAGAGCGAGCCACTGAAAATAACATTTATTTAAGATCTCGCATTGAGAAGAGTCTCATAACTATGCATGGTTTAAAACCCCGAATTCTTCATTTTTGTTTCACGAACTCCATTCATATGCAAGTATGTCGCGCAATTTTTCCAAGTCACTATTCTGGATAGTTTGCAGGAGTTACTTTGTAAAAGTGTTTTTGTCGCTTCCTTATCAACTAAGAATCATTTTCTATAGGTCACCAAGAATTTCTGTCAGGAGTTTTGGAAAGCATTCACAACTTCCCTATCACATATTCTTCACCCTAGAAGATAAATCTAACAAAGCGTCGTCCGATCCACCAATAAACAGAATTTTACTGACAATATACTTTCAGGAATACTGTGTCAAGGAAGAAGGATACGACTCAAAGACACGTAACCTTGCTCTTGTAAGTTTCTCGAAAGGTTGGAGTGACAATTCTCAAGACAAAACACGAAAATAAATCCAACTTCCTTTGCGAGTCACAGAGGAACTTTGCGTCAGACGTTCACCCTGACGGAGAGATGAAAATAGAGGCAGTTTCTTTCAAGCGTCACACAACGGTTCCTTCGCTTGTCCTTCGTTATGAAACGCTGCGGCAGCGTTTCCAGAAATAAAAAGCCAAAATACTTTCTGAGCCACGGTTTGAGAAACGCGCAAGTAAATGGTGAGTGAGGGTGAAATGGGCAACTAGAGAGGCTGGATGTCCTATGATATATGGGGCGTATTCGGAATGAAAGTACCGTTTTGGAAAAAATATTTAAAGAATGTTTTTGAAGCCAATTTAATTTTTACATGAAAATACATTTCTTAAACTATTTTCCAACATAGTTTCCGCCAATGTTCAAACACTTGCCGTAGAGGGTGATCAGTTTACTTACTTAAGGTACTTACTTTCCGAATACGCTTCGTATAATTTCTTCCTCTCCTGCACCACTTTCTTCTTCGTCACAGTTACAGTTACTTCGTTACAGTTACACGAACGGATGGATTGGCTTTGAGACCAAGCAGGAAACAAATTACGCATATAATCACGTATTCAACCTATACGGCCATAACTATTTCACTGAACGTTTCATTTGGAAATAAAAGAAACAGTCAACAGGCTTCTGGTATTATCTGTATGTGAGTGGCTAAAGTTTTTGTTACTTCGTGTTCAATATATTTCCGAGTAAATGTGTCTTGTTGTTCTCTTTTCCATTTCTTAGTCATCTTTCTCTTCGTTGTCTCACAAACACTTTGTTTAGAAACTTTTTCTTTTAACTTTTTTCTCAGATTCTTATAGTACATCTATTAATATCTATTTGTAATCTTCGTTCCATTACCGCAAAATTATTCATTTTCTTTTTGAGCGACTTTCAAAATGTATTCCCATTTTCTTAGGCTTTTCCTCATTCCTATAGTTCCGTTCGTTTTCTGCCTTTCTTCGAGCTTTCTTGTCCTTGCTGACGATTCGCGCATCCACGAGCGAAGCGAACTCCCCACCACGTACTCCCCACCCCCTCCTTCCACCCTTCCCCCCTCCCCCTCACTTTCTCCGCTCGGCTTCCCCCGCTCCGCCCCCGGGTTGCCAGATGCTTCACACAAACATTCGTCGTTGGATGGCTGTAAATCAGCCCAATTTCGCTCAGTATGAAAAATTCAACTTTCCGAGAGGGAAATTTGAATTTGCATTAAAATTATATTTGAAGTTGTTTTTTCTTGAAGTAGTGACCCTATGAAATGCTTGATTTGTTTTATTGTTTGTTTGTGCACATTGCAATTAAAACTTTATGCAAAAACTTTTTGTATTAATAAGTTATTATATCTTAATATTTAAAATGAAGCTCACAGATGCATGCTTATTCCCGATGGTTTAACGGAAAATTCTGGCAGTGACACCGTACTTCCAAAAATGTCTAATTTTAAATCGCCTGTTCTAAAATTAACTGTAAGTACTGCCAATGTGACATATTTATATATTCATATTGTGCACAACAAAGACGCTATGACTTTTAGTAGACACCATATACTAGAGGTCTAAAATCTAGCATCACTTCTCAAAGTAAAATTCAAGGAATTAACAAATGATTTATGAAAAATCATAAAGTAAAAAACTGAAAAATCAAACTCACGTCAGCCTAGTTGTGGTAGGTTTTTTTAAATTGCGTCGTAATTTGAAATCCCGCCAAAAACCGCACATGTTTTGATGCGTTTTCGCTCATTGGGTGGTATTTCGCGAATTCACTTTTTCTCCCGCCAGAGAGAGAGACGTTTTCCAGTCCCAAACGTGGAATTCCGCCCAATATGGCAACCCTGCTCCATCTCTCCAAAGCCACTAACCGCCCCGTTTCTTCCCGCCCTGCTTCGCTTCTACCCGCTCTTCCCTTCCTCACCCCACCCCATCACACCCCATCCCACCCCATCCCACCCCATCCCATCCCACCCCATCCCACCCCATCCCACCCCATCCCACCCCACCCCACCCCATCCCACCCCATCCCACCCCATCCCACCCCATCCCACCCCACCCCATCCCACCCCATCCCACCCCATCCCACCCCATCCCACCCCATCCCACCCCATCCCACCCCATCCCACCCCATCCCACCCCATCCCATCCCACCCCATCCCACCCCATCCCACCCCATTCCACTCTCCTCGGAAAATTGCCTCTCACGTCGTCACTGCCGCCGCAGGGGCCTTCCGTGGGTTGGCGGGCGGGGAGTGGCAGGCCCCAAGAAAGGGTTGCGACGTTCCTTGTCGAGATGGGAGCGGATCAACCGATGTCACAGTAGTGCTTCTGACCGAGAGGTCCTGCGTTCGAGCCCGCCGGGGCGGGGTGGATAGGTGGGAGCTGGGGGCGGGAGCTGGGGGCGGGAGCTGGGAACGGGAGCTGGGGGCCGGAGCTGGGGGCCGGAGCTGGGGGCCGGAGCTGGGGGCCGGAGCTGGGGGCCGGAGCTGGGGGCCGGAGCTGGGGGCGGGAGCTGGGGGCCGGAGCTGGGGGCCGGAGCTGGGGGCCGGAGCTGGGGGCCGGAGCTGGGGGCCGGAGCTGGGGGCCGGAGCTGGGGGCCGGAGCTGGGGGCCGGAGCTGGGGGCCGGAGCTGGGGGCCGGAGCTGGAGGTAGGTGCAGGAGGCGGGAGCTGAGAGATGGGCAAGACGGGCCGAGCGAACTTCCAGGGAGCAATTTGGGAGCCAGAACCTATAGCGCCGACTGATCGGAGACGCTGCAATGGATGAATAACAGCATGGTGAAGGAGCGTGGGATTGAAGAAGGAAGCGAAAATATCTTTCTGATGCATGAAGCCAGGAGGCTCCGAACGAACGTGTAATAATGCAATTCACCAATCTTCACGCTGATCTGGGTTACTGATTTTCCAGAATTTCATGCAAGTCGAAAATGACCCAAAATGGCGCATCAAAAATTCATTGCGGGTTTTACACATAACATGTATTAAATTTATAATGGCCTATATGATGTATATTCTGAATAATGAATGACATCATTTACAATTCTATAAAAATAGTTATTTTTTTCAATTGTCAATTCAGAGATGAATAATATCGTCAAAGACTAATCAAATAATTCTCTAAGTTTTGCATGATAACTGTGTTGGAAAAGAAAAGGAAGAAAAATACGATCGTGTTCAAGTAACGAAAGAAAATATCATGATGAAGGCCATTGTAGATACAAGCAAATTCCTCCCTAATCTGCTAAAAATGTTGTTCTAATGCACTTCAAAGAGATCAAATATGCATTGCATGCCTATTGAATACCCTGCATGTTTATATTTCATTTGTTTATCCAAACATTCGCAATGTAAGCCAAATTATCTTTCCACGACACATCTATAAATCAGTAATGTTACTGACGGATCTGTAGTTGGCAATAAAATATTAAAATCAATAGTACGTCGTACATAAATAAACTTAAAGTTCATAAATACTAATAACATTCTTGTAAGTTTGTTTAAAACATAATGCATTCATTACATTTCTCATTTCGATTTACGTTAAGATAATATCATGAGTAAGGCAAATAATATAAATAAATATTAGATTTTGTGTCGTGTGTTTTTGAAAAAAGGAATTAACGGATAAAAATAAACTGAACTCGCAGAAAAAAAGGACTGGAGAGAAGACGAGATCAGTCTCCGTCACTGGATACCATTTTTTCCACTTCCTTGTTCTTCTTTTCGTGTCTCATATCATTTTGCTAGAGACGGAAACTAGAGCGCCACCAACAGTTTCTCAGGGCGAGTAGAACAGCGCTGTCGCTTACTCTGCCCGAAACTTTTTAACGCGCGAGCTCTCTAGCGCGTTTGTTAACATTTCTTGCACTGGTTGTCCTCAACCTTGCGACGAACCACGTGACCTCAACACAGGGACGTCGTTTGAAAAGTCCGACGAGACGTTGGCCGCTATGTTGCACGGAGAGCGAGAAGTGTTGAGAAATATTTTTAAAGTGGTATAAAAATTTTAAATAAATAATAATACATGAAAAAATGAAACAAAATAAAAAATAAAACATGAATGAAAAACGTTTCTCATTGTATCTCTGCAATATATTGCCCTAGGAGGCTGATTTTTCGGGACATTTTTTATTATCTTTCACTTTAGTATCGCTATTTTCGATTTGGTTTGGAAGCATTTTTCACTCCCTTATTCGGTGAGGAGTTCGGGTGGAAACAATGGTAGCTGATATTTCACGTTACTTACGAAAGTGCAATGATCGTATTAGCTAACGGAAATGTGCTGCACACAACTAATGAAACATAAAGTATGAATATATTTTCATTGGTAATATTTGGACTCTAAAACTAACATGATATAAAAAGAGCCGATGTTTCTTATTTTCAAGGAGGATGTGGAATGTTAATAATTTTACTTTCGGTTTATTTCGGTTCTTACAGTTTATTGCGGTTTATTATGGTTTACTTCTGTTATTACTACGGTTATTTCGGTTACTTCGGTTATTACGGTTAATTGCGGTGACCTAATATTACGGTTTTTGCTTAACGTGCTCCCCTTCCTTGGATGTTTTCCCTCGGTTACCGCTTCGCCTCCGTGCACAAGCGCCGGCTGCTTGTCAGAGCCATAAGCCGCAGGTGCAAAGTGGCCGGCGGCGCGGCGCGGCGTGGGCGAGGGCGAGGGCGAGGGCGGGGGCGAGGGCGAGGGCGGGGGCGAGGGCGAGGGCGGGGGCGAGGGCGGGGCGGGGGCGAGGGCGAGGGCGGGGGCGAGGGCGGGGGCGGGGGCGAGGGCGAGGGCGGGGGCGGGGCCGGGGGCGGGGGCGGGGGCGGCGCCGGCTGGCACTCCATTCCGCGCCGCCGTCGTCGGCCGACACGCCGGAGCCGCCGCTGGCGCCACGTGTCCCCGGGGAAAGTTCGTCCAACAAACCAACGGTTTACCTGCAGCCCTCGCTTAGTGCCGAACGAGTTGAGCCCAAGTTAAGGTGAAGGCGCGCCTGGAGAGAGCGCCTGGGGGAAAACTTGACAATTTGGCGCCTTGACGCAGGAGATGAACCAGTGGCCCGGGGGGTGGGGTGGGGGGTGTTGCGGGGTGCGAAGGGGGCGAGGACGGCATGCGTCGAGCAGTTTGGGAACCATCAACTGCACAGTTTAGTTCAAATTTGCCTCTTCTGTTCACTACAAATCGCTTTCAAATGGTGTGACAATCATTATGCCCCAAGCGTCCCAAACCTGGAGATCTTAGCGTGCGAGTTCCGCGTGGCAGGTTTTCGACACAATGTATGTATGTATGAACTTGGCGCGACAGCCCATGAACGGGCTCAGGCCTGCCGGCGACGTCCCTGCCTCGCGGCCATGGGTTGAGGGGGTACGTGTGGTTAGCACGTAGACATCGTCACGCCATATTCCGGTCTTCTCAACCTGAAAAGTGAATTTTCTCATCTTCACACAGTAAAATATACTGGGACATGGCAAGGAAAACGCTTTAACTTTAGTCTTGCCTCGACCGGGAATCGAACTTGGGGCCGCGAAGTGGAAAGCGAGAACGCTGACCAAGATCTAGCAACAAGGCTGTTTTGACACTATAGCTAGGTGGAATTTAAACACTGCCACTAGGTGGAATTCAGACACGGTAAGTTATCACCGACAGTTTTCCGCGGTCACCGATCAAATCCAGTCGAATCCCGGAGGAGTACCCTAACAAAGGGGCTACGGACCGCGCGCAAACTTTCCTTCCTCCTTCTTGCTCCCTCATCTCCCATTACAGAACCTCACTCACTTTTACATTTACTACAATGGCACACAAGTCGAGAGGCCATCAGCAACAGCTGGGCACGAAACCCCTTGAGCAGTGATGTCCCGTGGGAAGTGATACCCGGAGAAGAGATAACTTTCTAAGCGTGCGTGTGGGTTGGTCCAACACCGGAGTTCAGTCCCCACTCTCTCAGTCTGAATCAGTGAAAAACTACTGATTGACAGTGACTATTCACTGATGGTGTCAGTTATAACCCTTCCACTGATAATCAGTGAATTGAGCTCAACAAATCAGTGAAAATTCGGTCTACTTTTTGAATCAGTGAAACTTCACTGTTTGAATCAGTGAAATGTGTGACACTAATTGAACGTGACGACTGAATAATCAGTGAGCGATGGTGGCGCTGCACGTTTACTATTGACGATCAGTGAAATGCTGGCGGTCATTATGAAAAGGTTCGCATATTCGCTGATTGTCAGTGAAACTATCCATTTCGACTGAAGATATCAGTGACTTCGGCTCTCACTGATTGAATCAGTGACAATTTCACTGATTCAGATTCAGAGAGCATCTCATATTCTTCACGCTCCCTGCCCAACTACGAAAAAACCGGATGCCTGCAGTTCTTCGGGAGCGAATCGGCGTCTGTCTCAACTCGGCGGCTGCCCCGCGCAGCGCCGCCGCCTGCAGAAGTTCGCCGAAAGAGAAGCTCTATATCCGCGGGAGACAGCTGCCTCCGGCGCGCGCCGCGGGCCGCCCGACGCCTATCTGCCGCCAATCGACAGGCGGCAACAGCCTCCGGTCCGGGCGGCCCACCTGCCCGCCGGCGGCTATTGATTGGCCCCGCGCGCGCCGCGCCGTCTAAGCCCCGCCCGCCGCCCGGTCTTATCTCGTCAGGCGCCGCCGTCGCCTCGGGGTCTCACTGGCGCCCCCGCTAACAACAACGATTCTGCAACCATCACCCTCACTAGCGTTCCCGCCACCACTCTCGCCACCGACACCACTGGCACCGACACTACCAACACCGACATCTGCACCACCGACAACCACCGGCACTTCAGATATTTGGATATTTATTTGTCAAAAAAACAGTAAAAACTGTATATGACGTGTGGGGAAATAAATTTATCTGCGCACATTTTGTTGAGGGCCAGAATTTTATTTTAAAAAAAATGAATTTAGAAAATAATTATTTTAGAAAATAAAGATATTTGAAAAATGTTTTTTCCCGAGTTATAGAAAATCAATTTCAACTGTAAATGAACTACAAGCAAAAGGAGTGCTCAACAAAACGTGCGCACAGTGAAGCTACATTTATGTCCAAAAGCAAAACAAGGGGCCATCTCAGCATTTGCTCAATGGATCAGGGAAACTGGACAAAAACCTGATAGAGATGGGGGTCATTGACCCGGAAGCTGAAGTACATTACTTGACACCATGACACCTGATACCATGAAAACTCCGCACCACCGACACCCGACATCACCGACACGCGACACCACCGACACCCGACAGATGACACCACCAAAACCCAACACCACCGACACCCAACAACACCGACACCCATCACAACCGACATCCGACACCGCCTACATCCAACACCACCGACCCCTGACACCCGACACCATCGACACTCGACATCCCCGCTCTTGCCCCCGCTCTCCATCCCCGCTAACGTCTCCGCTACCCTCCGCCCCCGCTCTCGCCCCGCGCCGGCCCGCTTCCGCTGCGGAGCGCGCGTCGTGACTGAGAGCCCTGGAGTGAGCGCCCTTCGCTCCGGGCGTCGCTTCCGGTGGGCGGTCTCCTAGTGCGAGCTTCCCGAAGGCTTTCCCACAAAAACGCGTCTGGCACGGTACGCACTCAATAAAGTCTGCGTCAATCCCTTCTGAACATTTGGGATTTTCCCGAGTCCTTCATCATCTGTACGAAATTTCGATGAATTTTACAAATAATTATCGCTTTCTCTTTAAATTTGCACACAACTTTTCTCCATTCTTCCTTATTTTTTTAACAGCTCGTTGTTTTAGAGACATTTCTACTCTTTCCATTATGTTCTGAACTAACCATCTCCTGTTACCTGAAAAACATCGATGTTTAAGAGAGAGAAAAGCTTTAAATTAACAGACATACGTTGTTTGATATTCTACTTAGCGTTAAAAATCTAATGTTAATTCAATATTATAATTCTGTTCACTCTTGACGCAGTTCTGAACGTATCATTGACAAACACTAAATGAGTAATATCTGCGGTACTTCTTAGCATCCTGACTCCTAAATATGGCCGATTATATGCACCTTATTATTGTACGAGATGACTTCATTACTCACAAATCCCTTATCAAGTTCACTCCTTTTAACTTCATTCACTATTCCTTAAATCACAACAACTTCACTATTTTAAGACCTTAGGGGTCATCCATAAATTACGCAACGCCAAAGAGGTAGGGAGGAGGTCTGAGACAACGTTATGCTGCATTACACAGAGATAGGGAAGTGCGTTACAAGGGGAAGGGGGTATTGAAAATACTCGAAATTTGCGTTACGTAATTTATGGATGTCCCCTTAGTCGTCCATTCTGCGCTTCACTGTGACGTCTATGTATGTACCCACGCCACTGTCAGCGACTCCATCGTCACCAGCGTCTCAGCCACCGTCCCCACATGATCCCTCCGCCCTCATCAACGCTCCCGCTACCGCCCCCTATCCCTGGCCCTGCCTCCGCCACCGCCGACGCCACTGGCAAAGCCCCGGCTACCGCTACCACCGCCGCGGGCGCTGCCCAGCCCGTGAATAATGACCCGGTTATCTGCGGGCGGAACGGAGCCTCCAACTTCGCCTTCTTTTCCTCGGATCGCGGGCGAGTGGCTGGGCGCGGTGCCCGCGAGCGACCCAACTTCTTCCCGTCATTTGTAGCGCCGCCGCCCCGCCCCGCCCCGCCCCCCCCCCGACCCCACTCCACCCCGCGTCCATCGCCCTTATCGCCCCCGGGGTTCGCCCCGGCCGCTCCCAGCATTTCACCTGTCTATCGCGCTGACGAGCCGAGCCGACCCCCATCGCACCACTCGCAGAGCCCCGCCGCCGCCCGTAAATCTCGCGAGCGGTGAGGGCGGGGGCGGGGCGGGGAAGGGCGGGGCGGGGCCAAGAGGGCAGAGGAGGGGAAGGCGGGGATGACGGTGAGGGAGCAGGTGAATTGGTTCCGGCCCGAACGGCCGAGTGGCGCCTTGGAAACTGTGGGTTTCTGGTGGTAGTGATGATTTCGATCAGGGGTCTTCAACCTGGGTTTTGCGCAACCGTAGGGTTGCCTGGAACGTTCACGGGGGTTCTGCAAGTGATCGTTTGCTCAGCCAAAACACGTAAAATGGAATTCATCTTTACAAGGAATTTTTTGTGTATAAACTGGGTAGTGAGCTGCCGTACTAGAATTTAGATTAATACGTAAATTTAAATAAGAATTACACTATTAATATGAATAGGATATAAAAAGTCAGTTGATTGTGCAAATATGAGGGGTTGATCAATTTAAAAAATTGTAAGAATAATACCAAAATACACAAAAATAACGATTTTTTTCATTTTCAGATTTCGTTGAGTATCAGATTGCTCTAAAAATCCGTACCCTTCCTTTTTTACGTTTTTATGTTACGAGGAGATCAAATTAATTTAACCTGTTCCAAAATTATGATTATCCTTAAAACAGAACAGATAGTGTATGGTAGTAAACAGCAACGTTTATCTCAATAAATTCATAACTGTATGTATCAGAGATATATTTCTCTAAACCCCTTATGTATTCATATCTATTAAAACTGATAGATTAAGCGCAAACAATTGTCCAAAATTAGAAGATTGTTGAAAAGAAATCATCATTAAACATTTTAAATGAGACATACAGTTATGTTACAGAGACATACAGAAATGGAATTGAAAACACAAGTTTGAAAAGGTCGATTTCATTAGCTATAAATTTGTTGACAAATGATGACAAATCGACGCGGTAAGTGATAAAATCAAAACCCATTTACCATCGTTCATTTATTAGACACTGCGGAAGGCATAACCCCTCTATGTAGCATATCCTAGCTCTGTAGACCAAATACATGAAAGAGGGGGGAATAATCACAATGAAAGTGAAAATAACACAAAAAATGGAACGAAAAATTAAAAGCTCTATTGGCATAAATCTGAGTACGTGTGATGAAATTCACAAGAAATAGAACATACTCGTAAGTTATTATGAATGCAGTCCGTTAAATCTGAGACAAAAGTAAGAAAAGTATATAATAACTATATTTGACGCGATAACACTACTAAAAGGAATATGAAATAACAAAAATAATATAAAATTCACTCTAAAAATAAACAATGCTGATTTTTAATATTTTATATTCACTCCAAAACCAATAGTAATGTAACATAACACACACGTGATTGCTTATACTGTAGTACTGCAACAGCCATTATAAATTATAAAATTATATTGAATAAATTTTTAATCACTAAATAAGCCAGTCATATGTAAACATTTTTCTGAAATAAAATCTACATGGTATGTACAACTCAGTGTTAGGGTTCATATCGATTAAAAAATTTGACTACATTAGTGTGGACTTATTACATTAGAAAAAATTTTATTTAGCTTATTTCGTTGATTTCTCTTATTCAGATATTTCTTTTTGTAATAAGAATTTCAAAATATAATAGACTACTAATATATTTGCATAGCATTTTTTACTTTCACGTATACGTACGTAGTATATACGGAGTAATATACGTAGTATAGAGAAAGTTATGTAGTGTAGCGGGAATAGAATGGCATTTTTTTTAAAATTCGGGTTGGTTTTTAAAAATTATTTTAGGAATGTACATAGGGTAATTTCTTATTCGAGACAATTAGTGTAGCAATTCATTGAATCGAATATTTCCAAAATATGTAGAAAGGTTTCAAAAAATTAAACACATTTTGGAATAAAAGTATTGAAGTCAAATCAAAAGTACTGAAGTTTTGAAGTCAACTTCAAAAGTATTGAAGAAAATATACCTCTCTTTATCACGTCTACTTAAATGAATTAATTCAGAAAGATCAAAATAAAAATGAATTTTAGCCGCAAATGAACAGAGTGTAACTATTGTTGAATGTCACTTATTTTGTAGAATATACAACTCAAAGAATAAAATATTTCACTTACGCATTAAAAAACAAACAAACATCGTAATGCAGAGGAACACAAAAAAAACGGTGTTGAACTTGTTGCATATCAACTGTCGAAGGAGTACGTTCTAGACTAATATTTTTTGGCATTCCTCGCGATGGAAACATATACAAAGTAGAAGCCAAGCACGGATTTCGAGTTCTTTTTTAAGTCAGGAGAGGAAAGGGCGACGCCAACCCTGCGTTGCAATTACCGTTCGCGGCACGTCTGTCCACAGCCCCTTCGAAGCCCCACTCACCCCTTCGTCAGCTCATCTCGCTCGAGAACGCCGCGAATTCCATCGACACAACTTTGGAGGGGAATCCGATGAACATCAAATATTCAAATCCAATGCAAATGTTTTCAGGGAGGCCGGAATAGTTTGAAAGTCGCGTTATGAGGGAATTCTTAAATACTGTGCCAGTAGCGATAACTTCAAAGCTTCTTTGCTGACGTTTACGTTAATTTATGTCAAAAAATGTCATCTCCTCCCTCTAGTTATAAGTTTTAAACAAAAATACTTCGTTCCTAACTCTAAAGTTGAATACAATTACATTTTATTCACGTTACTGTTTATTTCGTTTTTATCGTGCAAGCTTTCTGTATTTCAATTTCCATTCTTAAAGCGAAATGTATGGTAGGTGTCAAGTGGAATATCTCAATAAATGTTTACAATGAACAATTTAAAAAGGTTAAACTAATGTTTCTTTACAATGTAATAGCAATTAAAAATAACACTGTATAAACGAAGCAATAATTATATAAGTTTCCAGTTTTACGTAGAAGTTATATTAAAGGCTAGATCAGCATACCTTAGATATTTCATTTAATATTAGAAGAGAAGTTTTACGCTAATGAAGCTAGGTCGAAATACAAGCTTTATTTTTAATTACTTATCAGTAGTCCCAAAGACCTGTTTTCATTTTGAACACGAAAGGGAAAGGTTGTTAGCTTGGATTAAAAGTAGTTATAAGCATGTTTCTCTCAAAACAATTTTTGTAAAGTACTTATAGCAATCTGGAAGAACAATGTGTAGCCTGTAAAATAATATTGAACAATACGAAGGTAAAGAGACGTATTAAGTCTCAGTTACTGAGTTACTTACACTTACCATACAATTTTTTAGGCAAAGGAAAGTCAGTAGTAAGTAAAAAAAGATAAATCTAACTTCTAAAAATATTTATTTTGTGTCAATAATGTCGGCATTTATAATTCATCGAAATTATCTCACATCCATCTCTGTCATCCATTTGCCCTCATTCCTTTCGATCTCTTTTTAATCAACATCTTTGCTCAGCTTTTTGTTTAAATACAATCGCTCTCGTACTGTCTTCTGGACTTTCATCTCAAAGTACATTCCAATCCTCCTTCCATCACTTCTCTTCTTTCATTTTCACTTCTTCTTCCACTTCTGTGCACCACCAGGCATCGTTCCTACATCTCTCCGCTCAATGTGAAACTTTTTTACTCCCGGAACTGTGCAAAATGCTGCTAAGTACGTTTGAATAAGAATGAGCCCGCGGCAACCCTGACGGCGGTGGAAGGGGAGGGGGGTGGCGGCGGAATTTATTTTACTAGGGGAGTGAAGGAAGCGGCAGCCGTCGATGATGAGGTTGAAAAAGAAAGAGAGAGAATCTGAAAGGAAGAAGATGCAAACTGGCTTTCGCCGTAACGATTTCGTGTACAAGTATCGTACGCCTTTCACAGTGACGACGAAAGCTGTCAGACTAGACGAGTGAAATCCAGATGTTGGAATTGGTGACGAAAGTGAGGACGAGAAAAAGAAGTTTGGAATCAGTGGTCGCGAGCGTTTAGTTCTTGTCTTTCGTTTTGGAGAAAACCAATTCACTCAATTCACTTGGAGGATACTTCTCGGAGGCTTCGACAGCAGTGTTGAGACACGTCTTTGGAGACTTCTTAAGTCCCAAAAACGATCAATGGAATAACGCCAATACGATTCCACTTTTTTCTCTTTCATGGCAGATAAATGTTATTTATTTTCTCAAGATAAAATGTTATATTCTTGATGAACAGTAGTTGTTTTTATAGTATCAATTTAGTTTTATTACATCATTGTGTAACTTCTATCATGATGTTAGCTTCTAATCTATAATGAATAGAAACGGCTAATAATTGCGTTTACTTATTAATAACGTCACGTTTACTTACTTAATAATTCACACAAAGTTATAAATATTGTCATCATCGACCATTTAAGTTTACCCACGGAGTTTTATGAACGAAGACGAAGATGTCTAACAAAGAACTCATCTCAAACACGTTATGTATTGTTATGCTATACAAAAAAAACCAAAGTAACATTCATATAAAATTTTTGAACGCAAAATTTTCGAACGCAATTTGAATAGAAAGTGTGGCTATGCGATCTAAAAGCTATCTAATGAAATAAATGTACTCTTTTCTGTGAACTTTGTTCCATATTAAGTCTGTAATATAGATTTTTCTTTAAGATCCTAGTACCCTCCGTCACTTGTCCTATTTCACATAGTAATTGATACAATACACATTTGTCAATACAAACTATTCTTATTTAACTTTATTATTCAACAAAGACGCACACCCGTGTAATTCAATAGCATAGAATATCAAGTAATTAGTAATTTCAGATTCTACATTCTTTAAACAAGGTAGGGTAGAATCTAAAAGCGTCGAACCACCAAAAAATAATAGAATTGGCAAGATCGCATCCTGTGGATTACGGTGTGAGAAACGTTTCAAAATTTTAGTTTATAAGGACCTAGAACGCTTCGTTTAGGAGTTACTTAACGTAATAGATTAAAAAAATCCTGTCGTGGGTTGCGTTCTTCATGAAAATGTAGCTGTACTTTTTAAACAAATCCTTCATATTTTTAAAGTCAAGTGCAATTCGTCTCGTCTCCTTGGAACTCTCTTTCTTTAGAGATCTCATTTATAAAGATTGGTTGCGTGTGAGTGCCGTAAAGGGAAGCTATGCCACTGAAATAATATAGGAGGCGAGAATTTATTGTGTTGTTGATTACTACATGGATAAGTAAAACATTATACTATTGACATGTTCTGCTTGCTTATTACTAACTTACAAACTAAGCTTAATCTATGGCTTGGGCGAGGAAGCCATGATGGAAAGCGAGAGCAGCAAGACGGAGCCGGCGCGGAGCACGGCCACCGAGTGGGGGAGGAGGAAGGAAGTGAGGTGGGGAGGGGGGAGGGAGGGCGCTGAAAGCGTTTGCGCGTGCGAGCGAGCGCCGCCTTCGTTTGTTCCTGCTCCGCCGCCGCCGCCGATTAGACGCCCTCGGCATTGGAGCGCGGGGCGGTGGCTCGGAAATCGGCGCCTTCAACACCCTCCGCGTGCGACGCCCCACGATCGCTTCCGACCGCTCCCAGCACCCGCACCACCCCGACCACCACGACCACCTTGAATAGCACGACCACCTCGAATAGCACGACCACTCTGATTTCCACGATCACTCCGATTTCCACGACCACTCCGATTTCCACGACCACTCCAGTGCCCACGACCACTCCGATTTCCACGACCACTCCAATGCCCACGACCACTCCGATTTCCACGACCACTCCAATGTCCACGACCACTCCGATTTCCACGACCACTCCGATTTCCACGACCACTCCGATTTCCACGACCACTCCAATGTCCACGACCACTCCGATTTCCACGACCACTCCGATTTCCACGACCACTCCAATGTCCACGACCACTCCGATTTCCACAGCTGCTCCGATTTCCATGACCACTTCGTATAACACGACCTTCTTGAATACCACAGCCATTCCGATTACCAAAAAAACCCCTGCCACCCTGATTACCACGAGCACCCCGTTTACCCACCCCCGATTATACGACTATCCCCATTACAATGATCATCCCAATACCCAGGACCACTCCAGTTACCAGGACCACCCCAATTCCCAGGACCACCCCAATTACCAGAACCAACCCGGCCACACCGATTACCAGAACCATCCCGTTTTCCGTTTCCCAAACAACCCAACCACTTCTATCCTCCCCTGCTCTCCCTCGGCCGCCCACGACTATCCCCACCGACCGCCACCAACCACCCCACACCATCCGCGACCGCCCCTGATATGTACTTTTGCTGCCCTAACTCCCCGAAACTGCTCAATTCTCAACCAATACGCAGAGCATAGCGTTCCATTAAAAAAATCATTATTTCCAGAGCGGTGAAATTCCCTCATAAGATCGATTGCTTTATGAACTAGCTCTCACTAAATGACAGGTGAAGATCGTTATACACAAAATATAGTATGTACTCACCAACGTCGTTCGCACATTATTTTTTTTTTTCATTTTCCTTCTCAAATCTGTACTTATTTATACGAAAAACATGTCATATTCGACCAAGAATGCAAGATACCATACAATATCACGGATTTTTGAGAACTGTAATGTACTTGAAAAGTATTTTAAATTCCATAACTGTCCTTAGTACATGCTTGATTGAGAAACGCAAAGAATATTAAGTGTTTTTGAATTCTTGATCATATTTAAATGACCATTTTCATCAAAACCTTCCCCGATCAAAACCCACACTTGAGAATATGGAGACTATTAACAATATTAAGTGTTTTTGAATTCTTGACCATATTTAAACTACCGTTTTCCACAAACCTTCTCCGATCAAAATCCACACTCCCTGGCCAAACCCTAAATCACATGTTTGTAATTAATTTCCCAGGGCGTGCCCGCGAAGGCGGGGGCAACGGGGGCGTCGGGGGAGGGGGGGTAGTGCAGTGCGTGCGGGGTTTAATCTCCGCTGAAGCTTCCTCCTAACGCCCAGAGAGTGTGTTTGTATAAAGCTTTGTATTCGCGTCATAACACGCACGGGGAGATTCGCTGCAATTACCGCTGATTACAACCCGCGAGAACAAGCGGCGCACGCAAACTGTCGATATCCCGCGCCCGCTAGCGAGCCCGCTGCCCCCGCTCCTCGCCGTCCTCGCGCGAGTTTCGGGTCAGCGAAAACCGCTCGCCTGCGAAAAACAGCTGCGCGTGTTAATTGCACGCGCGAGCCACCGAGTTAATGATCGAATTTGAGCTGTCTACGGCCTACGGTCGCTGTGAGGTGTAAGTTGCGATTTTTAGGCTGACGTTAGACGTAAATCGTACACAGTTAATAATTACACATTTCGGTAGGTGCTTAGGTATTAAAGGGTTTGTATGGTCAAACATAACCCCGTTGTGTGGCCACATCATTGGTGTAGGGATAAAATATGTTTAAATCTAGTTGTTGGTTGGTTTAAATCAAATGTTTGTTAGTTTGAGACAGTAATTGAGAGAGAGAGACAGTAAGAGAGAGACAGTAAGAAAGAGAGAGTGAGAGAGAGTGAGAGAGAGATAAGGAGGGGGAAGAGGAGGAAAAGTATCTGGCAAGTTTGGTAATGTGTCGTATGGAGAAGATTTTTGAGTGAGTAGAGTCAGAAATAGAGATTTGTAAAACAGAGAAGAATGGAATGGTGGAAGGAAGAGGCAAGGAGGCAATTTGGATACATAATTAATGAAAACGTACCCTTAAAACTATAATAGAATGATAAATGAAAGAAACAATGGAGTAAGACATAATAAAGTTTGTATAACTCGACCAAGCGAAGAATGAAGGCTGCGATTGCGGCGCGTCGTGGAACTAACAGTGAAAACACGGGTCTGTACAGTCAGTTTAGCTAACAAAAGTCGCCAGGAGTGTGAAGTGAGTTCAGAGATTGCTTCTACGGAACCACCATGGCCTCCTTCACAGAGGTTGTGAATAAGCTGATAAAATATAACTTCAGAGACACATCATGCAAGATTTGAACTGACTGTTTTATTTGTGTCCCTTTAAGTTACTTTTCTTAAACTTTTCACCGTTCTAGTACAAGACTATAATAAAAAGTTCTATTTATATTGAATTTTTAACACTTATTCATTGAATTTAAACATTTTTATTCTCGTTCATTTATCTTTTTTTCCATAGGCTTTAGACGGTTTGTTAGGTATGCAATAAGTATCAAAACATGAATTTTACTGTCAGAAGTATCTATAATATTCTTCACTATGGTGGTAGTTACTTCTTACTTAAAAAAGAATTTTATTTGGTATATATTTTGAGAAACTACTGAAGGTAAAATAAACGATTTATATGAATGTTACTGCTTATCAAAAGAATTAGTTTCAAAATTTTGAATCGTTTTGCAGAGAAAAGTATACTTTTATTTCTTCCAATGTGAGGTGCAGACATGTCCAAATATAGTTAAAATATTAATTGAGAAGATAATGGATTTGCAACGAAATAAATCGCACTTTCTTTCGCAATAGTTTGGCACGGGCCCATTTTAATTTTAAATTGAGTATCCTTATATCTCAGTCTCTGTCGCTTCGGTTGTAAACACAGACGGTGGCGCGCTCCTGTAAACATCATTCTCCACTTGGTCGAGCTATAATATGTACTGATTAATATAAAAATGGTGAGAGAAAAGTGATAGTTAATTGAAGATCTCAAGACACACAGCGCTGCGGTCTTAAGACATATTTACGAGATGATAAGACGTTTTCCTCGCAAACACACTTTCTTCACACAAACACATCCAATGACAATCGAAACATACTGCAAGCTGTACCTTTAAATCTACACGCTCACTGCAGCGTTAATACGTTAGGGCTTTCGAAGCAGAACCCGGCAAGTCGTCCCCGAGAGGAAACGCAAACGGACAACGAATATCGGCCTCCGCTACTTCACACAGGGCGGCGCGGCCCGGCTGGAGCCGGAAGAGCCCGGAAAAATGTTGCTGGAAAAACTAAATAAAGTTGAAGGCGCAAGCGATTGCACCCGGGCGCGCCTCGCGAGGGCCGTAAACAGCACGTGCGCCCCTGGCGGTGCCGGGAGGAAATGAGAAGACGATGTGGGGGAGGGAGTGGGGTGAGCAAGGCAGGAGCAGAAGGCGTCAGAGCGCACTGAACATATAGGGGGGCCCGTTTTGTCTTCCTCTCTGACAACACACGTATTTATTTATCTTATTTGGAATGTTTAAGTGTCCTTTAAAACCTTGCGGTGGGCGCGCCTATTTTACTTACAAAAGCGGAGCACTATACACTGCCTCCTGTCTTTTTCACCCTCAAAACTTCTATTATTTCATTGAAGGAACAATAAAAACTCACAAAGATTTATTACATTTTTAATGTTAATACGTTTTATAAATCACAGAAATGTGGCTAGTTTTAGGTATAGACAAATAAATGACACAGAGTTTCAAAACCTTATGAAATATATATTTTCTATTAGCGCCTACTAATGATTTGCATTTACTCATTACGTGTCCCGAAAAGGGCAATTGATCTCGGCGCCGTTACATTTCGGGCTATCGGGCAGCCAACCAGGAACCCGCGATGTCTCGAATTCGCTTAACATTCGTGACTTCACGCACTTAACCAATTCGACTAGTATCGCCGGTTTCGTAGTCGTAGCCTTTCAGTAGAACCATCCCAGCATTCGTCTGGATGACCGAGGGAAAACACAAAAACCCCGGACAGGATGGCCGGCACGGGGATCGAACCAGGGCCTCCCGATTGTGAAGTCAGCGCGCTTCGCCCTAAGTCCACCGATGATATTGTTATAACTACTCTCGTCACGCTCCGAATGGGGAGCTACAGTCGTGGAAGCTCCTTGCGTTGGAGTCAAAAATTGACTGGACGTTGCCTAACATGACATATTTAAAGAGGGATTCTATTATGAAAAAAAATTATATTAAATCATATAAATCATATAAATTTTATTAGTTATTCAAACTCTGTTGATCTTGTGTAACGGGTCTAGCCAGATAAGATTGTGAAAAAAACTAAATAAAGTAAAACATTTTTTTAAAAATGGTTCTAGTACAAAATATTTTTTAAAATTTAGTTCCAATACTCGGGATATTTTTTATCTGTTAATTTTTTTACTTATTTATGATTTGTATTTTTAGAAATAAAAATTATTCTTAATCATTCTTTGACACATTTTTATTTTAAATTAAAATTTTGAAAATGTATTTTGGAAAGCTTTGGGAAAATGTTTTAAGAACTCGACCTGAAACTTACTATATCCTTCCTGGTGTCCCCCTACTTATCATTCGATCTGAAACTTAGTATATCCTTCCTGGTGTACCTATAGAGGGCAGTCCTTTGAAGTCGAAGCGACAACTTCCCCTCACCGAGGGCACGTCATTTCCTGAAGTGCACCCCGGCAGGTTCAATGCGCTTGGAGCACGTGCGTGCCCTCTTTGGGGGCCCTGCTTTGTGATTTTGACCTGACATCCGCGCATCCGAAATACTGATGGAGCCATTTCTACGTCATATTGGACTTTCTACTAGCAATGCGCGTCGTCCCGCCCACAAGATGATCGATTGACAACATTATAAGGGAGACAAAAAATTCAGAACACCGAAACTGCTTCACAAGAAACGGTAGGATTATTTTCAGTAAGAAAGGGAAGGTCTTTTCTATTGAGGGCAAAATTGGGGAGGAAGAGCGAGGTAATGGGGAAGACGTTGACGGAATATATCAGATGGTGCTCGCAGAAGGGGATGGTTATTTATTAGTACAGAGAGAGGAGTCTATACTTCAGTTAATACGGAATCAGATCATAGCGTACGTGATGAATATTGCGTCAATTCAGATCAGAATTATAGTAATAACGTAAAGACGAGGTCAGCAATAATGATGTCCCCACTGAATTGAACTGAACTGAGCATTGAGGATGGGGATGACTCTACTCGAAAGATCGAGGCTGATGAGGACTATTCGTATAACAAGGGCGATATTGTCAACGAGGGATTCCTTTAGCTCTCCGTGCACAGACGCTGGCATTACCACCCTGCGCCATAAAGCAGAGGGCGATAGCCGCGTAAGTAATCCAGTGGCAATAAACAAACTCCACCCCTGTGGCAAGGATCGGAACAGCTAGCCCGCAAGGGGAGCTTGGGGAGACGGTGGAAGCGTGCGGCAACAAGCCACTCCCCGCCCTGCCAACCCCTCCGCCCGCGCCGCCCCCGTCGCCCGCCCGGCCGCGCCGCCCCCGCCGCCCCCGCCGCCCCCGCCGCCCCGCCGCCCCGCGCCCCCGCCGCCCCCCGCCGCCCCGCCCGCCCCCGCCGCCCCCGCCGCCCCCGCCGCCCCCCGCCGCCCCCGCCGCCCCCGCCGCCCCCGCCGCCCCCGCCGCCCCCGCCGCCCCCGCCGCCCCCGCCGCCCCCGCCGCCCCCGCCGCCCCGCCGCCCCGCCGCCCCCCGCCGCCCCCGCCGCCCCCGCCGCCCCCGCCGCCCCCGCCGCCCCGCCGCCCCCGCCGCCCCGCCGCCCCCGCCGCCCCCGCCGCCCCCGCCGCCCCCGCCGCCCCCGCCGCCCCCGGATTATGGACCTCTCGAAACGTCTGAGGGAAACACTACTATCGCTTCAGGCATTGACAGGCCTACCGATAACATACAGTCATAACGCGAGCAGATTCCAAACTTCCTCAGATTGCGCTGGCGAAATGTACAGCATGGTAAAGAGGATAACGCAAATCATCGATATTGCTTTTAAAAAAAAAATTCAAAAAACACCGATGTTTTGGCAACAAAATATCGACGTGAAGAAAACATCAAAAGCAAAATATCGATGTTTCTGGTGGAAAACATCGTTGTTTTAAGTCCCATCCATTTTTTACCATCCCTAGACAGCGTAACACATAATAAAAAAATGTACGGATTTTAAGAAAATAATTCTTTAAACTATAAAAACCCGGCGGGCCGTATAAATGTCGTCGGCGGGCCGCATGTGGCCCGCGGACCGTAGTTTGAGCACCCCTGCATTAGACTGTCTAAAATCCTCCGCCACCGCCGGCCCCGCCTGCTCCCGCCCCCCGGCCTCGCCCCGTTCCCGCCCCACTCCCACCTCACCCCCACCCTCGCCCCGACTCCGGCAACGCCACCGCCACCCCCACGCTCACCATCAACACCTCCTCTTCCAAGGTGTCTCCAGTTTCCAGGAGGTGGAGCTGCAATCCCAGTCGCGGAGGGAATCTGGGCAGCGGTGGCCACGCGGCGGCGGCGGCGGCGGTGGACTAAGTGGCCTGCCCGGCGGCAACCTCCGCGTACCGTGCTTCCGCTGGTCGATACGTTGGCGCCGCCCGCGCCCCCGCCCGCGCCGCGGCCCCGCCCGCCGTGGCCCCGTGACCCAGGCACTCGTCGGCTTCATCAAGTGGCCGGCCGCCGTCCCCTCCCCGCCCCCGCCACTCGAGCCCCGAGTGCCAACAACTGCTCCGCAGCCACTCCGCCCCCCCCACCCCCCACGCTCTCCTCACGCTGCCACGCCCACCGCTCGCTTCTTCTTCGCGGCCGCCGTCCCCTCCCCCGCGCCCGCCCCGGTGGGCACACATCACCCGCTTGCTTCCAGCGTTTTATTTTCGCGAACTCGTACGTTTATACGGAGTAATATACGTAATAGAGAGAAACTTAGGTAATGCTGCGGAAAATCGATTTCACGATTTTAATGAAAATACACGATTTGAGGAAAAGAATTTTTTTTTTCAAACCATCCATCCGTCCGTTTGTTCTTTTGTCTGTCTGCTTGTCCGTCTACCTCTCTGTCTGTCCGTCCTAAGATTTTCAAAAGAATCCCTAAGGTTTTCCCTAAGATGCCCTAAGATTTTCAAAAGAATGCTTATAGTTTTGGGTGTTTGTTACATGAAACCTCTGGGACATTCTGGGCCTTGGGACATCGAAATTTTCTCAAAAATGGGTCCCAACTTTTTCTTTAGATTTCTTGTCAGAAAAGAGTGAAATATATTATAAAGGAGGCATAGGTCTGTTTTCACAGTTAAATCTGAATTTTCTTACATTACAGAAGTTTGAATTCTTTTCGGGGTCTTCCTAATACTATAATATTATTGATAAAGATGTTTCTTCTGGTGGTCAGTTTTTTAGAATATATTCACACTCTTTTAGAATATGTTCTGCCACTCTGATTCCTGGACCTTTTTGTATATAGATTGCATATCTTGATCTAAAAGATTCACGTAGCTCCTTTTTAAACATAGCTAAATGTCATAGCTACTTTTTAAACGTTATTTTTTAATGTCCCTCAGTCATTTTGTCCATCTTCATTTTTGTAGCCGACACTCTTCTCAATAATCACTTTTCATCTTACATTCTGCGTCTCATGTTTTATTTGCCAGTCTTTATCCCACCTACATAGCTCATATTTTCAACACTTCTTTTCGATATGTCCTTCCTTCCCCTACGTTTTCTGACTTTTTACGGTTTTCCTTTTATTTCACTAAATTATAAAATGTGTCTTCTTTTGTAACGCTGTTTTCTACTGCACCATTGCCATTTTGACAAACTTTACTTCATATATTTAGTATCCCAGAGTCAAAATTTATTTCAGTTGCGGTATCTTTTCTTTGGTGCTATATCAGTTTTCACCTTTAAGTGTTCCTCCAATTCATCATACGTAATCCATATCTTCCAAACTATTACCTTGTATTCCTCTCATTTGCATATTCTCCAGCGATCTCATATCAAACAGCATGCATTACTCTTACGGGATTAATGAACTTTGAGTCGCTCGGAAACATTAGTCAATTAATCCGACATGTTTGTCACCGCCAACTCCACCGTCATTTCAGACTAATTCGGCACCTACAACAAATATTATATTTCTTCTTCTTCTCCTTCTTCTTCTTATTATTATTATTATTAATATTATTATTATTACCGTCATTATTATAATTTGTAGTGCAGTGTGGAGAACGTAGTGTGAATGTAATAAGAAAAAGAATGTAATTATAAAGAAGTAGAGTAATGTAAATGCAACAAAGACAGCAGTTCAGCGGAGTCCAGAAGGTGGCGTGGACTGCTATGTAGGCTTGCGCGGTGATTATATACATTATTTTGCAATCATTTGATTGTTGGACAGTGTGGGCATAATAAATATAGTTGAGGCATTGTGTTACCACGTTCCTGCACTTAATTGAAGAATTAGTAATAAATTAAATGATGTTCCGACAACGACAATTCTGCCAACTCCGCCAGCTCCTCAAGCTCCGGCAAATTCTACTGATCCAAATCCCCTACACCTTTTTTCCTCCGACACTATCAACACATCGAACATCATCTCCATCGCCGCCGGCACCTCCATGTCTGCCTCCACCATCGCCGATTCTGCTGCTGCATCTTTCGTCGCCGCCACCTCCCCCCGCTCTTGCCGCCGCCACGGCCACCCGAATCCCTCCCCCCGCGGCATCATGGCCCTCTGTTCGTTTCGTTTCCGCGCTGCTTCCTCGGCGGCGAGCGGCTGGAGGGGGGGCGAGGAGGTCGAGCGATCGAATAATCGAGAGTCGGTGAGCGCGCCTGCAGTCCCCAATCAGCCCCGGGGGTGGGGTAGGGGGGCGGAGGCTGCTGCTGAGAGTTTCGCCGGAGCTGCTCCCAGCTGCACGGCGGAGGAAAGTGAAACACGCCTGGCAGGTGCACTTGCCGACAAAGGAAACGAGCCGGGCCCCGGAACTCACGTGCTACCTGAAGGGTAATCTGTGAGAGGGAGAAAGAGAGTGGCGTTTGACGAAGCGAGGCCAAGCAAATCGATTTGACAATGAATGTTGTTGTTTTTGTTGTATATGGAGCTCGAGCTTTTAGATTCTTGTCAATTGACTTACCCCCCCCCGCGTTGCTCAATGTTTTTAACTAACTTGTGAGCTCCCAGTGTAATCTCCACGTGAAATTCTATTTTTACCGTTCGCGTGTACACTCACACAACGCCGATCATATTCTTCTTTTAGGTGTAATGATTCCTTGAACGAATCTGGGATCTGATTAAGGATCTGATTAAAATTCCCAGATGATTTACGTTTGCAGGAACGCGCCAGCCCAAGATATATTCCAATATCTACCAAATAAACTGACAAAAATAATTGGTGTCTTTGCGAAAGAAAATTAAAGAAATTAATTAAATAAAACTTGAATATTATATTTTAATAAGCTTTACGTTTTCAAATAAAGTGTTTATTTGACCGTGTTTTTGTTTTTGATAACATCACAAGATCTATGAAGATACCTCGTCCATAGTGAAGTAAGAGCCGACTAGTGTAATGATCACCAGTGGAAAACCTGAATATCTGTGCCAAGACCTTGACTTCAACGTAAAAAACCATCTTGCCTAACTTCTGTGCACCCTCTGAAGCAGATACAGAGCAGAGGTGTTATCAGATTAGTTGCTTGGAAGCTCAACATAGAAAGTGTACGTGTACATATTCAAGAAATTAAATTACTAGGTGCTTCATATTTGATCATATGAACAAAGGCTTTTGCGATATATCCTCGCGTTATATTATTTTCATGCATCATAAGCATTCACTTATTAAGTCTGTGATAGTTCTAGAGAATTGGAATCATTATCAGCCCTTTTAATGGAGTTCTTTTGACTTTTTTGTTGCATTCCTCGTTAACTCATAATCATATTTGACCGGAGGGTATCGTATTAACGTAATACAGCATACGTTCTTTTCCCTTCTATTTTATATGTACCATAAGATTTTTCTTCTTTCTCTCTCCTTTCAAAAAATATTGCGTTCTAACGTACACCAAATCCTAAACTACCTTGTGTACTTCCTGAATATTATTTTCTACCCAAATATTTGAATAAGCTAGAGTTCGTATTCTGACTCGGCTCAACCACTGCAGCTTCGTTGCAGTTCGATTTGGTCGCGCAGAGACTGCGGGCGACTGGGCGAGGAGGTGCTCCGTGGAGCGACAGCGCCAAACCGCCCGGCCCCGCCCGTCCCACCATGCTCCACCTTGCCTGGCCCCGTCCGTCCTGCCCGCCCCGTCCCGCCCCGCCCCGCCCCGCCCCGCCCCGCCCCGCACCGCACCGCACCGCACCGCCCCGCACCGCCCCGCACCGCCCCGCACCGCACAGCCCCGCCCCGCCCCGCCCCGCCCAGCCCGCCACGCCCCACCTTGCCTCGCCCCACCCTGCTCGACCTGCCCGGCCCGGCCCCACTCTGCCCTGGCCTGCCCTCCTGCCATGCGCCACCCTGTCCCGTCCCACCCGGCCCCGCCCGGTCGCTCCCACCCCTCCTCGCTCCATGCCGGCCCCCCCCGCCCCGGCGCGGCGCCCTCGCATCCAATCTCCCCGGCGCATCGGGGGGGGGGGCGACGGGCGCGGAATTTCAATACTGCAACTTTCCGGAAGTCACACGGAATGGCCTTCCGGAACTTGAGAAGATGCCAGCCGCGGAATTAATCTTGCGATAGTCGCGCGGAGCCCGCCCGGGCGGCCGGCAGCGAGCGTTATGCGGGCGCGCGGGTGGGGGTAGGCGGGTGGAGGGGAGGGGAGGGGAAGGGGAAGGGGCGGGGCCGCACCTGTCGTCGGGCGGCGCGCGGCGGGTACAAATGAAGCGCGACGCGCGCTCGCGCGGGCCAGCGCCTGCGGGGGACGGCTCGGGTTTCGGCTGCTCTGCCGCCGGGGACAGAGTGGTGAAGGTGGTGAGGACTGGTGGTGAGGGTGATAAGTGGTGACGGTAATAACTGGTAGTAATGGTGATGATAGCTTGGTTGATTCATTGATTGTTAGTGATTTCGGGCGCGTCATCTGCGAAGGTCATTAGCCCCGTAACTGTAGTGTACGCATTTGTTGAGAAGTGGCGGTGATCTTCCCTAGCTGGATGGTGATATCCGGCGCCGACTTAACATCGGCTATCGAGGTTTTCCTCAAAGAGATGTCTCACCAAGTTGGGACAAGATCTAAGATCCTCACCGGACTCCCGGTATCTGTGGTAGTGTAGTGCATATTATCATGTGTGAGGAGAAAGAATAAGACAAGAAAGTGGAGGGAAGATCTCGCGCGGTCCGTGGCCTGTTTGTTAAGGTACGGCTCCGGCATTCGCCTGGCGTTGATGGGAGAAACCACGGAAAACTACCGATCAGAGCAGTCGGCCGCCAGAATTCTCCTCCAGCCAGCGACAGAATTCGACCTATGTAGCTGTACTTCGTTGTCATCAAAATAGAATATCTCACGCTATTTCGCGTCGTTCTCCGTTGTGCCGAAAGGAATCGCATGATCGCCAGCACTGCTCGATACAGTCGCGATCATGCACAACCGAGAACGACGCGAAATACCGTAGATATTCCATTTTGAGGACACACACCCGTGCGCCAAGAAAGAAAAACCGAAGTATAGTGTTGAAAACCCGGCCACCATCGTCGCAGGCGAAGGATGCGTCAGAAGCTGCAATGGCAGAGGCAGAGAGGACGTTGGGAGCGGAGTTGGTGCGGAGGAGTGGAAGGTGGAGGTGGAGGTGGTTATGGTGAGGCGCGCGCTGCGGCAGTGACGTGTCGCCGGCGCCTCTGCCTCCGCCGCCGACCGCGGCGCCCAGCGTCATGACAAATCGCGAGCGGCGCCGCCCGCTGAATCACGGTGACGGGCAGGCGAGAGACCGCGTCCAATGCCTGCGGGCCGGCGCGCTCAGGAACAGGGATGGAAATTCTGCAAACACTCTATTTAGTTAATGAGGAGTTGACTTACAAAAATGTGACTCAACACTTTGGAATTCAAGAGGATGAAACGTGATGTGTGTTGCTATTCGGTCGTCATTTTAGTATGGGAAGTAAATTGCCACGAAAATCAGTGATAATTAAGACTGTAAGGAGAAAACCCGTACAATTAGTGAATACAGAGACACCCAGGGAATAGTGAATATGTTTTGGGGGTTAAAAAAAGGCATGAATGTTTGTTTCTTCTGTAGACAATAGGTGAATCAACACTCGAAATTATAACAATTAGCTCAGAACATGGGATGCTGAGTTCGACGTCCACAAAGCGTGTACTTTGAGAAAAGGTTGATTGATTGAAAGGAATGCGTAGGTCTGTTCGGAAGGGGTATCAGTGTGGTGGCTTCAGCCCAGGGAAAGGTCACGAGGTCGGAGGGGGCGGGGCTGACAGGGATCAGGCCTACCAACGGAGCGAGAGGGAGGCGGGCGCGGTGGCTTGGAGCCGCGTCACTCACAGGAACACGCGCAGAGCTGGAGAGGTCGCTGCTGGTAGCGAGGTGGGAGGAGGGGACCGAGAAGCGGCAGAATAGGAGGGCAAGGGCGAAAGGAAACGGCGTCTGGAATGAATGATAGACTGGCATAAGGAAACGGCGACATTTGGCGTGCGACGTGCGTGTGAGTAGAGAAAGTCAAGTTTAAGAAGGGTGAATGGGGAGGGCCGCTAGGTGAGGACATTAAAGAAAAAGAAAGGTTTCCAAAAGGGGAATAACTTATTTATTATTTCGTGTTTAGGGGCGTCAATTACTAATGGTCATTAGCTCCGTAAATGTAGAGATGCTTTATCATTAGGGGCGGTGATCTTTCTCCGTTGGATAGTGAAATTTAGCGCTGTCCTTCACGTCAGCTCACAAGGTTTTGCCCAACCAGATATTTCCAACCTGCAGACAACCACCCCGGACGGGAAAAGCTCTTCGCTCTTGCCATGTGTGGTTGTGTAGTGCACTCTAGTGAGTGTGTGTGCTGATAAGGCGGTAAGGACAGGCAAAGGAAGAGGAAGGACAGATCATGCGCGGTGTGTGGCCCGTTTGTTAGAGCACTGCTCCTGCATTCGCCAGGTCTTGACCAGAGAAACCACAGAAAACACCGATCGGAGCAGCTGGCCGCTAGAAGTCTTCTCCAGACAGCGGCTGAATTCCATCTAGCAATGTAGCTAGCGTCGAAACTCCTGCTACGGGATACGAAACATGGGGCCTTCTAGTCTGAAGTACTTCAGTGGCATCAGTTATAAAAGGGGAACAACCATGTGTTCATCTCCGTGGCAGAGATCGCTGAGGCAGTAGTGCCGTAATAATCTCGGACCGAGAGGTCGCTGGTTCGAGTCCCGCCTCGGGCATGGTTGTATGTGTACGTTCTTTCCGTTCCCCTATCATCACCATATCGTTTCATCCCCATACGATAACGTTATATCCAATAGTGTTTGCTAATGACCAAGTAGTTGATGCGACTTTAAATGACAAAAAATAAATAAAAATCAATGTGGTCAGCTGTTATAAATCGGGGTCGGAAGGCAAGAAGTGACATGGTACTAAGTGGTTAGGTACGTGGAGGTTTTTGAGAAGGCCCAACAGGTCAGCAAGACGACGCACGATGAATAAATGGGTGGTAGCATCACAGGAAGACGTAACTAGGAGAAATGTACAAGTGGGCGGGGCTGGGAGGAGACGTGATGGAACAGGGAAGGGCAGCGAGAGAGCGGTCGCGGAGGAGCCAGAGCTTCGGGGGGGGGCTGATGAGGGGGCGCGATGTGTGTGTTGGTGGGGCTGGTGAGGGGTGATGTCTCGCGGGGAGGGGCGAGGATCGGTGCGTATCACTGCGCGTTCGTTGCAAGCGGACGGATACGACATGTGAGGTTGCGCAAGCGGACACAGATGTGTGGCAGCGAGAGCTTTTCGAGTGGTAGGAGGAGGGCGAGGTGGAGCGGGGAAGCGGAAGTGGAGCAGGGTAGTGGAATGAAGCGGGTTAGTGAAGTCTGGTAGCGAAGCCGGGTAGCGGAGTCTAATAACGGAGCCGGATAGTGGAGCCGGATAGCGGAACGGGGTAGTGGAGCCGGATAGCGGAGCCGGATAGCGGAGCCGGAAAGCGGAGCCGGATAGCGAAGCCGGATAGCGGAGCCGGATAGCGGAGCCGGATAGCGGAGCCGGATAGCGGAGCCCGATAGCGGAGCCCGATAGCGGAGCCTGATAGCGGAGCCTGATAGCGGAGCCGGATAGCGGAGCCGGATAGGGGAGCCGGATAGCGGAGCCGGATAGCGGAGCCGGATAGCGGAGCCTGATAGCGGAGCCGGATAGCGGAACGGGGTAGCGGAGCCGGGTAGCGGAGCCGGATAGCGGAGCCGGATAGCGGAGCCGGGTAGCGGAGCCGGATAGCGGAGCCTGATAGCGGAGCCGGATAGCGGAGCCGGATAGCGGAGCCGGATAGCGGAGCCGGATAGCGGAGCCGGATAGCGGAGCCTGATAGCGGAGCCGGATAGCGGAGCCGGATAGAGGAGCCGGATAGCGGAGCCGGATAGCGGAGCCGGATAGCGGAGCCTGATAGCGGAGCCGGATAGCGGAACGGGGTAGCGGAGCTGGAGAGCGGAGCCGGATAGCGGAGCCGGATAGCGGAGCCGGATAGTGGAGCCGGATAGCGTACCCGGGTAGCTGAGCGGGGTAGTGTAACTGTGTGGCGTAACTGGGTAGCCGAGTCGGATAGTTGAGCCCGGTATCTGAGCCGGGTAGCCAAACCGGGTAGACGAGGCGGGTAGCGGAGCCGGGTAGCGGAGCCGGGTAGCGGAAATGGGACCGGAGCCGGGCGAGAGGGGGCAGGAAGTCGCTCACTGCCGCCGTCGGACGCAAGCGCTAACGATTCGCCAGACGTCGATGGCATTTAACGCTCGTAGTGATTTACTGCTATCTGCTGCTCCGCTGTTGCTGTCTCTGTTTTACGCCCTTGACGTTGGCCCGCAATCGACGGCGTTTGCGTCACCGAACATTGGAATAACAGCCTTAGACCCGTGCAAGAATGGAATGGCGTATTTTCAGGAGAACATGACGTGACAAGATAATAATTCCATGCATTGGGCTTCGCAAGCAACGGTGCGTGTTATTTTTCTTTCATCTCGGACCAAAGCGAAATGTCATGGAAAGCGTGCTTGTGACGTTCCCAAATTCAGCTTTGAGCTTCATGTGTTGCTGAATGCTTGCGACTGAGGGCATTTTTTCAAGCTCACAAGAGGTGCATGTGTGATGCGTCTTAGCGGTTAATTTACATATGATTACAAACAAGGTATTTTGTCATTCTCAATCCATGCATATGAAGCTTTTTTGTACAGAGATAATCTACAATGTGGAAAATTATTACTAAAATTCGAAACGTTGTTAGAGTAATAGAATTTTATTTCATTTCGGAGCATGTGTACTAATTAAAATTCGGAGCACTATTTTATTAACGATGAATACAATTATAAATCATATATAACCGTGGAAAATACAGAACGTGCATGTGCATTTTTAGCTCTCCTTTGGTAAATAATCTTTAATTTACGATAGTATGGATCTCTCTATTCACATGATCAATATGTGTTTTGCTCAATGTGTCTAACATTTCTTTAAAACTTATTATGCTACTGCAGGACATAGTTTCTAGAATTATTTCTAAATTTTCAATTTTTGTAAATTCGAAGAGTTCATAGGAAACGAGACCCGAGTCATTTTTTTTAAAAAGCGTTTTCTTTTATCCACGGAAAAAAATTGAAGACAAAATTTGGAGCTTTTTTTGAGGATTTGTTTATATATTGCATTTACTTAAAACATAAATTATGCAAAAACTACTGTTTTCTTCAAAAAATTGTACGTGATTTTTTTAATGAGTTGACTCTGAGCTTTTACAACAGAATTTGAGGCAAATATCTTCAAACTTGTAGTTTTGAAATGTTAACTTTCTGTACTTTTCGAAAATACAAAGAGTTCACCGAAAATGGGACTAGCTCTTAATAAAAGTAATATTTCCGTGAATTTTCATTTTTCTAGTTAATAATAAATTTATTATTATTGTCGGTATTTATCCATTTCACGATTTTCCAGTAATTAAAATGAGATTAACTTCAAAAACCTGTTCGGTAGTCTTGTCAATTTAACGACTTAATTAAAAATATCGCATACTTTCTAAAGTACCATTTGAAATGTGTGAAACTACGGTTTTGGCTGTCTGACGCCCGAGGTGGCTGAAAATAACAGCTGAACCGAGTTCAAAAGAGGGGATTTTCAACAGTTATATAGATAGGTAGAATTCAATTACTCTTTGGAGAATTGTAGCGTTCCGCTCGTCTGATCGATAGTTTTCCATGGTTTCTACAACACATTCTAAACGAATTTCGGAATATTTATACCAAGTACAACCGGCCATGGATCGTACGCAGTGTTTGTACCTCATTCTTTTCCTTTCCTCTCCAAGTGTCCTACACTACTTCAAGTGTCCGGGAGATCAGTCGGACTTTTACACCTTGTCTAGACGGGGGCGGTGTCCTTCTGGCGGAGACACGTGGAAGCTTTTTCGTGGATGCGTTTTGAGAATTTATGGTGGTTTAAATCAGTGAAATATATAGAATTGACACGTAGGTATGCAGCATCGTCACTTAAATTAAATATTGCGCAAAAGAAGTGAAGAGCATGAGGAAGAGTGGTTTTCATATAATTGTGAGCTAATCGTATTATGTGGTCGCTTAACAAAGGTTCATTTAATTCTCTACGAATTTGGATGTTTGGCATGAGCCAAGGGGAATTTAGAATTTCTTGTTAAAAATCAGTCCCTGAAAATCCATTTGGGATGTGTGCCAAGACGGTCGAACTGTCCGCCCGTCAATTCTCTGCAAACCTGCATGTTTGGAATGAGTCAAGGAACATTTAAAGTTATATTATAAGGTTTTCAATTGTCTATTCGTTATTTTATCCTAACGTTAAGGATCCCTATTTTTGAGACAGTTTTCATTTTTCTAGAAACACATAAAAATTTTAATTTTTAAACTTTTTTTATTTTTGTCTCTTACAAACGTTTCGACCAGAATTTCCCGTAGTCTTCAGGCACACAATGGTCAGTTACATAGTATACATTTTGATCTTCATTTCGTTAGGTCTAGAAACACAAAGAAATATATACAAAAATAATACTACTATTATTAATAATAATAATAATAATAATAATAATAATAATAATAATAAATATAAATGAGTACACAATACAGAAGGGTATTTATTTGGTTCTAAGCCCACCTCTTTTTATGGATGAATTTCTTAAAACTTGTAGAAATTCATGTCGAAAGGTTCCTCTGTGTAGAAGGTATAGTTTAGCCATTGGTCGGAATATGTTCGCATGGAGGAGGGAAGGCTATATGTGTTCTATGGAGTGAAAACGAGGGGGAGGGAGAGATGCGGTGACATTTGATTTGAAAAAAAAAATTAAATTACTTAAAGATTGAAAGCAAGGTGTCATAATTGCTAGTAAAACACTTGATTCTATTGCTGAATTTAGAACTTCACCTTAGGGATCCTTAACGTTATGATAAACGTTTAAAGTTCTTAAAAATCAATCCCTGAAAATCCATATGAGATGTGTGCTAAGACGGCCTGACCGCCTGCGTGCCCGCAGCTCATCTTCGACGCCTTCAACGTGGGGCGGTACGAGGCGTCGGCGCTGGACGGCTGCCCCGACGGCTACATGCAGCTGTCGGAGCTGGGCCGGCCTTTCACCGGCGGGTCGTGGTGCGGGGGCTCGACGGGCTACGCCGTCTACTACAGCGAGACGGCCACCGTCACGGTGTCCGTCAAGCTCTTCCCGTCGCCCGTCTACACGGACACGCCCTTCGAGTTCCGCCTGCGTTACAAGTTCGTGGGGCGCGACGAGGCCGTGGTGCGCTTCGGCAGCGTCGGCGCGCCGCTCGAGCGCGGGGAGGTGAGTGGCGCTGTTGCTTCCCTCCTGATTGCTCCTGCGTCTCGAGCGCAGGGAGGTGAATGGCGCTGTTGCTTCCCTCCTGATTGCTTCTGAGTCTCGAGCGCGGGGAGGTGAGTGGCGCTGTTGCTTCCCTCCTGATTGCTCCTGCGTCTCGAGCGCGGGGAGGTGAATGGCGCTGTTGCTTCCCTCCTGATTGCTCCTGAGTCTCGAGCGCGGGGAGGTGAGTGGCGCTGTTGCTTCCCTCCTGATTGCTCCTGAGTCTCGAGCGAGGGGAGGTGAGTGACGCTGGTTGCTGTTTCTTCCCTCCTGATTGCTCCTGAGTCTCGAGCGCGGGGAGGCACTTCTTGGCTGAGAAGTGTGAAGAGGCTGAGAAGAATAAAAATGTGGGGAGAATGAGGTTCGTGAATCGTGGATAGGTCCAAGAGATCCTGAAAATGCTCTGATGAAGGCTTAATAAAAGCCAAAACGTTGGCAATTTGAAATAATGTTTCTTTCACCTACACTCAAGTGTTATTTTTTTATTAATTTTTTGGTAACTCGGATTTGTGGGAAACTCGAATTATCGAGACTCGAATTATCGAGACTCGAATTATCGAGACTCGAATTATAGCGACTCGAATTATAGAGACTCGAATTATAGAGACTCGACTTATAGAGACTCGAACTATCGAGACTCGAACTATCGAGACTCGAACTATCGAGACTCGAACTATCGAGACTCGAACTATCGAGACTCGAACTATCGAGACTCGAACTATCGAGACTCGAACTATCGAGACTCGAACTATCGAGACTCGAACTATCGAGACTCGAACTATCGAGACTCGAACTATCGAGACTCGAACTATCGAGACTCGAACTATCGAGACTCGAACTATCGAGACTCGACTATCGAGACTCTAGTGTGTGCGCGCGCTGCGCTTGTGGCAGGTGGTGCCCGGGACGTACTGCAGCCGCAACTTCTACGAGTGCTACCGCAAGCGCTGCCGCCTGCAGTCGCCCAACTACCCGGGCATGTACCCGCGCAACGTCACGTGCTACCTGACACTGCGGCAGAAGACGGTGCCCAACTGCAAGCACGCCATGATCTCCGTGCGCCAGGACAGCGCGCACAAGGTACGCTGCGCCCATCCCCCAGCCCACGCGCCCGTCCTCTCGTCCGCCCACTCGTCTGCCCACTCGCCAACACATGTTCCTCTCTACACAATAACCCACTTCCCTAAGACCACCCGCCTCTCCATCTACACGACCTCCACTCTCCCACCCACTCGCCTACTCACAGGTTCACACATTTCCCCCACTCACTCACCTATATACTCGCCTACCCACCCACCTATTCACTCGCCCAACCACTCGCCCAACCACTCGCCCAACCACTCGCCCAACCACTCGCCCAACCACTCGCCCAACCACTCGCCCAACCACTTGCCCAACCACTCGCCCACCCTCTTAGCCATCGTCGAACCTACTCATTCACGCACCCATTCGCGCACCCACTTCACCACCCATCCATTCACTCACACCTACGTGCCCACACTCACTGTCACTCTCATTTGACTATCAGAACACGAACTATACATTCTTCTTCACAATTATTCTTAATACATTCAACACAATACTTTTAACACAATTTGACTTAATACCTTTAAGTCAATTAATGCAAGTACTCCTATTAATTAATCTATATCAAATGATTTTTTTCCTCTTGAACTATGATATCTTGACAAATTAGTATCCCAATATCAATAATAAGATATATTTCCTTTCTCCAATGGTCCCTCTTTGGGAAAAAAAGTGACTTGTAAATATCGTTTTTACCACATCAAAATATTCTGTTCTTACAGTTGTATTAATAATCTAAATTTTAATACTATTGAAGATGTGACTCTCTCTCCGCAATTTATTTTGATAATTAATTTTGTTGACAAAAATATGTTTGTTGATAATTAGTTTTGTTAATTTGTTGACAAAAATATTCTCTAATAAATATCGGCAATCCATAATATTATTTTCATTGCCTCTTGAACTATGATATCATGTCAATTATTATGCATGTTCATAAATATGTTTCTAAATTTCAATTAAATGAGGGTTCTTTTAAACCTCAATTTATATTAATGTGCGAGTTCACGTATTTATAAATATTTACAATTGTCCCGAAAACGTAAATGAAATCAAAGGTTTAACTCGCTTTCTTGCAATGAATCATGAGTATATCATCAGGTTCCAGAAAAGCCTTAGAATACAATGTGAAATTCAGGTGACTGGCTTGTTAAGATAGAGTTTATGAAAACGCACTTAACAGTCAAGTTAACATGTTTTCGTTGGCAAGATATTGTCGCTTCATTTCGTCATTCTCCAGTATCCTCGCTGGCTGAATAGAAGCATAACCACGTGTTGACCTCATCGCAGAATTAGTCTTTTCATAGAACATTGGCGTTTACAACGCACAAAAAAATTGAATTATCCGAAAAAATGCGCTAACCTAAGACTTGAAATGTACTTTTTAACGAGCGTTGCTAGGAGACAGCGCCATTGGGATATTACAGAGCAGAGACAGCTTCACGAGATCATTTTAATTCGAATGGCGCTTGAGCCATTAGGCAACATAGCGACTCCTCCTTTACCCCTTTCCTTCCGCCCCCACCCCAGCCATTTGCTGGCACATTCCCCCTTAAATAATACCCGTTCAATAAAAAGCCATCTTTACGGCGACCGTAAACATCCTTACGACTTCCCGCATCCAGTAAAACGAACAGGAATCTCCAGCCGTCTGTTTGGAAACGGTTGCTTGCGGACCCGCACTGGATCTCGGGAAAGACGGCTGCTGCAGTCCGTGTCGCAGGCGCGTCGAGAGATATAATCGGGAGATAAAAATTCAAATGATGTGTGGATGAATTTGTTAATTTGGTGGTGGGGATGTGTAGTTGTTGGAAACGCCCCTGATTTGAAGATCATTAAGTTGTTGGTTCGCACTGATAATTGAACTTTCCCAGGTTGTCTTTGTTTGTCATTCAATGGCATGAAGTGCGAATGTGGATTTGAGCTTGGAAAGATACCAAAATGCAAAATACAATTTTACTTCATATTTAGTATCATTATATAATGAAAGTTCCACAAACATTCGAGAAACAGAAATGGTCAATAGATTTTGAAGATTTTAAACTTTCAAAACATCATATGATTCAATTATGACTTTACACTCATTTTTTAGACCTTACCTTTATGTCTATCAAAAAGTTTAATGTCATTATTGATTGACCTGCGTAATTGTGATCTCGTGCTTGTTTTTGTTCATAAAGTTTTCAGAAGTACAGATAAATTTATTTAAGGAGAACAAGACGAATTTTTCCTAAACGGTTGTCTCAGATTAGCTCGTATTTTACCCCAGAAATCTTTTAACTTGCTGTGTCCATAGCATTTCATGATACAATCAAAACATTTTAAACTACCGTATGTAGCAATGTCCACATGAAAAATAATATCCACATTTCCAGCGGCGGGGAAGGGACCAATTTTTACCTGTTTCATTACGATTCCGTATTCAATTATCATCCCTCATAAACTACATCCAATGAATAGTCAGCCGCAATGAAGTCGGGGAAGTTCCCGTCGATATGGGGCTTGTTTAGGAAAGGGAAACCAACGACCTCTGACCCCCGGGGCCAATTTACATTGCAATGCGAGGCCGGCATTTAAATACGCTAATCGCAAACCCAAACAGACAGTATCATACACAAACAGCATCAAACTTGTTAAATCACAGAAAAGCCCCGTCATTCCGCTCCTGCGAGACATGATTAATTTTGACAGCGGCCAATGGCAACTTTTGTGCTGGGTCACGTGCCAGAGAGTCGATTTTGCAGGGAGGAAATTGGAGAACGTTCAGGCACCAACCCCAATCGACGTTATAAGTCACCAACATTTTAAAATGTTTTTGTTTGGTTTTCAGTGTTCGGGAAATGATGGACGATTGAATAATATTGTACATATTATACCTGATTTTGTTAGAACGGTAATGTAGGGTCGGCTGCTATGAATTGAGCAGGCATCAACAGGATAATCAACATTTTTTGATCATGAGAGACAGATTTGCACTGTGTGTGACCCTCGAAGTTGATTCTTAAAGTATAGTAACTTGAAGTCTAATTTAATATTTCAATTACAAAATAAACCAAAGAATTCCAAACTTTGGTACGGAAATATGAATTACAAATTACTATTAATCCTCTACCTTACACTTTAAAAATTTTGTAGTTTAATTTATTCGAATTTTCATTACACAACTTTTACTCACGAACTTTTACATTGAAAAACATAGAGGATTTTTCAACTTTGCAACTGAAGCTTTTTATATTGGAAAGGTCCTACGATCAAGCGGGAAAGGTAACGAGAATATCAATACAAGCTAAACAGTGGTACCAGGCTGCCAACTAACTGCCTGGACCATAATTAGGGAAGCAAACTTCTCACACAAGTACTTTTTTTCGATCGATTTCAGAAGTAACACAAACAATGGTTGCAGAATCTCTAGACACCAACGTGTTTTTTTCCTCTCCTGTTCTTACACCAATCCTTAGAGTAAGTATTGCGTTGCAATTCTATCATCATCAAACCCAACCTTCTCATCTAAAACGTCCCAACCTATAAGAGATTTTTTTAGACATTCCGACAGATCAGAGAATCGGGAAGAGATGTCCTCCAACAAAACAAAACAATGCAGAAAGGATTCGATAGTTTGAGATGCAGATCAAACGCAACTTCGCCTCTCTTTAACACCCCCCTCACGGATACGACAGTTTGGCCTTTGGTGAGTCGTGGCGCAACGATATCGAGGCGAGGAGCTGGTGATACGTCTTGGGTGGGTTGTAGACGGGCGAGTGAACTTGTCCACCCTTAGTGAGGGCGGTGCGCAGCACTGATGAGGTTCGCGGGTAGCGTGCCCAGGAGAAGACGGGCGAGTGTACTTGTGAATGTTTAGCTCACCCTCTGACGAGGGCGTGGCGTGCGGCTGACGAGTTGTAGGCGGGCGAGTGCACTTGCCCACTCACAGTCAGGACGATGCGCAGCGCTGATGAGTGGATGGGCTGTGGATGGGGAGTGGACGTGGAAAGGGTGACCCCAGGTACAGATGGGCAAGCGCACTTGTGCTGAGGACAGTTCCGTCAGGTACAGACGATGGACGAGTGCACTTGCCCAGCCTTAGAGAAGACGGTGCGCAGCGCTAATGAGGTAACATGGGTGGAATGCACCTAGGTGCAGACAGGCGAGTGCAGTCGACCTTGCTTAGCTCTGCCCACCCGCTGGCGAAGGCGTAGCGTGGGGCTGACGAGTTGTAGGCGGGCGGGTGCACTTGTGAATGTTTATCTCAGCTCACCCTCCGGCGAAGGCGTAGAGTGGGGCTGACGAATTGTAGGCGGACGGATGCACTTGTAAATGTTTATCTCAGCTCACCCTCTGGCGAAGGCGTGGCGTGGGGTTGACGAGTTGTAGGCGGACGGATGCACTTGTAAATGTTTATCTCAGCTCACCCTCTGGCGAAGGCGTGGCGTGGGGCTGACGAGTTGTAGGCGGGCGAGTGCACTTGTTGGTGCGCAGCGCTGATGAGGTCACGCGGGTGACGTGCGCTTAGATGCAGACGGGCGAGTGCACTTGCCCAGCCTTTGGGATGACGGTGCGCAGTGTTGATGACGCAATGCGTGTGGGGTGTCCCCAAGTGCTGATGCGCAAGTGCATTTGTCAGTCATTTACCTTAGCTCAGCTCAGCCACAGGTAAAGGCGTGGAGGGGACTGGTGAGGCGATATGGGGGTGGTGTAGATTGGCGAGTGCACTTGCTTATCCTTAGCGAAGACGATAAGGATCTGGGGTGCGCCCAGATGCAGACGGGCGAGTGCACTCGTCCATAATTTGCTCAGCCCACCCACTGGCGTGGGGCTGCGTTGCAGTCCGGCAAGCGCACTGGCCCGGCTGGTGCGCAGCGCTGATGAGGTAACGCGGGTGGGGTGCGCCCAGGTGCAGACGGGCGAGTGCACTCGTCCATAATTTGCTCAGCCCACTCACTGGCGTGGGGCTGCGTTGCAGTCCGGCAAGCGCACTGGCCCGGCTGGTGCGCAGCGCTGATGAGGTAACGCGGGTGGGGTGCGCCCAGATGCAGACGGGCGAGTGTACTCGTCCATAATTTGCTCAGCCCACCCACTGGCGTGGGGCTGCGGTGTAGTCCGGCAAGCGCACTGGCCCGGCTGGTGCGCAGCGCTGATGAGGTAACGCGGGTGGGCTGCGCCCAGGTGCAGACGGGCGAGTGCACTCGTCCATAATTTGCTCAGCCCACCCACTGGCGTGGGGCTGCGTTGTAGTCGGGCGAGCGCACTGGCCCGGCTGGTGCGCAGCGCTGATGAGGTAACGCGGGTGGGGTGCGCCCAGATGCAGACGGGCGAGTGTACTCGTCCATAATTTGCTCAGCCCACCCACTGGCGTGGGGCTGCGTTGTAGTCCGGCAAGCGCACTGGCCCGGCTGGTGCGCAGCGCTGATGAGGTAACGCGGGTGGGGTGCGCCCAGATGCAGACGGGCGAGTGCACTCGTCCATAATTTGCTCAGCCCACCCACTGGCGTGGGGCTGCGTTGTGGTCCGGCAAGCGCACTGGCCCGGCTGGTGCGCAGCGCTGATGAGGTAACGCGGGTGGGGTGCGCCCAGGTGCAGACGGGCGGGTGCACTCCTCCATAATTTGCTCAGCCCACCCACTGGCGTGGGGCTGCGTTGTGGTCCGGCAAGCGCACTGGCCCGGCTGGTGCGCAGCGCTGATGAGGTAACGCGGGTGGGGTGCGCCCAGGTGCAGACGGGCGAGTGCACTCGTCCATAATTTGCCCAGCCCATCCACTGGCGTGGGGCTGCGTTGCAGTCCGGCTGGTGCGCAGCGCTGATGAGGTAACGCGGGTGGGGTGCGCCCAGGTGCAGATCAAACGCGCCGTGGCCGTCGCCTCCCTCAACAAGACGGGTCGCGCGCTGCGCACGTGGGGCGAGTGCACGGGCGAGCGCGACCACCTCATCTTCTACGACGGCGCCAGCACCGACGACCCCGTGCTCGTCAAGTTCTGCGGCGGCGACTGGCTGCCGCGCGTGGTGTCGCGCGGGCCCGAGATGCTGGTCGCCTTCCACTCGTCGCCCTTCAGCGTGCCGCTGCACGCCGAGGGCGCGCCCTCGCCGCTCCGCGGCTTCGAGCTGGACGTCGACGTGCTCTTCTCCGACTCCGACTCCTTCGACTTCTCGCGCGACTCCAGGCGGTGAGTGGCTCCGTTCATTGATTGCTAGTGATTCCGGGCGCGTCAGCTACGGAGGTCAGTGTTCCCCTAAGTGTGGTGCATGTTTTTTTCCATCGGGAGGGTACGGAGGGTCAGCTACGGAGGTCATTGTTCCCCTAAGTCTGGTGCATGTTTTTCTTTCATCGGGAGGGTACGGTGTTCTACCTCGCTGGATGTCAAGATCCGGCACGGACCTGCTATCGGCTAGCAGGGTTTTCCCCAACCAGGTATCTCCCACAAGCGGGGCACCGCCCCAGCCGGGGCAAGCTCAAAGCTCCCGACCGGTCTCCCGGAATGTGTGGTAATGTAGTGCATGTTAGTGTAAGGGGTGAGGATAGGACAAGGGAGAGAGAGGAAAAATCCCACGCGCGATGCGTAGCTCGTTTGTTGAAGTACTGCTGCAGCATTCTCCTGGTGGTGATCTGAGAAACCACGGAAAACTACCGATCAGAGCAGCCGGTCCATAGGATTCTCCTCCAGACAGCGACTGAATGAAATCTAGCTGACAGCTGATGTCGAACATCCTGCCGCCTGCGGGACTCGAACCTAGGACCTCCCGGTCAGAGACACTGCAGAGACAATTGGTGCACTGAGCCACCTCCTTCCGGTGTTCTCCAACTTGCAAGACCTCGACTGAAACATTTAATATGGAGGGGGGCTTCAACTAAAATCTTAAATATCTTTTCTGGCCATATTTCCATTACTCAGGGAATCCATCATTCATCTTCCGTCTTGTTGATCTCTGCACTTTGCCCGGCTGCTCTGAAGGAGGGGGTGTTACCATGCGGGATATCAGGCCGCGCCACAATGCAGCGGAGTGAAATATATTATGATTTTGAATTTGTGAATTTATTAGGAAAAATGCCTTAAATCTGAACTTCCTATTTTTATATTAAGGGAAGGTCGATCCTGTGCAGTGTATGTTTGCCAGGCATTGATGCAATGGCTTTCCCTTTTTTTAAATCAATTGTTTATTCACAATCTGTTCTCTATATGAACATTCGCGAATAATTTATAAATATATTTTACTTGAGTAAAGTATCATGTGACAGCACTTCTCAGATAAAAATTGAATATTTTAAACTCAATCCCGTTATTATATATTTTCAATGATAGTTTCAGTTACATCGTCATATATGTTACTAATTTGCGACTTGAAATCTATGATTTCCTGATGGGTAACTGACACTTTGTTTTCAAATACGACCAGAAGATGCAAATAAATTTCAATGCAAAAAAAAGTGTTTGCGTGTTTTGGAGCTGCCATCTTCGTGAGTATGCCAGCAATTAAAGCAATGCATAAATAGATATTTGTAAGTGGCGTTGATTTAACTCAAGTACCCAAAGGCATTTTGTGCTCAATACGCCATAATTTCTTTCACGACGCTGGCAATACTGATGTTGACATTTACGTGAATAAGCAAAGTTAATTTGAACGAGTGGAGCGCGAGGGTTATTTCATTTATTTCATTTTATCCTTGGGCCTAAAACCATATTTTCAAAAATAAATTTGCAAAATCTACAAACAGTATTACCTTGGAACAATTTGAAGAATTTCAAGTGAATACGGAGAAAATAAAACTGTGAGTAATGTTAGAGAATGAATTAACGTTGTTATGTTCGAATTCTCAATTTTACGATCCTAAGTGTACAAATACCGATAACAATACAAATACCGATTTTCAAAAATGTCCCTCAACGTATTCTTATTAATCGTAACTAACGCCTTATTCACATAAACATACAAGACAGTTGTCTATTAATGTTTATTTAGATTCGCATACAAAACGATTAATAGAGTAATTGCAGATGTGGAAGGGAACATATGAGACTGGTCTTGAGGAGTTTTAATTTCTTCAAACATTGGAGGAGAAAAATATGGAAGTGTTAAGCAAATCCGGGAAATGATCAAATGCAGTTGTTGCAGATTTTGCGGCAGCATTTTTGGAACTAATTGAGAATGATTTTTTGTTATTAGAGAATAACTCAAAAGCGCAGCTTACAGGTGATCTTTGTGCGTTATTGTACAGAAATGCAGCAAAAATCGTAAAAAATGTAGCTGTACTAAACTAACTATTCGCATCATCGATAACTTCAAGTATTTTTTAAGGGGTTTATAATTTTGAAATTGAAATATTACCCGTTCGTATCCCCTATAGAGGAAGAATACAAGGCCATTTGATGTAGGAAATTTTTGAAGAGGAGTATAACATTATCATCTACTACGATTCATTGGTAAGTCCAACACCAGATACTGTAATAATATATTGAATGAACCTACGAATGGAAGAAATTAAGTATGAAAGAAATTTCCAACTCATGAAAATATTTTTATACCCGTTTACAGACGCCACATTCAACTAGTGTTACGTAACCATTCCCATCAGTGGGAGAACGTGCGTGCTGTTGTAGCAACTCTAGTTTGTAAAATAAATAATAAATTACAAATAACTTTTTCTAAGAGACGCTCCCGTTTGTTTTCATTACATTAAATTAATGCAGGCCGCCCAATTAATTTGTCACCAAATAGCGAGCAATACGAAAACACATTCTCAAACTTGTAATTCACTCTCGCGTGCAGTATTTCAACAGCACAAATACACTTCAAGCTCATGTGAAACAAAATGCACAAAAAAATGTAACAAAATTAATACTAGATCCCACCGGGTTAATAACCTGTAATGGCCGCGCCAAAGCGGACACGCAGTTGTCATAATCGAAATCGCGCAGTAAAAGGTTGGCGCTTTTATCTCCATTACGTGGCTCGTGAAAGACTTTCCCTGTGTACTCTGGGCGGCAGCCGTAAAAATACTAGTCATAAATACGCGGGGCGGCGATAACTGGGGCTACAGACACTTTTACATTGTTCGCTCATACGCAGTTGAATCATAAAGTCATATATCCAAACGGTACCTGAACGAACAAAGAGTATGATACAGTGTGAACATCGTCGCTACGGTGTCATGTTCAAATAAACTGCTGGAGTCGTAATTTTACATGCCATGGAGTTTTTCGAAAATCCAGTATTTTGTAAACGAAGTATTATCAAGACAAAAACATACTGTTCAGAAGAAAAGATAAAAACAATATTGTAAATCACGTAGAGATACAACAGTTCAATGCGAAATGCATGACTGTCAAAATGGGTGAATGGGCTACCCATCAAAAAATTATTATGTATTCCACAAATTTTATAAGTTTATGGAATTGAATGAATGAAATAAAATAAAATATTCATTTTAAAAATATGCACTACAACAAAAGCTATATTTTTTTTCAATTTTGGTTCCATCCAAGTAAATAAATTGATTACTTGTAATATGTAGATAAAAAATTGAAACAAATCATAAATAATATTTACAAATTATTATTTTATCCAATGCTCGTATTAACTTTAATATACACGTAATTTAAGAAAAAACTGTTAAACAAATTAATTATTTTTTCGGAGGTTTAAACACTTTTTAAATATTTATTGTATCATATTCAAATAGAAACTAGCAAAAATATCAGGCATTTTATTTACCGCATCTCAGTAATGAATTATAGCAGTTTTAGTATTGCGAGCAATGCCCGCACACAACTGCATGCCTTTGAAATACTAAAACCGTACAATGGGTATGAAACTTTATGAACTATGAATATTGTATTACGCATCTAGTTCATAATGATATGCTTTATTGCACAAGTACATGATTTGAAAACGAGCGACGTTAAATGCTAGTTTTCAGTGTACGAATGCAATAAAGCAACACTATGAATACGAGCTACATAAGCTATTTTTTGCATAACAGCATTATAAATTTATAAAAGAACCAAAATTCATTTTGAACACTAATTTAAAATTATGTTTGCACTTGACCACATAGTTGATATTACGAAGACACGTTTGATATTAGGAACGACCACGAAGGACGAATAGGGTGGACGGGCGAGGAGGACGGCAAGGAAGTGGAGCAGGGAGGTCGAGAAGCGAGGACGCCCAATGAGGACTGGTGGTGAGGAGTGGAATTGAGAACTGGTGGTGAGGACTGGAGTTGAGGACTGGTGGTGAGGACTGTCGGTAAGAACGGGCAGGAAGGACGAGTGGCGAGGACGGGGTTTGCCATTAAATGTCATGTGTGCCATAAAATGCTATTTTATGAATGATTTCAAAGTTGTTGTTCTCAATGATTGTTCATGAAATAGTTATTTTCATATTAAGTGTATAAATTTTCCGTTTCATTCACGGTCGAGTTTGATACCATACGTCGATATTTTTGTCGAGACCGTAGATTGAGATTTTTTGCCAAGAACGTTGGTCGAACGTTGGTCCATGAAAAAAACGGAAACATCACATACGAAATATGAACATTTTTTCTACAACTGCATAAAAATATAATGCAAAAGTTTTGTAAGCTTGTATTGGAAAAAGAAGCCTGATACCCCGGCCAATATAGAAATGCACTTCATACGGCTATGATTAGAGATAAGTATTCTAAAACCATACAAACAAGACTTTTTTCACGGCAACAAGGTAGTTGTCTTGGCAACAATCCTTATGAAAAAAAGACGAACTTCACGTACACCTAGTGATGCACGGAAGTTGTCTTTTTTACGCGGTTGTACAAAAAGGTCTTTCATAATGCTTAAGTTAAAAAAGGAACGTATTTTACAAAAAATGTAATTTTATAAACAAGGGAAACTCTAAACAATTGTGGATTAGAGGATTTTTAAAGCTTAGCATCTCCATTAAACCGTGAATTATGATATTAAAGGAAACATTTCGAAAGAAATTAACCGTAATGTATTGTGATCATTGTGTTAAGGCTAGTTTTTTTCTCAGTTTTGAGAATATTTCGGGTAAAATCTTAAAATATGATTACATTTTCAGTCTTTACATTTAAGTAATCAACCTGTCTTCCTTGTAATTTGCATTGCGACAATTGCATCATTTCTCATGCATTCAAATATGCGACGTTCTCTCGCGAGTAGTCGCGTCTCTAATGAGGAGCCGTGACGTGTGCACGCAGCCGCCGGAGACCCAGAGGCACGTGCTAACGAGTGTACCCAGCCAGGGGCGGGGGCGGGGGACGGCGTCTGTGAGGGAGCGAAGAGGACGTGGAAGGCGGAAGGGGAACCCCCGCCAAAGGCGCCATTAACCCCCCGACACGTGATCCCTCGCGGGAGGCCGGCGCCGCGGCCCGGGGAGGGGGGCGGGGAGGGAAGGGGAGGGGGTAGGCTGGAAACTCGATCGCGAGGTTCGACCCTCGCCGCCGGAGCGCTACGTTCCGATGGTTCCCTTTCGGAATTTATTACCCGGCGGCCGCCCCTCGCCCCCTGGCCCTGGCCCCACTCTCCCTTCCTCTTTCTCTCTCTCCCATCATCCCTCTCAAACTCTTCAGTTTTCTACTCCCCTCACCCTCCCACCCTCTCTCCCACCTCTCTCTCACATTCCTATGCTCCCTCTCAATCGTATTTTTCTAATGCACCCATTACCTCACTCAGCGACCCTGTCACCACTCTTCCTCCCGCTCACCAACTCTCCCATTCCCCCTTCCTCTTTCTCTCTCTCTCTCCCATAACCCCTCCCACGCCCCTCCTCACCCTCTCATCCTCTCTCTCACTCTTACATCCCTGTACTCCTCACTCGTATTCTTCTAATGCACCCATTACCTCACTCACTCTTCCACCACCGTTCTCGCTTTCCACTCTCCCTCTCTCCTGTTCCACCCAACCTCCCTCTATTTTGCTCCACCTCGTTTACTCTTACACTCTCTCTCGCTTTCACACTCCCACCCCACTCCCTCTCTCCCGCACACCCTCTCTATCACCCTCCCTATCCTCCCCCTCCATCCTCACATTCCCTCTTTCTGTCACCCTCCCTTATCCCATTCCCTTCCTCTCATTTCATCTCTGCACCACTCACTGATCCTCTCCCCCCCGCCCATTATTCCCATCACTCACTCACTCTCTCCCTATCCTTTCCACCTTCACCTTTTCACCACTTTCACCTTCACTTTTATCTCTCTCACCATCACTCACCCTCTCATCCTCCGCTCTCCCTCTTTCTGATCGTCCTACAGTCCCCCTCTCTCTGTTTCTCTCTCTCCCTCTCTCCTTCTCGTTCCCCTTTCCAAGCTCCCGCTCCTTTCTTGTCGCCGCGGCGGTCCGCTCGCTATAAGCTCCTTCGGCGGCGAAGGGGCTTGTAGTAACGGCCGAGTTCGTAGGGTCAAAGGTACTGTCCCTACTTAGGGACAAAGGTTCGAATTCCACGAAAGGCAAGCGTGGGTCTATCACGTAGTTGCGGCGTGGTTTACTTCTCACGCAATCACAAATCCCATCATCCTTTTCATTACAATTTATCTTCTACCGTTAACTGGTGACGTGCGGTCACAGTGGCCGGCGAGGAAAAATAAACTCAGTGTCCTCTCGACCGGTGCAACGCAGGAAGTTTTGGTTTACAGTACCCTTTTATCTCTTTCTAGGCAATGTTACAATGTTTGGCCATGGGTTAGCTTATCTAGTTGCAGCCGTTTGCTTCTGAGAATCAGTTGAAGTTACGGATCGGTCCCGATGACCGCACCTCACCAGTAGTAGAAGTTTATACTTGGTAATGTATGTTTATACTTAGTAAATAATTTTCATTTAATAGTGTATATTTTTATTGAAATAAAGGTTTTTATGTAGCCAATATCACTCAATGCCCTCCTACGCATATTTCAATAGTCAACTGCGAAGAAAAAATATGGACCAATAGATGACCTGAAATTTTCTCAGTAAATAATTAAAAATTATATTATTTTCGTTTTATTTTATAAACTACAAACTCTTCGATAAATTACAAACTTTTATTTTTATTATGCCTCTGTTAACGTAAAATAATTGTGAATTCGATGTGAAATGAAATAACGAAAATAATCAGTCTAAAACTTTCCCGGTCACAGTGACCGCACGTCACCGGTAACAGAAGTTCGAAGGCTCGTCACCAGTTGACGGTTCATCATCATATCATCGTTTACCACTCATAATCACCCGCACCACCCTCCAGGCAGGGGGAGACAACAGCAGACTACCTGTGTGGCCACCTGCTCAGAAAAGGAGAGGGTATACAAACAACGCTCCTCCCCAAGCGCTCCATAATAATCTCCATTTGAAAGCATGCCAATCATCCTTCGTAACTATACTTCAACTTTAATTCTCATGGTTTTTTGCTAAAATCATTTCATTTATTATGACTCGAGGTAATTCAAGATAAATACGTGATATTGGTGAATCTCTTCAAGCAAAGGGAAGAATTATTTTCGTCGTAATGAAGGTGAAAGGCATTAGCACTAAGGCCGATTTCAAATTATGACTGATGTTAAAGCAAAATAAAATAAATGATGTGAATTAAATAAGTTGCAAAGAGAAGAAGAAATGTGAAATAAAAGATCAGATGAAATGTAAAGGAGTGTAGTGTAATACGCAATGCGTTTTCGTGATCGGACACTTTCATCTGCCAGAAGTATTAGAGAAAATTTACGTAATAGTCAATCTTTGCTCTGCGTGTACCTCTTCCATCAAAGTCGCCGCTGCCATTTCCACTGCGGAGTCCTTGGCCTACGGTTAGCTCTCAGAGAAGCCACTTATCCGCTCTCTCATCTTTATTCCGGCGCTGGATCCACTCCCTTTGTCTTACTCCGAGGTGCCTGGAGCCCGTGTATCGACGTCGGTAATCTATGCGCCCTCCGGAATGGGCTTCCAATCCCTCTTCCCTTACGCCGCCCACAGCCGAAAGGAAGAAGAGGTAGAGTAAGAGGTGAACGAAGATTACCAGTAGAAGGAAAGAGAGGAGGAGGACAAAGAATAAGAGTAGAAGTAGGAGAGGAGACAGAAGGAGAGGAGAAAGAATAAGAGGAGAAAGGAGAGGATAAATAAGGAAAGGAGAAAGAATAAGAGGAGAAATAAGGAGAGGATGAGGAAGAAGAGAGGAGAGAAAGAAGAAGACGAGGAGACTGTAGAGGAGAATGAGAAGGAGATAAAAATGAAGGTAAGACGAAAACTAAGAGAACGAGAGCTGCAAGGAGAAAGTGGAGAAGGTCTCCCACTTTGAACCGAAGAGACAAATCGTACGCTTTGTTTGAACTTAAGATGACAATGGCACATACTCAGTCTTTCGTCAGCTCTTGCAACTGAATCGATTGGGCAACCCCAACATCGCTATGTTGCTGGATATTTTTTATTTAGTACCATTACGTACTCCGGGCATTACTAACTAATTTTTACTTCAATATTCTCCACCTGCGCCCAACGCAACAACGGTTGCAGTCGTATCTATCCATTACTTGAGTCGTTCCCTGCCTGAGCAAAAATGGGGGAATTGCCGGAGAATTTAATTTTGCCAAGCGTTTAGCCAGAGATTTTAGCACGGCGTTGGGCGTTAGGAATGACTTATTGCAAAGTTTCCACCCTGTGAAAGTGCATGTTCCTTGGGAGGTATCGAAGGCTCGGTGTAACAGCTATAAAGCTTACCGTCTATTCTCCTCTTTGGTGCTTGTTAATGAGGAGGTACCCTTCTATTTAAAAAGAGTCGTGAACACTATTATAGAAAAAATTGCTTATGTTTGAATTCAATCATTTTGATACTTTATATTTTATTTTTACAAAAAATCTGATGAAATAAATTATGCATAAAATCAATATTTCAAAAGAATTATATGCAGATATAATTAGAAATTTGGGAGTGCAAAGAGCAGATTGAAAACAAATGTTGTTCAGTTTGTGAACATTTAACATGCATAGACCATATACTTTGTATTTCAATGCAGTGAAATATCAGTTAATTCCAAACCACTCCTGTTATCAAGTGGCAAGCAATAACTAAGTATTTTATTGGTTTCTTGAACAAGTATCAATGACAGTCATAATTTTCAAGATATAAAAAATAGGTCGTTATACTTAAAGGTATAATTGACATTGCAAATTGTAATAAGCCCTTTGATTATTAATGAAACCAGTTGTATATGGAAATATAATTGAAACTAAAATTGCTTTTGCAGCATGGAATTATGAGATGTTAATCTAGAGGTTAAAATGTTATCCATGTTCCTTTATGTTGATTCATTAAACGTGCGTCATTCGAACTTTTGCCAACAATAATTACAAAGGCATTTTTCATTTTATTTTTATGAATATTTTTCATGGACGTTTCGTTAAGACAGTATTTATGCCCGTTTGTTTCAAACAGTTTTCTTTTGTCTTCGTTAGGGAGTGTTGCAATGAAATTATTTTACAACCAAAGCTGTAATCAATAAAATGTCATATAGCTTCTTTATAATAATAATAATAATAATAATAATAATAATAATAATACTTTATTGCACAAAAAAGTACAACGGTGAGTCTCAGTATAATTGAATTACTGCTTTTCAGACTAACCACAAGAAAAATACAGAAGATCGTAAACATAACATCAAAGGGGAATACGCATAAGTAGAAAAAAAGCATAAATGTAAGTATATGAGGGTTAGAAATTGAAATAAGTTACATAAGTACAATATAATTGCAAGTGTATAGCAGATAATATGAGGCACTGTAACATAACAGGAAACACTGAAGTAATGCTAAACATATACATCAAGAAGGTTACAAAAAATTTAACATAATACATCAAGAAACACTGAACAAAGATTAAAAGTTAAGTTTAATAAATTTACAAAGTTTTTCACAAAATGATTTGTAAGAAAGGGTTTTAAGCTTATGAGGGATTAAGTTGTAGAAATGTGGACCAAGATAGCTAAAGGATGCCTCGAATTTGGTAGTACGATGAACGGGAATAACAAGTAGGAAATTGGCAAATCGGGTAGTACGTGAAGCAGACTCATTAGATTGTGAAAAAAGTTTAAGTCGATCCCGAAGATAACTGGGAGAATTAGAGGAGAGCACACAGTGTACCAGTAAACATAGGTGAAATATCCATCTCTGCCTCATGGTGAACCAATCCGATTTAAGTATTCATGGATATGAATGGTGATATATGTTCATATTTCCGAACATTGAAACAGAACCTCAAACACGCATTCTGAATAGAGTGAATTCTAGCAAAATTTCTTTGAGATATACAGGGCTATAAACAATATCACTGTAATTAAATAACGATAGTATGAGAGTATTACACAACATTAGCTTCGTTGACTGTGTTCATCGGTTGCGATATTGATATAGGGACATGAATCTCAAATATGCTGCTCTACATATGTGCGCAGTAATTAAACATCATATCGACGCCAGAAAAAATATGCAATTAATTGATATTTTGTTTATCTAAAGTGTTTCGTTATATAAAATAAAACTTTACAAAACCGAAATTAGTTTCATATCAAGAATTATTAGAACGCAAGTGTTCTAAAATCTCATGGTTTATTATTAAGAACTAAAACAAAAATCAGGTTTGTATTATTTGCACACAAATGTTCTAAAATTCCATAGTCTCCTATTAACTACTATGAATATCAATCTGTCACCATTTGCATAATGAATAGTCAAAATTAAACGAAAATTATAATACATTGATGTTTTTAAAAAGTTTATAAAATGTACGATATTCGTATCGAAATAACATTATACGCGATTGGTTATCAAACTCAAAATAAAGGCTTTTTTTGAATAAGTCTCTAATCTCGTACTTTAACGTGATGTCTTACAGTAATTTGTTTGTAAATTTCCATCCGCATCAAATCGCATCATTGGCGCGTGAGACTTTGTAATTCCGTTTCTAGTTTACTCCCCCGCGTCCATTCCACTTGCCACGTGGCGGCGGTGCAGTCGCGCAAACGATTACGCGCCCGCCGCGAGTGCTCCCCTTTGAGATGGCAGGTTACTCGCGGCGGCGGCGGAGGCGGAGGCTCTGGCTTGGTCGAACGCGGGCGGGGGGGGGGAGGTTCGTCCCGCGAGACGGCGTCGGCGGTCGGCGGACGACGGCCCCTGGCCCGGAAGTAGGTTTACGACCAGGAGGAGGAGGCGGCGACGGGCGTCTGCCGCGGGGGCGGGAGGGGCAGGAACTGCCGTCGGGCGGCGGACGGCGGGGGGGGGGCGACGTGGCCGGGATCCCGGGGGCGGCGGTGGGGGTGGGACTGTATCCTCAGGGGCTGGAGGGGGCGATGGCCCGTCGCAGGGGCGGGGAGTGGGCGGTCATCCTGGAAAGGGGACGGCAGAGTGGGCATGGACGCGCCCGGGATCCCAGGGGCAGCGGTGAGGACAGGACTGTGTCCTGAGGTGGGAGGAGGTGGCGATCGCCCATCGCGGGGAGGAGAATGGACGGTGGGCCTGGCATGGGGACGGCGGTGAGGGCGGGGCCGTGCTGGCGACACCGGGGGCGAGGGGCGGGAGAGTGGGCCGAGGGTGGGTCTGTCCCCTGGGGTGGTTCGTCCTCCCAGTCGCCCTCGCGCCGGCGCCCTCCGTTGGGGGCCATGCGAGACTTGTTGAGTGTCACGTTCCGTTATCAGGGCCGGCATCTTCATACTTTATGCACCTCGTCGCAATGGGGCAAGGAAGCGGACTTTTCGCTAGAAGAATGTCAAATGTGCGTATAAAATATGCCTCGTTGTTCCCCATAGATATTCGTTTATAGCCGTTTATCATCAGATGTATAACACACAAATTATTGTTCAATTTATATGTTAGAGTATTGTAATCACAAAAAACGTAGACACCATTCTCCTAAAATGTAATTCATGTCAATGCCATTTGTGAAGCACCTTAGCTATTTTGACAGAAGATACTTTAGCGCCAAATATTTTTTGCATTATTCCTTAAGAAGTATCGGAAGTGTGAGTATCGTTCGTGCAATGCATCAGTGGTACAACTCTAAAATAAGAATTTTGAATTATCGTTTGTGACATTTTATTACTTATTATTGTTGAAACTCTTATGAACTCTTTTAGTAATGCTTATTACTCACTTATAAAGCGTGTTAAACCTACCTAGCATTTATCTAACGCTGAATATCATGGCACTAGGAATGTTAACTACTCCTTCACGCGCTTGAACGTTTTGTCCTAAACGTTTTGTCGCTAATCACATGTCTTGGTGTGAAAATCGGTCATAAGCTCCATGTATTTAGTTTTACATTTATTACCTTCCAAGAGTGCAATTGAAAATTAAGATTGTGAAAAAATTTGCGTTAAGCTTCTACTAATCAACTAAATATCTGAAAATTAGATAGCAGATATGATATCAATTCATGAACTACCGGTTAATCGGTGAAATGAAATAGCTGTTAATGACACCGTCTTTACCTTATGAATGTAATTTAATTCATCAGTTCCCCGAAAGAAATTTCATTACATCATTCCTCATTTTCTTCTCTACGTCCTCCAACTTTCTTCCAGAAACATTTCGCTGCGTCTGCGAGATCCCTTAACCTCGTCCCGTAACCTTATCTGGCCACTTCACCGATGATAATTCGCGGAATTCGGAGAGCGACTTAATTGCAAGTGTCTTTCACGAATTTAAAAGTATGTGGCTAAACTAACGAAGAGGAGCAAACTTAATTTTCCGAGCGCACCGCCGTATAACCCGACCTTAGGACGACGCGCGGGGCGACCGAATAAGAGCCAGAAGTACACTGAGGAAACGTGAATTAATTAAGACATTCGTTAATTATGAAACCGAAACCCAACTTGAGTCGAAGAGACGAGGCGTCGCGGTGGAGGAGGGGGGGGGAAACCCGCTCTTCCAACTCGAAGCAGCCCCCCCTTCCCTCCGCTTCCCGGTTGTGGAGTCCCCCAAGGTTCACTGCGCGGTCCGGCACAAAAGCTTCTTCGTTATTTCTGGAGCATTCTAGGCACGTTTTCATTCGCCCCATTTGCCAGCCCGCGAGGCCCGACCCGGAGCATCCCCGAGGTATTTTTGAAAGGTGTTGCGAATGTTTGGAGGCAGCTTTCTGCGGCAGCGGTACGGTAAAACGGCAGCGGTAAAATGGGACGAGTTGCAAGATCTGGTGCAGGTGTAGAATTTTATTTGCGGTAATTTTGCTCATGTAATATTCATTCAAAGCGATTGTAGCTAGTAGTAATAACCCCGGTAGTAGTTTAAAATAATTACAGAAATTTTATACTTTTACAAACATGTCAGTCACATTAGAAAATTAACATTTTAAATACTTTCTTAATAGTTCTTAATTTCAGGTTACTTACTAAGTACGTTGAGTTATAGATTAGCTTTACCATCAAATAATTCAGACCAAACTAGTGTCTTCTGTATTGAATGAAGGGAGAAAAATATTTCAATATTTTAAGCTTTGCAAAGCATATAATAGATTTCATGCGTTAATATTTGTATTTCTGGCATGATTATTAACTAGAAGTTTTCTAACCATCGCAATTGTGAATAAATGCCTTTGAGAATGTGCTTCATTTGACCGACTGAAGTGGCTCACGGCATCAACTGATACCACTGCAGTGCTTCTGACCGGGAGGGCCTACAGTTCGAGTCCCGACGACGGCAGAATTTTCGACGATTCTCATACAATACCTAGATCCAATGCAGCCGCTGTCTGGAGGAGAATTCTAGCGGCCGGCTGCTCTGGTCGGTTGTTATTCGTTGTTTCTTCGATCAACACTAGGGCAGAACAGTGCCCTAACAAACGGGCCAAGGATCGCGCGCGATCTTCCCTTCCTCTTCTTTGTTCTATCCTCACCGCTCACTTAAACACACTTCCACTTACTTTCATTTCAGTACCACACATATCAGGAGATCAGTCGGGATCTTAGAGCTTGTTCAGGCTGGAGCTGTCTTCGTCTGGTAAGAAATACATTAATGAACAAACTCCTGCAAGCCGGAGTAAATGCTGGCTCAGTTCAGAGGCCCAGAAAGAGTAAAGGGTGGCGGGAGAGAGTGGATGAAGGCGCAACCACCTCTCTGAATTTGAATGAAGGGTACGAACGTAGACCTTCGGGATAAGAACAACCACGATTGTATTGGTAAAAAAATCGGGGCCGACGGATATAGTTTGGGAATGGTTTACCCACGGGTTGGTGGCCATAAAGCATGTGTATGTCGGGATTAGTATTAGACATGTAACGTACCCAAGCCTATGTGAACTTTTAATTCCTGTTTTTATCCTAACCCACGTATTTCTGGATATTTGAAATATATTTTCTCCTTTTTACTTCTTTTATATCTCTGTCTCTCTCCTCCTTCTCACTCTGTCTTTCTGTGTCTTTCGCTTTCTGTCTTTCTCTGTCTTTTCTGCTTTTTTCTCACTGCCTCTCTTTCTCTCTCTGTGCCTTTTTCTCGCTGTTTTTCTCTCTACGCATTTTTCACTATATCTTCTACAATCAATCTCTCTGCCTCTCATTCTTTTTCTCACTTCCTCTCACTGCCTTTTTCTCTGTCTTTCTATTTCTCTTTGACTTTCTCTTATTCGGCTCTTCGTTTTTTTCTACATTTCTCTGTCTCTCTCTGATTATCTCTCTGCCTCTCTCTCTCTGCATCTCTCGCTCTGCCTTTCTCTTCTTCCGTGTCATTCTCTCTCTCTCTCTGCTTTTCTCTCACTCTCTACCACTCTTTCTCTAACCATTCTCACTATCTACAATTCTCTCTCTTGCCATTCTCTCTCTACCATTCTCTTTCTTGTTTCTCTCTCTCTCTACATTCTCTCTGCTTCTCTCTACTCTCTGCTTTTCTCTCACTCTCTACCATTCTCACTATCTACAATTCTCTCTCTGCCATTCTCTCTCTATCATTCTCTCTCTCTACCATTCTCTCTGCCACTCTCTACCTCTCTGCTTTTCTCTCACTGTCTACCATTCTCTCTCCCTGCCTCTCTCCTTCTTTCTTTCTCTCTCTCTCCGTGCCTTTCTCTTTCTCCGTGTCATTCTCTCTCTACAATTCTCTCTGCCTCTCTGATTTTCTCTCATTCTCTACCATTCTCTCTCTTTTTTCTCTCTCTCTCATTATATATATATATGTATTGTAACGATTGCTTGTTACTACAATGAAGATATTGTTGAGCACGGCCAAATGTTTTTGAAAGACGCGCGGAAGTCAGCGGCGCGCAGTAATGTAATGGATGGCGGCGAGATGGCGCGGTGCACAGAGTAGTTCAGAGCGGTGTAAGGAGGAGGAGTGGTTAGCGGCGGAGGGGAGACGAGGCCAACTCACCACTACGAACTTCCTCATAAATACGCTGATCGCCAGATCAGAAGCCCCTTATTTGCTTCAGCTGTCGCCGAGTATTGTTCTTTTGGTGAAACGAAGACGTGCGAATTCCGTACAGTAGTCAGTGTCTAGTTCGTTTGTAATTCTAGTAGAGAGTTTAATTGAAGTAGGCGACGAATGTGATCGGAAGATTAATATTGTGAGCAGTTTTTTTGAAGTTGTGTTAGAGGAGAGTGCAGTAAAATACGACGCATTAGAATTCAGGGCAAAAGACTAGAACGGCGTTATTCACTTTGTTCTGGTGGGTGGAGTAGCCAGAATTTAAGTGATTTACACGCTGATTGAGTACGTGGAATCAGTCAGGAACAATTACGCTGTGTCATAAGAATCGGCTATTCAAATATCCAAGTGCGCGATGCCCTGGACAGAGATAAAAGCGGGCCACCCGGCTGTGATCGTGCGAGGATAATAAGCACGCGGGCGAAAACTTAACAATCGCGCTGAAGAACAATTCCGGAAGGAGACGAAGAAGAGGGCCACCGAACGGGAAGACGAAGGACCGTAGGAGAAGAACAAGAGGCGAGGAAGAAAGAAGAGTACCAGGAAAATAAGAAGAGAGAAGCAGACGAGACCCAGCATCGCTGCTAGAGCAGCGAATTCCAACAACGCAGTCTCCGGTGTCGATGAAGCGCGGAGCAAAGGTCGAACGCCGAGCCGCAAGCACCGAGGTAACGATTAAGGGAGAGGGGGACGTGTTAGCGAGGCCACGAACGCGCGAGCAGCTGGAAGGACGGTTTCGTAGTAAAGTAGGGCGAATACCACGCTTTACAGAACTCATGAATAACTCGCGTAATTTGTTGTACCTAGAATTTCGTATCATTGTCTGGAATGCTATTGAATGAAAAGAACATTGCCCTTTTGAAGTTAATTGTAAAGAAAGTCATTGCTAGATCAGAAAAGTTTTGAAGAATGTGTAAAAAACTTGTGAGAGAATCAGAGTAATGAAGTGTGAATTTCAATTGGTCATTGTAAATAGTAATTTTTCTTTTGTGTGAATTGTGAGTTAGAATAATTAAGAGTTTAATTTCAAGCAAAAACGTGCACGAAAGGCAGAGATTAAAAGAGTACCAGTCGACTGAGTCATTGATTTAAATTTTAGTACAATTAGCATTGTCAGTTGAGTTATTTAAAGAGGTTGGAAGATTTACAAGTGTCTTAAGCATATATTTCGATCACTAAAAAATATTCTTGCCATTTTTTTGTTTGTTGCATTGTTTGTTTGCTTTTTCTGCAGAGCAAGCAAAGAAATTGTTGTTTTTTTTGTTCTTAAAATTGAATCTTTAAGAATATATCTGAACTTGTTACTGAATTTGTGTATGTATTTTCCTTGAATTCCCTACTATCCGCCGCAAGAACCCTCTGCCCTGGGAGTAAATCAAAAGCTCGCAAGAGCAATAATCTGCTTGTATCCTCTGGTCCAGTTTGGATTTAGAAGGAGGGGTAAGGTTAGAATATATATATATATATATATATATATATATATATTATAATAATAATTATATATAGTATAATTATATATATATATTAATAATATATATATTTTATAAATATTTATATATAATATTATATATATATATTATATATATTATATATCCTTTTATCAGCCTCTCTCTCTGCTTTCTCTCACTCTCTGCCATTCTCTCTCTCTCCCTTCCATCTCCTTCCGTTGGCCTTGGGTGTGGAGTGCGGCGTGGCGCGCGTGCGGAGCGCCGAGGAGGCGAGGCGAGCCGTGGAGTGGCGTGGCGTGCGCAGGTGCGAGTTCTGGGTGAACGCGAGCAGCCCGAACAGCGAGGACGTGTGGACGCGCAGCCGGGGCCGCGAGGGCCACCTGCTCAGCCCGCGCCACACGCTGGCGCCCAACAGCACGTGCGTCTACCGCTTCCGGGGCCACCCCCGCGACCGCATCTGGATCTACTTCGTGGCCTACTCGCACCAGTCGCTGCTGCTGCCGCCGGCGTCCACGGCCGCCTCGGCCGCCCGCCGCCGCCGCCGCCGCGGCCGCCGCCGCCGCTGCCGCCGCTGCCGCCGCAGCCGCCGCCGCCGCCGCGGCCGCCGGCGGCGCCGACAACGCCACGCTGTCGGCGGCGGACGGCGGCCGCGGCGCGGCGGGGAGCTGGCGGGCGCGCATGCGGCCAGGCCTCGACGATTGCCTCCCCCACGCAGGGTTGAGTGACGCCCGCCCCCCCGCCCCCGCCCCGCCGCACCGCCCGCCCCGCGCCGCCCCCAGCACGGTAAGCAGGGCGTTGCGACTCGCACGGCCCGTCGCTGCGGAGCCTCTGGAAACACTGGCGCGAAGGCGGCTCCACACATTCGGGCGTAGCGAGTTACTGCTCGTTCCGAGTAGCACATTCCGAGTAGTGAGCTACTTGCTCGTTTCCGAGTAGCGCATTCCGAGTAGTGAGCTACCTGCTCGTTCCGAGTAGCACATTCCGAGTAGCGAGCTACTGCTCGTTCCGAGTAGCACATTCCGAGTAGCGAGCTACTGCTCGTTCCGGAGTAGCACATTCCGAGTAGTGAGCTACTGCTCGTTCCGAGTAGTACATTCCGAGTAGTGAGCTACTGCTCGTTCCGAGTAGCACATTCCGAGTAGTGAGCTACTGCTCGGCCAAACCCCAAGCAGAAGATGGGCTGGCGAAGTGTCACTTCCTTTGATGGGGGCAGAAGCCCGACACGCGGTGGGCAGGGCGAGCACCGAATGTTGTCGCTTGGCAATAGTTCGTAAGCATCCCATCCTCACTGTTTGGGATTCGGCGAGCGGTCTCTCACTTATTCGCCGTATGCCGAATAAGTGAATTTGTCTTCAGGCGAAGTGATGCAAAAAAAGGGCATGTTAGGCAACTTTCTGGCTGCAAAATGCCTCATGTTGCACGTCGTGCTAAGCGATTTATCCGAGGGAGGAAGATGTAACATAAAAATGTGAAAATGTCGGTAAAAAGTACAGTGCGGACAATATATCTTTCCCCGAAGACGACAAAGCGCCCGCCTCGGTGATACGTGCCCACGCCGGTCGGAGACTGCATAGCCTTACTCCCGTAGACAATCCAGAAGAACCTCATAATCCAGTGTTCCCAGAGCATTAACACTGTGCAGACGCGATGAAAATTTCTTTGGAGCAGAGAAATGTTTCTTTAGGGCACGATCCATTGATATAATTCTACCGTTAATGAATGTTTAAGCACTGTACTGTCGATCGAATATTAATCGTAGGTTATGACCACAAGATCATCGAATCTAACCCTTGTAACTATTACATTGAGTAATTGAAAGATCAGGTATACGGGAGGAAACCCACATTGGGAAGAAGCGCTCCGCTGCGTGTCATCTGTATCTGTAATCACCACAGTACAGTGTAATTCGCCTCAAAAAATAAAATATTGTAGCGTCGCGAGGTGGCGCACGTGCCGTTTCGCTGGAAAGCCCGGCCTTAAGCCGGATGGGGGATGGGGGTGGAATGCGGCGGCGCCTCGCCGGCGCGCGCCGGGCAGGAAATCCCAGCCCCAAAATAACCGGGACAACTGGGCGTGCCTGAGTGCGAGTCCATTGATGACCGCTGCTCTCTGCTGAGGGCTGGCTTGCGAGCCGAATGACGCCCGCCGCTGGTAGAGTGGGGGACGAGCCGTGGGGTATTTATGCGGCGCCGACATGCGCTCGGGGGATACGCTAGTGAGTCGAAAGACGTGAGGTATCTCCGTGCAACCTTGCACGTTTTGGCATCCGGCCATGTAACATCTATTACGGGATACTAAATGTCCGACGCTCGCACTTTCGCGCAGCTTCTCATGCTTCTCGAGCAGAGGCACTGGGCTCAGCCTAGGGACGGTCGCGGGGTTTCCGCGGCTTAGAGAATAGAAAGGTTGCCTAGAGGTTTTCAATTTGTAGCATTATCTTGTAATTTATTATTGTAAATATACTGTACATACTATCAGATCTGTCGTCTGTGCTTTTCATGTCCAGTACGCCACAATATGTTCTGGATGTGCCAAGAATGCATTCCAGTCGACAGTCGCCACCCCTACTACCGTATTCTTTACAACAGTTTGGAAGAGTTTACTCGTAGACCGAAGATTCGTCCGGCGACGCTTTCCATTTTTTCGGCGTCTGATGTGTTGTCCATACTGTATAAGGCTTAATCATACCACATTTATGCATTATTTATACAATCGATACTGTTATTTTTATGCCATCTGTAGTATAAATAGTGTGTTCAAGAATTTCATACGAAGAATAGTATCATTTTCTGGACATTTCAAATGTTCATTGGTACAAAGTACAATTCTATCCATGAAAGAGTCTATTGAGTTTTGCTCACTTGTAGTTACCTTCCTTTTCATTAATAACTATTTTAATCTAAGGTGAATTCTAATATCAAAAGATTTTTAAGTCTGCATGCTTCACGAGAGGTTTTAATCATAGTTTTGCATGCAAACATTTCGAATGTTAGCCTACTTGTTTTATTTAATTAATGTACTCGTAGAAATAAGAAGATAAGAATAGAGACGAAAAATACAAGCAAAACGTCGTAATTAATAGCAAAATGGAGTAGTTGGGGATAGAAATAGCAAACAGCGAAACAAAATGTTACAGCGCAGAACGTGTGATTGAGGGTTAAAGAGGAAGTGTATTAAACACACAGCCCGAAAGAAGACAAATACAAACGCATGATTTTATTCAGATGTCATTTTCAAAAAGTTTGAAATGTCTGTCCACAGATGATTTAAACAATCAACATTCAATAAACTAGTAACATTTGTACACAAACCTAATGCTGATGATTTATGTAGTGATACTCAATTCTAAAAGACTTCTATCTTTATTACACTTTCCAGTCATGTTTTTATAACGGCAATAACATGTTTGTTTTGACTGTGTAGTTGTGAAATGGAAACGTCATCCGACAGTTTCGGAAGTCTTTTTTGGGATCAAGGAGGAGGGGGGACGCTGACTGATTATGATTGAAAAACGAATGGGAAATGTGTCTCAAGACGGCTCAGTATGTTACTCTACGACAGGTGCCTCGTCACGAACACAAACCCATTAATGGTAATATTTTTAGAAATATTAGATGGTTCCTTTTATAACTTTTTCTTTGCTATCGGTTCCTGAGAGCGTTGCCTGAAAAGTTCAGTTTTATATAGGCACTCTCTAATGCCTTTCACATTGACTTTGAAACTTCGATACGTCCACCCTTCTATAGAATAGCATTCATTGCAACGTATTGGATGAATTATTAAGAGGAAACAAGTTACGAGCTCAAATGTTCAGAAGGAAAAACTAATATTATCAAAGTTGTCAAAAATGTATTGACTTGCGCCAATTTCTTTCCAATTTAAACCTCTCTTGATGACAGATTTTTAATTGATTATTTATAACAATTCCTAGTTAATTTTAACTTGTAAATGGATGATGAATAGATAAATCGTACGTTACAAATGGGCAGAATTCCAATCTTCCTTGAATTGTATTGTTAAAATTGTAATCTCAAATTTCGAAACTTTAAAAATCATGTTACGAATTTAAAACTTATGAATTTAAAGATATTGGCCTGGAACTTCGTATATGATTAACAAAACTCTGAGGTAGATTGTTTTCGTTCTGGAACGTTGGGGAAATTTTTTGATTCGGATGACCCTTCTCTATAATTTATTACATTTCCTAATACCATAACTTCAGTTCGTATCAGTGATGTTGGATGATATAAGTATAAATAGACATATCGCTTTGAGATAATTTTAAGTTTTTTCTATTTCGATTATATGAATTAATTATGATCTATCTCGAAGTACCGATCTATGTGCGTTTTGTACTTCAGTGTTAATTTTTAAAATATGAACGGTCCTTGAGAGATGATAAGTCACAATTTGAAATTTTTCAAGTTGACTTTACCACAATTGTCTCTCAGAAAACCACTTTCCATCCAGTATTAGTTTCCATTTCTAACCACATCGCACAAAAACATCTTCCTCTTGAGCCCGCATTAATATGCATGATTTTGCTAACCATTAAACAAGCTATATTTCAAAGATGCATGTGCGTATCATATGATTATTTCTCACTGAGACGATTGTACGTGATACCGACATTTCAAAAAATATTATTTTCATATAATTGTTTATATAATAACAAAAGTGAAAACTACACCTACAGATATCGGAGACTTCATCTTTCAAACAACATTATTTGCTGCGATTGACTGAGTAGGTCATCCGTAACAGGGATTTGTGTAGAATGTCTTATATGAATAATAATATAATTGAATTAATACTAATATTCGTAGACATATAATAGTAATAATAGTGTTAAGAATAATTGTAATAATAATTTTTATATAAATAAGACCAATAGCTGTTGAATTCACGACCACACTATTAATTCTAGGAACGATTCATGAATGTTGGTCGCTGAAATAAAAACTCTTAGTTGCTAACGTTTCGGAACTTTATTGTTCCCTCATCAGGGCTTACTAAGATTGAATATTGAAGAGCATTATTCACAA